>JAMXBB010000004.1:61829684-61969491 GCA_024138015.1 Lumnitzera littorea | reverse complement strand
CGAATTTCCTCGTAGATTAGTTTTCAAAATTCTGTGAAATTTTATCAATTTAACCGGTACCCGTTACAATTATAATTTTTACAAGTTATTATGAAAATTTTATTACAATGTCGTACAAATAGTCGATTTAGTCGAAAATTACATTCAACTATAATTTTATTGCTATTGTGTAATATTTAACTATTTTATAGGTTTACGTTTATGATTTTAGGGTCTTGAGCAATTTTTGAGTTCGGTTTCGATTAATGATGCATAAAGTAGTTTTATGGTTTTAGTAAGCGATTTAGGGTTTTGATAAATCCCTAAGGTTTTTACTACTTATATTTAAATTTAGATTTATTAAATTTTTCTCTTGCTCGGTTCTAATGACTTATTAAGTCATCTATTGTATTAGAGCTCAATTCTATTCTTAACTAGCTAAATTTGTGGGGTTTACAAATGGTATATCCCAAATTGAATAAAATACAAGGAATAATTAAGGATGCAAAAGTAATTAGAGCAAAAGAAGCTTCTATGGTAGATTCCTTCATGTCTTGATGAGGGTACATATGGTTATCATTCGTAGGCCAATACTCTTGTGGAAAAGACAAATTATTATGGCCAAAGTGGATCAATGTTGAATTGACCTAGTCGCAGCCATCAATAGGCTCGATTGGCTCAGATTTTGGGAGGACCAAGACTTAGTAGAGCCTGATCATATTAAGGTATTTTGGGTTAGGTGCTCGATGCTTAGGGATAGGTACTTAGGAGCCGAGCTACTACATAAGCTTCGCATTTTGAAAAGAGGTTCAAGGCATTGAGTTATAGACCTACTAAGCTGCTAGATAGAGGATGATAAGAATCAACTTCCTGGACCGATCATGCACAACCGAGCTAGAGGACTTAAAGGACTCATGAAGAGATTATTAGCTCTAAGCCCCATCCAAGATAAGAATTCTTATCCCGACATTCATGTTTTGCTCCACTGCCAACTTGAATATCAAGCTCTTACGTGTGCCAGCATAGTTCCTAAAGTTATCGAGTAAACATGCTAACTTACAAAGCAAATTAGCCGACCTATCGAGCAATCATGCCATGACATAGATAACAACTAAGAGTACTAGGTGTCACTTCCCGATTAAGCCTTGAATACAACACCTACAACTAACCTACAACAAACCAGAGAATAAGGCTACATATATATATACACACACATACACACATAATAACTTACTTACATAATTAGAAAGTTTTAATGGAGTTCAGCCTTACAAATGATACTTTACATATTTACAATTTCGTACAACCAACTATCACAGTCTTTCTAACTCTTTTTACAAGATTTATACATAATGACTATCTAAGTCTATCATAAGAAACAAAAGTCCTTCAAAGTGGCTGACTCCAACCTAAGTACTCTCAAAATCTTCCTCCTTAGTGGTTGTGGCACCCTTCTTATGATTTGCCTTTACCTATGGATACGACACATATTCGCCTAGTTCACCATGACCTGAGTGAGAGTGGATAAAACACACAATACATCATACGCATATAAAGTTATTATAACACATTAGTAGTAGATATTTAGTCAAATAATATTATGCCACTGGTGGGGTCTTTGTAAAAATGCATGCCATGCTCATGCACATGAGCTAATGCATTAGTATCGATCTAATATCTAATGTTTTAGCCTTGTTTTTCATCCTATTGGTCGACTTAATTGAGCATCTAGATGCAATGTCCAAGAACCTATAGTGATAGCAAGGAGTTGCCTAGGAGTCAGACCTCCAACATATGCTACAAACGAGGAACATCACTATTAAACCAAAGGCAATCACACATTGAGTAATCAAGGCAAAACACTCGAGCACATGCAAGCTTATATGCTTCAAAATCCCAGTTTATCAAAATTGGGAAAAATCAATTTTTTTCACAAATCAAGTACTCATTCAGAAAAAAAAAAAAACAATTTCTTTTCAAATATCTAACTCGTTGGTCCTTTTCATGCCATGTCATGAATGCACCAATGATGTGTCAAACACCACATCAAGTGAAACATCTAAGCTTTATATCACCTACAATTTTAATTTACTTTAATCTCATTTAGACTCTTATTACCTCAATCTTTAACCTAGTGTTGGGTTCGCTTAAGTGAACACCTTGAAGATTGAACTATTTACTAATGTTTCCCATAGTTTGAATGCATCATAACAGATATCATTCAATCAATACATTAATGGCAACAAACTTAAGATTCAAAACCAAGCACAGTCAATGGACATTACATAATCAGTAAACATCATTCTAAGAATTCATAATCAAGTTCAATCAATCAAGCACATATCACATAAACCATGTAACTTGTAACTTAAAGAGTAGACATAAGTTTACTCTTAAACAGACAATATGCACTTACCTGGTACTAGTGTCCTTCACCTTTAGTAGCATCTTCAGGTTTCTTGTTATTTAGGTAACCTGTGATTAAAATTTATACTCAGTGTTTATTTAAGTTGCATAAATGATTCGTTAAAACTTAAGTGTGTTTGTAAATTAAGGGTACGTACTTTAGCTTTTTAGGTAAGAGCATTTCATTAGTACTTACTTCTACATGTTCATTTTTGTTAGAGCCTTGTTATTTAACCTTCTACATAGCCTTCTACTAGGGAAGTATCCTTATTAACTTTGTTACTTGTGAATTCTACTCAACCTTCTACTTAAGGTTGGTCCTAAGATTCATGGTCAGGGAAGCTTTTACTCAAGCTTCTACTTATATTTTACTTTTAGTTTTCACTTTATGTTTTCACCAAAGAACCTTTTACTCAAGATTCTACTTGGACACATTTTAGTTTACCTTAACTTGGTATCTCACTAGAGACCTTCTATGAATGCTTCTACTGATTGTCACATTAAGAACTTCATAAGTAATCTTCTATAGAAGCTTCTCCATAGCCAAATGATGCCTAAACTTATTAAGACTCCATGTA
This sequence comes from Lumnitzera littorea, assembly GCA_024138015.1. NCBI lineage: Eukaryota > Viridiplantae > Streptophyta > Magnoliopsida > Myrtales > Combretaceae > Lumnitzera > Lumnitzera littorea. The sequence goes on along the minus strand of JAMXBB010000004.1, from coordinate 61,966,528 downwards.
AACATTAAGATTCACCAAGTTTTAGACACGTCCAGTAGTAAAACCATTCCTAAGGTCATATTTTAGATATGGAAAATTTTTCAAAAACCCGTGCATGCTTGTTTATCAATACATTGCCATTCCGATTTTACAAAAACATTACTTTTGACTTGTGAAAATGCGATAAATTACATGTTTGACCACTTTTGCATAGGAAAACTCATGCATCCATATAAAATATCATTTTTGTAATAAAAATATGAATCAAAATCAGATTTAACTAAAAGTACTTGAAAATCAACTAATTTCCTAAATTTTTAGATTTGGCAATTTTTGATAAATCTAAACTAAAAAGGATTTGCCAAGTAAATTTAAGGAAACTTTTAACATAGCTTAATAAAAAATATTATGAAGAGTCTATAGAAAATGTTTTAGCTTCAAATAATGTCATTTGCCTTTTGAATATTAAATCGAAAATATGCTTAGAACAACCCATTTCTTAAGAGTGATATATAAAACATGCATATTTTGAAAAATTGATATTTTTCCATGAAAGTATATCAAAAATATCCTAGGAATACAATTTTTCATAAATTTTCAAGTTGATTTACTATTTTTAACAAATTAATGAAAATAAGGTAAGAATTAGAACTCACCACCACCGCCATAAGCTCCGACAACCATGCTCCTCTAAGGCCTTATCAGTCTACTTGGGCGTTTCTTTTGGAGCCTAATGATGGTGGTCGCTCATTCCCAAGTGGTCATTTGACTAGGTTTCCATGAGTGCTTAGATTTCGTACAAATTTTTCTAATTTTCTTAATTTTTTCGAAAATTCCAAATTTTACTCCTAAGTTTTCTTAACCTCTCAATCCTTCTAAAGAGTATGAAATGAGTAGGTTTGGTGTTTATACAATGAGTGGTGTAGGGGACAAACTTGCTACGTGTCAAGTGGTTTCAATAAAACCGTGTTCTAAAACCATGGTCTCCCCTTGTTTTGTCATTCAAAACCATGTGCCATGCATGTTTTAATTTCTGAAACCATGGGATACCACTTGTTTAGGAGAGAAAAAAAAAAAAACCATTTGCAAACCGCTTTTTCCCACGACTACCATTTTATTAATTCATTTATTTATTCTTTATAATTTTATATACATTACGCCATATTTGTAAGCTTTTATAAGGATTTTCTTAACCCTAGAAGGCTCTATTCCATATCACAATCCTTTCTCATTTATATGTTTGTAATGTATAAATTATATTTACTAAGTATATATCACTTTAAATAATATTCCGAGCATAGTCATAAGCTTCACTTTCTAAATGACTTTTGATTCTAGTTAACCTAAGACATTATTTAATTGTTTCAAATATACGCATTATTTTAGCAATTTAACTTCACAAAATAATTTCTTCTAAATTTTATAGCTTAATTATAAAATCTCACTTGATTCGGTTAGCATCAACTAATACCCTAGTTTTAGGGGTTTAGAACCCATGGGTATTACACAATGTCAAAACGACTGTCTGAGTAGGTCTTCTAAGTCGACCACCAACACCCAATCCTAATCTAAGTTGAATACTCTCTAATGACTAATCAACTAGTCTTTGACCTGATTTAGATCAAGTTAGCCCTAACTACAGACTCTCTTTTCTTCATTTCGTTTGAACTATACTATATTTTATAATGCTAGCCACTATGCAACACGTGTTTTTTGGCACAACATTTCAAAGGGTTCTTTACTTTCCATACATAATATTCTTTGTCTCTTTTATGGATGTGATTCTATGTATGTTTGTAACCTTAGTGGGGCTAGTATATAAATGCCATTCGTTATATGCAGATATCTCCTTTTGATTATCAGAATATATGCAAGTTTCCCTTTTAAGCAACCTTAGTATTCTTATTTACCCTTAACTTTTATTTATTTCTTTTTGCAAGAAGTAGTGGCGGTGACCTTATCATTTGAATCAATGAATCACATCCATTGGATTGTAAGCCGAGTAGAATCGATTAGTGTATTATATCTAGTTGGTAGCTTCCTGGACTTTGCTAGTCTCCTTTTACTTTCTTTTAGCTTACTTCGTTGTGGTGCTCCTTTGTATGCCTGAGTCCAGAGATGCATCAACTTCGCTAGTATTAGAGCATGGTTCCAATAGGGAGTGAGTAAAGTTGCAATGAAGTTTTGGTTTGTATTTGTAGTTAGTGGTTGCTATGTTCCTTCTATAGCTATTATAGTATGTGTGTGAAGTAAGTCTTGAAGCTTTGAGCTGTATAGTGAAGATTTGTGTGTTGATAAGTGTGGTTCCAGTCGTTACTCTATCTTTCACTATGAAAACAGATTGAGTTCATTTCAATTATATTTAAGTGAGTGTTGAGTGTTGAAGTTGTTAGGTTTTGGGAAGTAAGTAGAAGTGTTTGTTGTGTATTGTGTTGTTATTTTGCTAAGAAAATATTATACTTTGTCGGATTCAAGTGTTTAAGGTGTTTTTGGTGACTAGAGTAGCAGTGCTTAACTTGGTCGTGGTCATAATGGTAGTAACATTCTAGGGTCAGTGGATGTTAAACTTAACAAACTCATGAATCTTGTTGAGAGTTTAGTCATCATGTTGTAAGTTAACAGATAACAACCTTAGGGTGTACCACACCATAACTCACTTGAAAATGTTCTAAAGAGACATTGTGGCCAAGGTGGCTGAGCTAATTGCCTAGTTCGACTCCTTCGAGCTAGAGTAGTAGTAGATTGAGTTGCTAGACAAAGGTTGGAGTTGGAGGAGATTGAAGAAGATGATGAAGAAATAGATGCTAATGAGTATGGAGAGGAAGAAGAAGAGACCGATTGTTATCGAGTACTAGAGCGAAGACGTCGAGCTCCTTGAGGACTTGATAATGTTAAAGTCCAAATCATACCCTTCAGTAGAAGTGGAGATGTTGATGAATATTTGGAATGGCAAGAGAAGCTGGAGAAAGTGTTCGATTGTAATGGATATATAGATGCTGTTAAAATGTGACTTGCTACACTTTAGTTCTCTAGATATGTTACTATGTGGTGGAAGAATCTATATGTTGCCAGAGCAAGGGATGGAAGACAAGGAGTAAAAACTTGGGATGAGATGAAGAGATTGTATTAGATTTGTGCTTGAGACCTACTTGTTGGATACATTTGCAAAACTGCATGAACTTTGCTAAGGAGGCCACTTAACTGATGACTATGTTAGAGAAATGACCGACCTAATGATAGCTGAGCAAGAAAATAGGGCCTAGCTAAACTAAGGTTAGCCTAACCTTAAGGACATATGAAAGAGGAAAAATCTTAGGACGTGAGACCAGCGAGGTGAAGTACATTAAATGTTTGGGCTTTGGATACATGGTTGCTGAATGTTCGAACCAATGTGACATGGTGTTCTAAGGAGATGTAGTGAATGGTATCGATGAGAGTAAGCCTGAGGAGGAGAAGAATGTTGGAAGGATTGAAGATGAAGAGGAAGAGAAGACTTGCGTATATGTCGACTAGGGAGAGGTGATGACCTTAATGCTAAGACGAGTATTGATTTTCCTACCGAACCTCGAGGAAGATTAGAGAGATAATCTATTCCACACAAAGTGTACCATCAAAGGATAGTTGTGCACCATCACAATGGATGAAGGAAGTTGTATTAATGTTGTCGCATAGTCCTTTGTACAGAGGTTAGGCTTACTAACCTCTAAGTACCCTCGATCTTACAAGTTACATTGGCTTCGTGATAAAGTTACTCTGCAAGTATTGGAACAAGTAACCATGCCCTTCAGTTTTGGGAATGTGTATAGGGACAAAGTAGTGTGTGATGTTGTTCCCATGGAGCTTCACCTTCATTGCTTAGAAAACCTTGGTAGTTCAACCGACGTGTTATTCATGACAGATGCAGGAATACCTATGCCTTTGTTAAAGATGGGAAGAAGATTGTGCTGCAACCTATGACGTTAACCTAAGTGAATGAAACCCATAACCAACTTACTCGAGCTAATAAGAAGAAAGCTCTAGTGATGAGATGAAGAGAGCTCTAAGCTATTAAAAAGGCTGATGAGCTTATGTTTTTGTGGATTCGAAGGTTAATAGAACTAAGGGATCTTGAAGAAGTACTTGATGAGATCTGAAGGTTAATTGACGAGTTTTTTGATTTATTTCCTAAAGAGCTACCTAAGGGATTACCTCCGGTCTGAGGTATAGAGCATTGCACTGATCTATAACCAAATGCCATCCTGCCAAACCAACCTGCTTATAAAATGAACCCTAAGCTGGTTGTCGTACTGAAAAGACAAGTGGATGAGCTCATAGAGAGAGGATATGTAATGGAGAGCATGAGCCCTTGTATTGTGCTATCTCTGCTCATCCTAAAGAAAGATGGTTCATGGCGCATGTGCATCGACAGCTGAGCAATCAACCAAATTACTGTCAAGTATAAATATCCGATGTCAAGGCTCAATAACATGTTAGATGAGCTTCATGGCACCAAGATATTTTTAAAGATTGATTTGCGAAGTGGCTACCTCTAAATTCACATGAGATTAGGTGATAAATGGAAGACTACTTTCAAGATGAGATACGATCTTTATGAATGGTCGGTTATGTTGTTCGGACTTGCAAATGCACTAAGCACATTTATGAGGCTTATGAATCATGTGATGTGCTCTTTGATTGGACGATGTGTGGTTGTATACCTTGATGACACATTAGTACATAGTGTTGACTTGAACAACCATGTTCAACATCTCCAAGTTATTTTTGATATTTTACGAGTTGAAAGGTTGTTTAAGAACTTAAAGAAGTGTACATTCTGTCAGGGTGAAGTGGTTTTTCTTAGGTATGTAGTATTGGGAGAAGGAATCTGAGTTGACAAGGAGAAGGTCTGAGCTATCTTGTAGTGGCCGACGCTAAAGAATATTACTAAAGTATGAAGTTTTCATGGCCTTACTTATTTCTATAAGCAAGTTATTAAGAACTTCATTACCATAAGAACCCCCTTGACTAAGCTAACCGAAAAGAGCGATGGGTTTAAATGGAATGACTAAGCTGAGTAGAGCTTTAGTGTGTTTAAAGGGAAGCTCAACTTTGCCCTTGTCTTAGCTCTACCCGATTTTGATAAGCCCTTTGAGCTAAAACGTGATGTGTTAGGCATTGGAATTGGTGCTGTCCCGATAGAAGAACGACAACCGGCTGCTTACCATAGTGAGAAGCTTAATGGTGCTACATTGAACTATTTTATATACAAGAAAGAGTTATACTCTCTTTTCTAAGCTCTTACTGTCTGGTAATACTACTTATTACCATAAGAGTTTGTTATCTATATTGACCATGAATCATTGAAGCATCTTCGGAGTTAGAACAAACTTTCAAAATGGCAAGCCAAATGGCTAGAATTTATGGAAGGGTTTTCACATGTAATCTGACATAAGAAAGGAAGCGTCGATGTAGTTATTGATGCTCTATCACATTAGCTTTACTGACCACCTTATAGACCAAATTACTAGGATTTTCACTTATCACCGAGTAGTATGCTCATGATTCTCAATTTGGACCTATTATAGAATAGTGTAGAGATAAAGTTATTGTTGAAGCCTATTATGTCTAAGATGGTTATTTGTTCAAAGAAAGGAGGTTGTACATACTTAGCTATTCTTTACGTGAGTTGTTGGTGAGGGAAGCTCATGGTGGTGGATTATTTAGTCATTTTAGAGAGACTAAAATAGAGAAGGGAAATTTTTGCTAGCTTGGTTTAGCCAAGATGTGCATAGGGTAATTGAATGTTGTGAAGTGTATGAGAGAGCTAATGGGAAGAGAAAGTCCCATGGAGAGTATATGCCCCAACCAACACTAACCTTACCTTGGGTTGACCTCAACATGCATTTTGTCTCGAACTTTTAAGGTTGCCCTAAACATCTAGGGGAAAGGATTCGATCTTTGTTGTAGTGAAGTGCTTTAACAAATTTGTTTCTACAGGAAGTTGTCCAACTACATGGAGTGTCAAAGACTATTGTTTCAAATCGAGGCACGAAATTCTTAAGCTATTTTTAGAAGACTTTTTGGAGAAGGCTTGGAACCAAATTTGTATTTAGCTCTAGTAGCCATCCTTAAACTGATGGGTAAATTGAAGTAGTGAACAAGACATTAGGTAATTTACTTACAGTTGTTGTAGAAAAGAACATGAAGGATTGAGATCTATGTCTACTAGTTGTGGAGTTTGCAATTGAACTGCCTACAAAACAAATAGGAAGACTTCATTTAAGGTCATCTATGGTCTCAATCTTACTATTCCACTAGATCTGATCGGTAGCCTTGCAGTTATTGAAAAGAGTCAATTTGGAGTTGACTAAGCCTAAGAATTGTAAGAGTTACGCTAGTTTGTGACTAAGATGATCGCCAAGTTCAAGCAGAGACAACAAAAGATTGGTAGCTAAGGCTGAGAGTTATTTCTTTCAATCTAAGAGACTTAGTATGGATTTACCTTAGCCAAGAGTGATTTTCGCACCTGAGATAGAGTAAGCTATCTCCACTAACTAATGGTCCATTTAAGGTCCTAAAGAAGATTAATTGCAATGCCTATCAGATCAAACTGCCCAAGAACTATGGTATTTCTTCTACCTTCAATATGTCTAACTTGATTCCCCACCAATCAAAAGAAGATGACCCCATAAGAGCCTAGGAAGAACAAGAACCGGAGACCACTTCACATTTAAGGTAAAATCTTTCAAATCTAAGGTAGACGATAGGAATCAACTTCCTGAACCAGTTACATATGGCTGAGCTAGAGGACTCCAAGGACTTAAGTAGAGAATATTAGCTTGAAATCCTATCCAAGACAAGAATTCTTACCTCGGCCTTCATGTTTCACTCTAGTGCCGACTTAAATATTGAGCTTTCATGTGTGTTAGAATAGTTCTTGAAGTTACCAAGAGGATGTGCTGACCTGCCAAACATACATGCCAACCTATTAAGTAATTGTGCCATGACATAAACAACATCTTAGCATACTAGTCTCAAACAACTATCCAAGCCAATCTCCTAAGCTGACCACCAACACTCAATCCTAGTCCAAGCTAAATACTCTCTAGTAACTGATTGACTAAGCTTCGACTTGATCTAGATTAAGTTGCCCTTAACTATAGACTCTCTTTTGTTCATTTTGTCCGAACTATGCTATATTTCAGAATGATAGCCACCATGCGATATGTGCCTTTTGGCATAACATTCCAAAGGATTTTTTACTTTTTCATATAGAATATTCTTTCTCTTTTACCCTTATTAGTATCAATGATGTATCCTAATTGTAAATTACCCTTTGGTCCTATGTGTGTTTGTAACCTAAGTGGAGCTAGTATATAAACCCCATTTGTTGTACGTAGGCATCACCTTTTGATTATCAGAATATATACAAGTTTCCCTTTTGAGTAACCCAAATGTTCTCATTTTCCCTTTACTCTTATCTATTCCCTTTAGTAAGGAGTAGTGGCGAGTGACTGTATAGTTCGGATTGGTGAGTCACATCCGACATATCATAAGCTGTGTAGGATCGATTGGTGTGTCATACCTATACAACTTCCTACTACAACTATCAGCTTGTTCCCAACCTTAATTATTGGGCATAAATTGGAGTTTAAACTCCTAGGGGGCTATTTAGGAAGAGAGAATGCATCTAACCATACATTCAAATCCTCGATCTCGAGCTCTAGTCAGGGGTTAGATGGTTGATTCCCATCATCCTTTCTAGGTTAATTGGGATTTAGAATCAAATCTGGATGATCTCCCTATTGCTTCTCTTATTCTGATCAACATTAAACATATAAGAAACTTTAAAGTTTTTTGGTAACTCCATTCATTAGGCATTGTCCTCAATCTTCTAAAGTATCTTCAATAGTCCTTTAGCTTGAGTGAATAGTTTGTTCATTCTTATGTTTAGGAATCTTTTTCTGCTCAAGTGTAACCAAACTAAGTCGCCAAGTTGAAACTGCCTTCTCCTTATTCCTTATCCTTTCTACTCCAACTTCTTTGAGGCTTAGTTAATCTACTGAGTGACCTTTTAGTAGATCTTTTGAAGAGAATGAGTTTAGTCTTTAGCCTTATAATCTTGTTAGTTAGCTGTAGGCCTTAGGGCATGATTGAAGGGTAGCTCAAGGTTGGAATCATGGATGACCTCAAAGGGTGTTTGATTGGTGGTGCTGTAGATGAATCTATTGTGAGAGAATTCTACTATAAGCAAGCAAATGTCCTAATTGGTTAAGTTTCTACCTACTACTACTTGGAGTAGTAAACCCAAAGTACGATTGATGACCTCCGTTTGGTTTTCAAATTAAGGGTGATAGGAAGGATGTACTGAAGTGTAACCTAGTTCCTTTCTAACGTTAGAGGTTCTCTAGAAATGGCTTTGGAACTTTAGGTCTTGATTTGGCACTATACACCTAGGCATACTATGCAAGCGAATGATTTCTTATAATATGGGAAAAGCAATAGCTGAAGTGTTATTAGTCTTAATGGATAGCATGAAGTGTGCCATCTTGTTGAATTTATCTACGATGACCGTAATAGAGCCTTTTCCTCGGTAGTCTAAGGTAGGTTGAGGACAAAGCTTATCCTTAGATCAATCCATAATCTAGTTGGAACAAGTAGAGGTATTGCTCTCTCTTGCTCAACTCAACTCTTTGCCTTCTTGTAGGTCGCACATCCTTCCACTACACAATAGACATCTATTTTCATCTTAGCCTAAAATAAACAAGTAATCAACAGCCTAAAGGTCCTCTCTTCTCCAAATTGTCTAGGGAGCCATCTACTATGAGCTTCTTTCACTAACAACTCTCTGGTATAATAGGTTGGTACATAGAGCTTATAACCTTAGAATATGAAACATCTTGTGTCTCAAGGCATCTACTTATACTTTTTCTTAACAAACACTTGGTACCTAAGAGATGGTTTGTTATGCTATCCTCAAGTTAGGGATAAGGCTAAGATTGCAACCAATCTATTAACTCAAACTTCACTATGTAAATTTCCAATAAAACTTCTTTCAATTAATATAAAATAAACAGCGGAACTTTATAAAATATGGGCATCATTCAAAGTGTCACATTTGATCTCACTATTCAACTCAAAAATCCATTTAAGAGAGTAAATTGTTACATTCAAAACCTTAACACTAGGAAGTTATAAAGTAGTACGTCAACCTTCTTGCAAAGCTGCTTACAAGAACTTGATATAAATTTTGTAGCTAATCGCTCTCTCTTTCACCCAGTCTAGCTTCCCAACCTAGCTTGTTTTGTCTTTAGTGCCTAAGGTTAGATAAGTTAACCCTTCAGCTCAAGTTTTGAGATAAGTGAGTATAAAACTAAACTTAGAAAGCATTACAATCGAGTATTCTAAATTATAACGAGTAGTATATATCGTATATTTGATAATTCCAACATCATAGATAATGTAGTACATTCAAGTCATCAAACTAATATCAAGTACACATGTAACAATTCATGCCTCATAAGAATGCCATGCTAATGCATGAAACATGCATTGATACTAATATCCTTACTTGGCTTAGCTCTTATTCAGTTAGTCGACACTCCTAAGCATTCAGATACAAAGTCTAGGAACCTATGGCAATATGGAGCTACCAAAACCCAGCATAGAGCTAACCTAGCTAAAACCAAATGAAGTAATAAGAACTGATTGAGCAATGCATCTTGATAAGCTCAAAACTCAACCTAGCAATATGTCCAGTTGGGAAAGCTTGACCTATAGGTTAATTTCATGCTATGCCATGAATGCATCCAAAGAACATATTTAGCCCAACTAAGTATGGTTTCTAAATCAACTAAGTATAGTTTCTAGTGTTAATCAAGTCAAGTATAAATTCTGGCCATATACTAAAAACCAAGAAAATTGCAACTAAGGTAAGCTTTCATCTCGGTAGTTACATATTACAATTGCAGACATGTCATAGTGTAGAAATCCCAACTTTTGCGCAAAGCCAAGTCATCTCAACATTCACTCAATATCTTTTAAGATTTACTAAGTCACAACATATTTTGATCAATCATCACATAAGGAAAATGCTCTAATCAGCCAAGTATACTTGCATCACTTAAATCAACTAAGTTGCATTTTCAATAAATCTCAAACCACTATCAGAAGCATGAAATACAAGAACTATAATACATTAAGTAAAGGCTTCTCATAAACCATAACAATCCGGAGTATAAATACTTCAAGCCATGCAATACACTTAAGCGTATTTTATAGCTACACACAACGAGTAGGTGAAGGATCTACGTTTTCTACTACTGTATAAACACAAAACAACCAAGTAAGGGTATTCATCTTATCTAAAGCTCATTCCATTATTTGATATAGCTATCAACATCTTCCAAATTTATGAACATCCATTGGTACACACATTGAGGTTGCGATGGCCAATTGTATTTGGCAGTGGCCTCTATGTTAGTGCATCACATTGATGCTTGTTGTGATGGTACACGAATTTTATACTTAATTTTTGATAATTTTTCGATGCTCCTAGATATTTTTAGAATAATATAAACTATCTATAGAATAGAGTAATTAATAAAATATATGTATATATATATTTCCTATGTCTTATTCTATCCTGGTCACCCTCTAAATCCCCTTTCCACTTTGCGAAATTGAGATCTCCTTACGTAGATATATATATATATATTACTTTAATGACGGTGAGAACTAGCTTGATATTCAGGCAGATGGAGTTGGTTTGTAAGAATTGAAAATGAATTGCGGTTAGGAAGAGTCCAGGTGCCCAAAAGTTGTTGTATCCAATTTGTCAAGTGTTGAATTATTACCTAATTTATTCCTACATAGATATGCTATCTACTTCCCACGTCCAGCACAAAAGCAAATATAACATGTCCAATTCTTTAGCTAATCCTTAAGCAATTGGTCTAGTGATGAGCTGACAAATCACATTTAGTATTTATATTTCATCTAACCAACTGTTGGTGATTGTGCTATGCCCCTTCCTTGATATGTGCTACAGTCAATTTTCAAATGAAATCATACTGGGCACGTGTGTATAATTTCAACACAATACTTTCTGGTTCCTGTTGCGGTACTACTTCATATTATAGAGCATGTGAACCCATATATATATATATATATATAAGTACTTGAGCACTATATTTTTGCTTGTAAGTTAAATAATATTATCTTTTGTTATTTCCCTTTTAACTTATATACCGTATCTAACTTGTTCTACACCTATACCTATACTATATTAGGTCTAATTTCCTAATGATTTGTAAGTTTTGAGGAGTTGGCTTAATGAAGTACACAATTAACTAATAAAGACACGAATACTATTGTACATTCTCATACTACACTTGAAAATATGAATAGTTCCGAACATAATACTTCTACCTCCATAATCACTACATATATTTCATTATAATTTTATTTTCCTTTCCTTTTTCTTTTTATTTTCATTATTATTTTTTCTATTTTTTTTAAGTGTTGAGGTAGCAGATTGTAATAGGCATTAAATATATCTAAGTATTTGTAAATACATAGTACTATGAATTCCCAATGCTACATCAAAAGAACCAGACAATGATCGCAATCTCAAGTTTCCTTCAACAACAATTCTTGCATAATATGTTTTCATTATTTTATATTTATTCCTTAGTGTAGTTATAGTAAATTATAGTAGATATTGGCAATATATATATGTATACGCATACATACTACAATTTACTAATATGCATCACTATTCAAGATACTCTTTTGGTGTACTTTCAATAATTTCAATTAGAATTATTTATTATATTTTCCATGTGAACTATTGCTAACATTCCGTCTTATCCTTGAGCTTAATTCTTATGTTTCTAAGAGTATTGAAATATGAATCAATTTATTATCTATTTTCTAATATAAAAACTTTTATAATCTTTCATTTTCAAAAACAAATTTTTACAAGATCCCTTCTTGAAACTTTTATGGACTAATCCTAAAGTTTGAACTAAATTGGATAACAATGTGAAGTTCCCTAAATTTAGGGGATCGGAAGCTAGGGTCATCACAGAATATGTATCTATCTTCTACATGATAGCATCTACTATCCTCCCTTCTTTGCATTGTTCATACACTAGACCAAAATGACGATCTTAGGTGTATTACTCTCTAATGCTTATAAACCCCAACAATCTGGTTTGAAGGTAGGTAAGAAGGGTGTGCGTCCTCGGTAAGGCATTAGCAACTATGTATGCCTTACTGCACTTATACTTAATTACAAAGCCGAATCCTTCCAAAAACTCTACCCATCTGGCTTGTCTCTTCGAAAGTTTAGATTGGCTTCTCAAGCACCTCAAGGAATTGTGGTCAGTGTAGATGACTAGCTCCTTAAGAAAGAGATAATGTTGCTGTACATATAGAGCCCTGATTAGTGATAGGATTTCCTTGTCATACAATGAATAGTTGAATTGTGCTCCTCTAAGCTTCTCACTATGATGTGCAACAGGTCAGCCTTCCTGCATCAACACAGTTCTAATGCCAACATCTGATGTGTCGAATTCAAGCTCAAACACTTTGTCAAAGTCAAGTAGAACCAAAATTAACGTAGAGGTCAATCTCTTCTTCAGTTCAGCAAAGCTCTTCTCTTGTTTCTCACCTCATTTAAACTTGACATTCTTTGTTAACTTAGTGAGAGGGGCAACAATTATACTAAACCTTTGGATAAAACATTAGTAAAATGAAGCTAAGCCATGTAAGCTTCTTACCTCAACATAGAAGGTCAGGATTGGCTATTTAATAATTGCTCGAATCTTGTCATTGTCCACTCATAAGTCTCCTCAACTAGCTACATATCTAAAGAAGACCACTTCTTCTTGGTAGAAACAACACTTTTTTAAGTTACCAAATAATCTTTTCACTTAAAGCACATAAAAAATAGCTTAGAGATGGGCAACATAGCTGGATAGGTCAGGAATGTATACTAAAATGTCATCAAAATGAACTACGAAAAACTTCTCAATCAAATCCCTCATCACATGGTTCATTAGTCTCATGAAGGTGCTTAAGGCATTAGATAAACCAAAGTGCATCATCAACCACTCATATAGACCATGATGAGTCTTAAATGTCATTTTCTGCTCGTCTCGAGGATTCATCCTGATTTGATGGCAACTAGATTTCAAGTGGATCTTCTTGAACTCTTACACACCGTGTAGTTCATCTCATGTCTTCTAGCCTAGGAATGAGGTACTTATAGTTGGTTGTAATTTTGTTGATAGCTTAGCTGTTTATACACATTATTTAGGTACCATCCTTCTTTGGCACAAGTAAGGCCAGAACTGCACATAGGTTAAGAGACTCTTACATATACCCTTTCTCCATTAGTTCATTGACTTACCTTTGCAGCTTGACTGCCTACTTAGGATTCATTTGGTGCACTAACTTCTTTAACAAGGCTATGCCTTATGCTAGGTCAATGTAGTACTTGTTCCTCAAAACCAGGGTAGTCTTTCTAGCAACTGTTTGAGAAATAGGTTGGCATACTCCTCGAAAAGTTTCCTAACCTTGTTAGGCAACTCCACTCGCTCCAACTCTAATACCTTTAAATTAATAAGAAGGTTGGTAGGTTAGATTGTATGATTTCTTAGAGCTTAGAAAGACTGAGAAGTAAAGTTTTCTTGCATCCTTAGGCCAGCTTAGCTTGTAACTTACTGACTTGGCTCAAAGTCATAGGTCTAAGGTAATCTTTCTTCCATCCCTCTTGAATGTGTACTTGTTCTTACACTCGTCGTGCATGACTCTCCAATCAAATAGCCAAAGTTAATCTAATATTATGTGAGATGCAAACATAGGCAATATGTCATAGAGGATCTCGTTTGATTAATTCCCTGTAAAAAGTGGCAAGAGCACTTACTGAGTGACATGGAGTGCTCCTTTCTCATTTAGCCAATGCAATTTGTATGGCTTTAGATGCAACAAGGTCGGTAGCTTAAGTCTTTACATTAGGTCGATAGATACAACATTGGTATAGCTCCCACTATCTATGATTAGTGCACACACTTGGTCCTTTACCTTGTAAGTAATGTGGAACAAGTTTTCCTACTGTTCTTCCTTAATAGATGGCTCGAGGCTCATGGCATGTTGGATAACTAGGTTTAACTTATTCAAATCCTCAACATACACATCTTCTTTAATAATTTTGTTAGTGTTCTCATCGACGATCTCTTTCACTTTAATTTTCTCCTTAGGCTCTTCATTTGTGCTATCTACATCAAAGGTCACGACCTCTCCCATAATGACCATGGTACATCGATTCAGGCACTAGGTAGCCATGTGCTTGAAACCTGACATGTAAAGCATTTGATCTCTCTCTTCCATCCTGTCAATTGGCCCTTCTCAAATCTCCTTAGTGTCTCCTTCTTGATAGGTTAGATCCTCGAGTCAAGTAACACATCAACTGGCCTATTTGACTTAGTATTGACTTGAGCTTAGTGATTGCCTTATATAGGTTAGCTAGTAGAAGTAGGTTAGTTCAATTGAGGTTAGCTTGGTCTAGTCCTTCTCTACCTCTCTACATGTTGAGCAATTCTTATGGCCTCATCAAGAGTGGTGAATTGCTAAAGTTCCACTAAGTCTCGAATCTCATATCTTAATCTAGTAAGGAATCTAGAAACTATTTGAGCTATTAGCTCATTAACCTTAGATTAGATCATGACCATCTACAACTTTGGTATGTACTCATTAACAATTTAGCTTCCTTGTTCTAACTTTTAAAGTTGAGCAAATGTGTCTTGCAGGTGAGTGTCTAGAACAAACCTCACTTTAGGAGTTCTCTTCATCTCAAGCTATGTACTAACCTCTCTATATCCACCTCTTCTCTACATGGCTTAGAAGTTCTTTAACCGCATACCTGTATATCTTGAGAACTCAAGGACAGTTGTACTTACTTTCTCATAGTCTTTGTATTGATAGTAGTCGAAGACTATCTTAACCTTCTCCTTCTAATCAAGGTACTCATTGATATCACTAATACCATTTAAGCTAGGGATTTGCTGTTTCGCATGGTTGGAAGCTCATAGCATACAAGCTTTGTCCTTAGCTTTGAGTACTCCTCCTCATCTACTTCTTCCATGTCAGCTAATTTTATTCTTCTTCGGGCCTGTCTTCTTACTCTTCCACTATGATCTTGATGAGTTAAGAGCCATCTTTGAATTCTTTGGGTTGGAGTGGGGAGGGGGGAAGGGTTGCTGGAAATGACCTCAATAGGTCAGGAAGCCAAATTATGAGTAGCATAGGTTAGTTCTGTAATAATGCTAGTCAATTTGCTTATCAATGCTCCTAGGGGTGATCAAAGTCTATCTACCTCAGTGAACAACACCACTCTCGTTATCTCTAACACCAACTTTTACACTTGAATTAGTCTTCTTCCTCTATTGTAACCTTAAACAATCTTCAACCAATATTAAAAGTTTGTACTTCTAGCAATACAAACCAACATAATTGACTCCTTAAATACAAAACTTTTCAAACGTAGAAAACACTAACTCAACACTTGCTTTGTTTTCCAAGCTCAAAATTGGGCAAAACAGAGTTCCACTTAATCGTAGTTGCATGCAATAATCAAGTTACTCATATTGACCTAAATTATTACTCACTACTATAGCACTTACTCATTAACGCATGCGTGCACATATACATACACATGTACACATATATAGCCATACCTATAATACAAACACAACCATAGCAAAATGCATAACATAATAACTTACCCTACTTGAACCTCTACTCTAATGCCAAGATGATATGTTGAACCTAGGAACAAATAAGGGTAGCATTATCAAGGGTAAGTCTAAGATTGTAGAAAGCATGTAATGGAGATTAGAATTGATGTGAAGATAAGAAATACCTACAAACCACTTTGAGGATATGATGCGTTAAGGAGTTCTCATAGACCAACTAGCTTAGTTGATATGAAGAACAACTAAGCATAGCTAGGTCACTCGCTACCTAGCCTTGTTTCAGGGATATGATAAGAGTAGAGTAAGATGTACTTTGAAACAATCACAAGTTACAGAGGTAAAGTCATATGTATATGTTCATGATAACTGCTTCAGCTTATAATTTACAAGGGTTCTTATACCTAGGAATCTAAGGCTACATGCTACATAAGGAAAAAACTAAAAGGGTACATCTTAAATTGAATAAAATAAAAGGAATAATCAAGGGTGCAAAAGTAAGTAGAGCAAAAGAAGCTTCAATGGGCACATTCCTTCACATCTTTATAGGGGTACAAGTAGTTGTCATCTGTAGGTTGTTACTCTTATGGAAAAGACAAATTGTTATGACCAAAATGGATTTAATGTAGCTAACCTAATCATAGCTATCAATAGGCTTGATTTGCTTAGACTTTGATAGGATTGACATTTGGTAGAGCCTAATCTTATCTAAGTATTTGAGGCTAGGTGTTCGGAGCTCAAGGCTAGGTATTTGGGGGTCGAGCTACTAGATAAGCTCCTCAAACAGCTTGAAGAGAGGTCCGAGGCACCCAACCTGTTGAGTTGCTGGACAAAGTATAAGGTTAGGAATAACTCGATAGTTGCAATAGGAAGTTGGGCTCAAACCAGAGTTTGAACTCTTAAGGGCTTGGTCAAGAAGAGAGAATGTACGTAATCATGCATTTAAGTCCTCAAGCTTGAGCTTTGGTCAAGGGTCTAATTGGTTGATTTTGATCAATCTTACCTCAATGTTGTTGGTTGTCAAGGGTTATTTTGTTATTATTGTTTGATAACACTCTTTTAACATTGCTATTTTAAGATGATATTGCATAATTTTGTATATTAATTTAGTTAGTTTTATAATGTATTGAAGCTTAATTCCTTAATATTTCATTTGTATGGATTTTAGAAGCATTTGGCAAATTTCTAGAGATTTCAATGGAGTTTTGAAGCATAATTAAAGAAGTGCATAAATTAAGGAATTGAAGTGAAGGAACTCAAGCAAGGAAATGAAGTCTAAAGAGGATTACGTATAGACTCTACAAGTGTGTTCCTTAATCGTAGACCTCTTGTCCATAATTTTTCATTGAAATTGAAGATTTTTTACATGAAGTGTAAAGCCATGCCCACACTTCCTGACCTTAGTCTTTGGATGTAATGGTTCTATAATTTGTAAGTCTTCTATTTTTGGAAAAGAGTTGGTAGGGTAAAATATGCAAGAGTTTCTCTATTTTCCTTTCTTCTTTTCAATTATGTCATCATTTTAATTATTCTTAGTAGATCATTATTGATGTTTATTTTATTTCAATATATGATATTTGCATTTTTGTGATGTAATTGTATCGATCTGTATAATTTAGTTTTACCAGTGATTGAGTTAATATATGAGCCTGCTATAATGTTTGCGAGATCCTATAGTATGACCCAATGATGCAATTAGAAGACACTAGCTGACTAAAATGTTTAGCTCCTTGGTTTCTTTAGATTAAGGCAACCTATTAGCGAGATTTAAGGTCATAATGCAATCTTGAGATACTATATTATAGAAGTGATTCAAGTAGAGTATAATTCAGATTAGAAATTAATTAAAGACATGAGTCCGATTAGTTCATAATAAGAATCTCCACAGTCTAATATTACACTTGAGATTGAAAACTCACTAAGAACTAGGTTAGTAAAGAACATAAGATTTACTAAGGATTATGCTTCTTAATTTTAGTTAATTTTGTTATTAGTTCTTTTATTTTAATTTTTGTTTTTATCATTGCTTTATTTAATTATTGCTCTGTATTTTATTAATTATTCAATTATCCTCTATAATTCTAAAGCTAGATGATTGGAGAAATGTAGGAAAATGTTGCTACTTAATTAGGCTTTGCTTACATTTATGGTTCCTTATGTGATCGATCCTCGAACTTAATTTGTCTATTATATTATAACTTAACTAAGTGCACTTGCTTAATACGTGCCTTGTGCACCACAATCATGTTTTTGGTATCATTGCTAGGGAGCCAATAGAGTAAAACTAATTCGGATATTAGCAAAATCCTATTTTTTCCAATTATTTTAACATTCTCATAATAAATCCTTCCTATAATTTATTTTGATATTTTTTCTTTATTAACTTGCTTTTAACTTTTGAGTTATTTCAATTTATGACTAGGAGAAATAGAAAATGTCTTGTTGAATTTGGTTCGAAAATTGAAAGAACTTCTTGCTACCTTTGTTGAAGAGTTCTTTAAGCTATGGTTGTTATTAGTCAAGGTTTACTTCTTTGACTTAAGGAAGTGATACGATTCAAAGTACATGGTAGACACGAGTAGCAAATGGGTAATCAAAGTTCGAATGGAAAATGAGAAATAATAAGTGGAGTGGGATTTTGAATGTGAATGTGTATGGATATGATGCACCAAAACATAGATACAATTAGGAAGTTGAGCTTGAAATAGGATTTGATACAACTCACAAACACTAAATTAACAAAGATGATACGATTCCAAGTACACAGCAGACATGCGTAGCTAATGGGTACTTGAAGTTTGAATGGAAAATGAGGAATAGTAAGTGAAATAGGATTTTGAATGAGAATGTGTATGGATATAACGCACCATAACACAGACATAATTAGGAAGTTGAGTTTGATATAACTCATGAACACTAAATCAACTCTCGGGCTTTAAATGAGGGGTTAGATATGACTTGCTAACTCACTTAAATGAGGGTTCACCATAATCTTGAGAAGAAGGTTGATAAGAACAAAAGAAAGATTAAAGAGTAAAACATACTCAATAATCGAAGACATACAAGGTTGAATAGCTCATAGAAATATCAAGTATATTCTTACTTTAGAAAAATATTCGATTCTCCTCTCTTACTTACAAATGTTACTATTTATAGTAAGTCCTAAAGCCATAATGACAAAACTATAAATAATATACAAGGCCTTAAACCTTAGAGATTAGGCTCATAACTTAAAAGCAAAGAAAATACTTACAAGTGTACAAAAATAATGCTAAACAACATGTTTAACAAGTAGGTAAGCGTGTAAGGTATACGTGTTATCCTAAGGTAAGTCAAGGTTGATTTAGATTAGATCGATAGTTGGTCCTTCAAGCTGGAATTGGAGTTTTTTAAGTCCTTTTATGCATGGTCAAGCTCTCATTGAGGTTGGCCTACAGTTGTTGAACTTGTAGGTTGGTTAGCATTAGATTCCTCGTATCGTGTTAAGTTGGTTTATGGACTTTAGGCATTGGTTGTTTGGTCACCAATCTTCTCGGTAACTGACAAAGCTACTGTCGAGTTGTCTTTCCTCCCTTTCTCGGCCTTTTGGTATCAGCTTAGCCTTAATTAGGAGTAAGTTGGTGTAGGCTTGGGATAGGTTGGCCTTGGCCTAAAGATTACCGTAGGCTAATTCCTATCAGGAAGAGTAAGAAAAAGAACAAAAACTTGAAACTATGATAGTAAACAACGTTGAAGCCACCAAAACCCTGATGGAATTTGCTAAGCCCAAGGTAACTTAAGCTGAATCTAATATCACTAGGCCAATAGTGCAAGCAACAAATTTTCAGATCCAGCTAAACATGATCTAGATGGTGCAACACTTCATCTAATTTGATGGATTAGCTAATGAAGATCCAAACATCCATATTTCAAGCTCTTTAGAAATTTGTGACACATTCAAAATCAATGGAGTCATAGATGATGTGCTAAGACTCAAATTGTTTCCATTTTCATTAAGAGGAAAGGCCAATCAATGGCTTTATTTACTTCCCAAAGGATCAATCATGACTTAGGAAGAATTGATTAAAAAATTTTTAGGGATATATTTTCCACTTGCTAGAACGACAAAATTTAAGATTATATTTTTTCCTATGCCTAACTTAATGGTGAGATATTGTATGATACTTGGGAAAGATTTAAGGAATTGCTAAGCTGTTGCCTACATCATGGGTTGCCTTTATGGATGTAGTTTCAAACATTCTATAGTGGACTTAATTATCCTACTAAGCAAATGATTCGTATCGCATATGGAGGCGCTTTAAATGCTAAGATACCAAGTGAGACTTAAAAGTTGATTGACAACATGTGATAGGGATCTGGACCAATTAAGTACTCTTGAGCTTGAAGACTAGCTCATATGGCTCGCTGAGTTGTTTGAGAGAAATAAAAACTTTGAAGAGCAATGCATTCTCTAATTCGACTTGTCGAGTTACTTTGCTCTCCAAGTCATTTAAGAGATTGCCGAGGTAATTGACCTATTGCCTTACTAACTTGACACATTACCGAGGTTGAACTGACTTCATTCTCGAAGTGACTAGTTAAGACTGACCTAACATTAGACCACCTCCTGAACCAACCCTTCCTTAATCCAGAACATCCAAGCTGTTGAGCTACCAAGTTGCTAACCCCAACATGACTTGCTCAAAAGTTGTTCTACTTAACAAGTAGCATCATTGAGACTATAGAATCGATAGCTGACACATGACTTATTTTTTTGACATCCGTACTATCTTTCGTAACTGAATAATCACCTCTTGGTCTGACAAAAACTTTACCCTTATAAATTATTCCTTTTCTTTTTTCAGTAGGAATCTTTTTGTAATTTATACTAACTTAGGACTTACCTTAATTAGGTCACATAAATACTTGTAAATTGTAATAACCACAACAATGAATGAGTGATATTGAGACTTACTTCTCTTCGTGAGCTAAGTGTTCTTCTACTTGCTTGCATTTACTCTTATCTAATCCATTATGAGCGTAGATTAGTGGCAAGTGTCCTCCAGCCATACTTGTGCATAATATCAATTACGACTTGAGGTTTTTTAAGGTGTTAGTGTGACATATCCATCGTCAATGCATGGGAACCCCTACTCAATCTTTAATTACCAATTATCTTTTGTACCATCTTGCGGTTCAGACCTACCCCCAATTCATGTGGTATTGAACATCATATGTTCATCTATAAATCCGTATCAACATGGCTATGAACAACTTGTAGTAAGACAATGTGAGATCCAAGGTTAAAGTAATTAGGAAATTTGAAATGGATTCAATTACTGCACTAATAGCTCAGGTTGAGAGTTTAAGTAAGAAAATTGAAGGGTTGATCAAATCAATAAATGTAGTGTAGGACAAGACATAGGCTAAGGTAGAGGATATTAATTTTATTGCTAATAGAACTCAAAATAATCTTTTTAGCAACACTTATAATCTAAGTTGGAAAAATCAACCAAATTTCTCTTAGGGATTTTAGTAACAATAGTAGAATAAGAATGCTCGACCTCAAAATAAGAGCCCTAATTTGGTGGAAATAATAAACAGGTTTATGCAAAGCTCGAATGTTTGTTTCTAGGCCATAGAAGCAACACTCATAAATGTCGAAGGGTCCCTTAGAAATCTAGAGAGTCAACTTAGACAATTGGCTAAAACCGTCATGGAGAGGCAATAAGGAAGCTTACTCGGAAATACTAAACCGAATCTCAAACTAGTGTTTGGAACCAAATTAAGGAAAGGATTCAACTGTCGAGTTAACAACGTTAAACAACAATGCTCCTGGGAGGCATCCTAAGTTTTATTTTATTAAAGTTGTTATTTTAATTATTATTATTTTCCTTTCCAAATCAATTTGAGTATCATGTCATTGGGATTTAGTTAGTATCTCCCTACATTGAAGATTTTCATTTTATGAAATAGTTATTGTGAGACCCAATAGAATTAGTTAGTAAGTTTATAATTGGTCAATATGAAAATGATACATAAAATTTAGGGTGATCACGAAAGTTTTCCAATCGAAGTAGAATTTTACGATGAAACTAGAAACATTTCTAGAAGTGATCTCATGAATTTGGATTTAAGAAAATAAATAATAAAATAACTAAATATTACATTTATAAAATATATGTATATTACTTATTATTTATTAAAAATATGTAAAACGAGTTTTGATAATTGATAGATCACTAGAGATAAATAAGGGGTATATTAAAAATCATAAAATAACATGAATAATATTTAAGAGTATTTATTTATATTAAATGTAAATTTACATGTAGGAAAATATACCTAAAATGCTTAATATATGCAAAAATATACTAAATTAAACTATCGAAATTAATAAAAATTTACAAAAAATTATGTGGTAACCTTGGATGTATGTTAAGCAATATAAGTTAAGTTTAAGACTCCTAAGGATAAAGGAAAAAGTTGAATATAGGACAATTGTAATCAAAAGTAAAAGCCCATTGACTAGAACCAAGTTATAAGAATCCAGAACTTACTTCATTAAGTTACTTTGACAAATTGAGAAATGAGAAAATTTAGTGAGGAGAACAATCAACTGGAAGAAAATTCATAGAAATTTTAGGAAAAATAGGGCTAAGTTAGGGTTCCATTGCAAAACCAACACATTATATGAGAAAACCACCACCATTTGGTAGCAACCACCATACCATAAGTAATTGACAAACTTGGAGGCGCTATCGGTGGTCAAAGCTTGGATTGCTGGTGAGTTGCTATTTCTCATTTGTTTTTCAATAATTCATTAAGAATACTAAATCATATCCAAAGATTATGAATTTTGGTTTTCCTAAGTAATTTCAAGTGTAAATTTCAAAAATCAAACCGATTTTACTAAATTTTTAATGCAAATATATGTTCCTTAAGAAATGACTAAACTTAAGTTAATTTAATTTTCATTTTCAAAAACCTTACCAATATTGTTTTAGCTCCAAAATTTTTCTGTGAAGTACCTATAACATGTAATAAATTACTATGAAGTGTTTTTCATAAAAGCTATTTTAAAAATTTTTATCTAATTTTTACACCCTAATAATCCTATTAAATAGCTATTTTTCTAAATGCACTTAATGATTTTTCAAAAATTTGACCTATATTTTGATTTATTGGGTTTTCTAGTATATTATAATATTGAATGATGCTGAGAGATTAAATTGGTAGTGTTGAAAGTGTTAGATATGAATATTGTAGACTTAGTGTTGAAATATAAGTAATATGTGAAGTGTTTAAATAATATAGTAAAATGAAGCTGACATAAAGTGAAGTTATGTTAGGTTATATGGAATATTTTGATTTTGGACATGAGTGAAAATTGTAGGAATTCATGCTAAAATGTGGAGTACGTTTTGATCATAAACTAGTTTGGAGGCTAGATCAGAGACTAAGTGTATGTGATGAATTGAGAAGCTAATAAAAAATTAAATCAAAGACTTTATATATCTGAAAGGTAGTTAGTTAAACTCCAAAGGATAAGTCAAAGAGTATTCTTAAGATTTATAAATTAAGTTGTAATTGGGGGTTGAATTAGAGACCAAATCTGAGGCTAAAATAGAAGCAAAATTAGAAACTAGTTAAATTTAAGACTAATCATAAGAGACCTAAAACTGAGATAACTACGTATAGTAAAATCTTAAACTAAAGCTAATAATATGAGATTATAGAATAAAAGCCTATATATACATATGAATACTAAAATGATATCTATATTTTTAGAGACTAGTGGCAATGCTACATTACAAGTTGTACCTTAGTAAGTAAGCGGGAAGTTCAAGTAAGTTTGGGATCAATACATAATTATATTTCGAAGTATTATTTTATAATATTTGGAGGCATAATATTATACTTAGTTATGCTTATAAGTAGCTTTCTTGTGCACGTAAGTAGCTTGCTTATACGCATGCTTATATGTCTTTAAGCTTGATCATATACTACAGGCCTGCTGTACTGGATTGCAATTGCTTATACTGCATGGAATTAAATGGTCACCTTTAACTAGATTTAACTATACTAGACTTGAAACTTTAAACTAGACATGAATTGTAACCCAATAGGGGACAATTAAAATTCTTTGACTAAATACTGACCCCATTAAAGGGGATGGCTGAAATATTCCTTTCTTCATCCTTAGTCAAATTAAGTAATAAAGAGAGGAGGCCGTAGCAAGGATGAAGATAGTGGTTTGAAGGTAATCATAGGATGAAGGATGTCTCCATTACATAAGTTTGAGTTTGGTTATAGTTGTTGCATATACACTGAAACTCCTCAAACTTGGATTTAAACGGGAAAAATTTCTCTAATCTTATAATAGATTGGATAAAGTCGTACAATGGCTTTTGCCTGATGTATTGCATTTAAATAATTATATGATAACCCTATTTGTGTTTGATGTATATCTTGTGTCTTCGTCCTAACTTATTGAGTAGTTGGTTACTCATATCTCTATAGATTTTTGTGCAAGTCTTAACTAGGTTGCCATAACATGGTTACCTTGAGGTTAATTGTTGTTGGATCGTAGGGAGTAAGGATGTAAAATTGAAGACTAATGGGACTTACGGAGCTTTTATTTTAAATTTTGATCTTCTAGTTTCAAATAAAGTAAATGTATAAATAACGTAAGTTACTAAGTTAGGTAAGCAATACATCGATTACCAGAGTTCTAATGTAGATACTAAAACTTTCGTAAGTAAAATAATAATGTTGTATTATGAACTGTTTACTTCAAAGTAGATTAGCTGTAGATGCCTTATGTAAGTTAGGTCTATGATAGTGGCCGGGATGTCAACTTCTATCTTAAAATGGTTTATATAGCGAGATTGTTATGGCTCTACTACTTTGAGGTATAATAGTTATTAAAATTTCTTTTATACAATGGTATTTAATAAAGTTTGTCATCCAATTGAGTGGTTTTTCAATTTAATTTTGAGCTTCAGTTTACTTTATTTTTGAGATTTTTCAAAGCAGTTTCAGAAAAAGAAACAAGGAAATTCATCAAAATTCAAACTTAGAAGTTAAAGAGGAACACTGCTAAAGCTTATGCTTGAGGACTTGCCCATGAACCTCATGAAAAACAATTCAAAGGAACATTAAAAATTTAGGCCGAGAAGATCATGGCTAAAATCTTACTTATAAACCTTGCTCATGATCACGCCTCAACCACAAAAACATGGTGTAGAAGAAGGACTACAGCTACGATCCTTTACATTCTAAACACAAACTCTTTCTCTAAAATACCATTATCTCTCACTCTTTCTTATTGCAAAATCACCTAAACTCTATAATCCGTGCAAATTTCACTTGTACATCAACAAATTAAAGGTGCATATGTCATCATTCTTTACTTGGTTTTATAGATTTGTTGTTTCTATGAAGAAAAACAGGATTTTTCTTTATGGTTTTGATAGGCATCATAAGTTAATCACTTGCTTCTAAGCTTAAGGACTTGCCTACATAGTTTGTTGAGCTATCTTAGGGGAGTTGAACCTTGAAGAGCAATGCTTTATCTACCTTGACCTATCAAGCTATCCCTGTAAACCCCACAAATTTGGCTTCCTAAGTATAGAAACCAATGTCCAAACTGTAGATGATTTCCTGAACTCAAAAGAGCCAACAAGATTTAAAACCGAATAAAATCTCAATCCAAAACCTAAAGTGGATAGAAAAAACCTTAAATCATCAATTGAACCCCTAACCGCATATAAAGACCCTAAAACCTCAAACCTCATCAAAACCCTAAGATGACAATCGAAGATTTAATTGCGTAAAAATATATGAAATCCTAAATGTATAAAAGCATTAGAGATTATGCCCTAAAGTAATAAAAACCCTAAAACTATAACTTTAAGGATATAAAAGCACTAATTCACCATAATTTACCCTAAAACCCTAAGTGATAATATATCCTCCATATTTTGCCATTTTATCGGTAAACAACTAAAGATAACCCTCAATCATGCATAAACATTTAGAATACTTAAGTGATCCCTTAGAAACTAAGATAATGAATCATAGATTACATTTATTTCTTAAGTATATAATTAAGATAGTATTACATAGAGTTTGGGATATAGTTGAAGATTTAGCTAAATGTAGTAAACCTTGATACCCTAATTAGTATTTTTCATACTAGTTACATTAAGTAGTTTACCAAATGATGTTTATAGGTTATAAATACTTAAAGTAAGACCTCATCATCTACTCTTACTAATCAATTCACCAAATACTTCATTTCCTTCATTTTTCCTTTAATTTCCCTTAATTACTACATTATGTGCACAAAATTACACATACTTAAGGAAAATTGACCAAGTCAACACATGTTGACCAAAGTCAAAGGGTTGACCAAGTCAACACATGTTGAATAAAGTCAACACTTTGAAAAGTCAACAAAAGACTAAAAGATAAAGAAAATATCTACTCCTTCATGATGACTTCTCTTATCTTTTCTTTTGATATTTCTCTTCTCCTTCTCTTCAATTGTAGCCGTCCACTTATTCTTCATTTTAGTCCCACCATTTGTTCTCTTCCATTATGACAACAAAACAAAAGAAACAAACCAAAAATCCTCCTCCATTACCGTAAGCTTCCATCTTCCATTTCACCTTCAACATCTTCCTTTTTGTCTCCTTAATTTCAACACAAGCTAAGGTATGTACTTAAGTCATTTTATGTTGCTTTATATTATTCATTAGTTGGTTAATTAGGTAGATTAGATAAGTAGTTATGTGTTTAGTGTTGTCTTGAAGAAGAGGAAATAAAGTTCCCATCTTTAAGTGTAGGAATTAGGAATTATGAAGAAGAAGAAAGGAAAACATGAATATGTGCTCAAAGAATATGTACATGAGGTAAACCGAAAAGAAGGGAAGCATGAGAAGCATGGTACATGAGTATTTTCCATATACATAACCTAAATTAAAACAAAACCTAACCATACATACTTATACTACACTAATTACTCACTTAAAAACACAAAAGAATGGAATTAGGAAGCTTTTCTTAAGGAAAAGATTAGGCATACGAATTTTTGTATAAAAATACGTATATGACCGTATAGGTATATGGGTATGTAAACAAGTATAAATACGGTATAAGTATAAGTACATGTATAAGTCTATGTTTAAGTATACTAGTATACATATAAGTATAGTAAAGGTGTATGTATATAGTAGTTTAATTGAAGTATACATAAGACATTAAGACACTACATAAGCATGAGGTAAGGCTTATGTAATTAAATGATGAAGTAAGCAATGAGGTAATGAAAAGATGACCTAAGCAATGACATAAGCAAATGATGATGTGAGCGATAACATAAGCGTAGGTTTATAATAAAAGAAATAATAAGATTACATAAGCACATAACATAGGTATATACATGTATTTAGAAGTCGAAAATCCCTTAAACCTTAAGACACTTCCTAAATTGAATTAAACTTAATCAAGTATGTGAATTTGTAGCACTAATGTAAAATTTCCTAAGTGTAAGAATCAAATAGCTAATTCAATCATTAAATCCTAAACTAGGGCATAAACATAAGTAATAAGAGTAATTAAACTTCAATAAGATAAAATTTCAATAAATTTAGCCCATATTATAAGACACGGGTCTTAACATCCGACACGGGTCTTAATGTCCAAAACGGATATCACCGTGTGAACGTGCGTCCAAAAACGATGAAAAACGACTGTAAATTCGTAAATGTTGAAAATAGAATGAAAAATTTACGTACGATCAGCAATTAGGTTTAATCGAATAAGGGCCAATAGTAATCTAAGTAGAATTAGGTAGATAGATATCCAGAACCATTAGTTGAGTTAACTACTTATTATCCTTGTTATCTCGTAATGATCAAGTGATCTCGACGAGGGCGAGGATCTCCCGATCGGTTATTACGACTAGAGCGAGTCGTCATAGTTAAGTGAGTACTCCCGATGACTCTATGCTTGTTTGTGCTTGTAGTTAGTGCACTTAAATTGAATATCAATAACTTGATGCATGGGGTTTCGGGATATGTTTGTGCTTGATATTGATTGATTATTGTAAGAAATATTGTTAAATACGATAATTGATGATTTGATGGTATGATTGATTTTTATATGATTTGGATGGTTTGCCGATATTGATTGATCGCCTCATAATCTGACCTAATTATATTTGGCTTATCTTGAATCAAAAGGGTCATGCATTATCCATGCATCGCATTACTTATTCCGGCCGTCACTTTACGCAGTTGGTAATGAAGGGCCTTGGAGGGATGGATTCCCACATGATTTGATTAGTACCGTGCAGGAGCATGGGTACAACAAGACCCTACCCTTGGCTCGCGGGTTCTATTGGCGCCGGAGACGTTAATTGTGGGTGGCTGGAGGTCGCATCTAGAGACCACCGCTATAGGGTGTGGGTGTAGACTGCGGGGGCCACCTCACCGCTAGGCCTGGGACTTTGTGAACTATCGGATTTTTGGAAATGGAAATGTATTTTTGTGAAATACAGAATTCAAAGTTATGGGTAGAAAAAAAAAAAAAAAACAGGTGCTAGAGCCCAGTTGTCATTGGTGCCGATGAATCTCCAACCCTTATCTCGGAGGGCGTTAAAATCCAATATTATATGCAGTACTGGTCAACTGCATATATTGTTTGGCATTCTGCGAGTACATGCATTCATATGGTTGTCATAATTTGTTTGATAACTTGTTTGCCAGTATGGTATGAGGGATAGCTCACTAAGCTCTTGTAGCTTATTCCCCAATAGTCTTTCTTTTGTAAGTTTACATACAATGGGATTGTGATAAGTTTCGAGTGCTGAGGGCGAGATAAAGATATGTACATTAGTGTTAGGATTAGTTGAGATCTTTATAGGTAATACATAAACACTCTTTGTAGAAAATATTCACAAGTTAGAATTTAATATAATTTAATTCCTCTTGCAGTTTTATAATGTTGGTAATCTTGTCTTATTATTTGGTAGGAGATACCGATTCTCTAAGGTTCTAAGGAACTGTGAGATATCAGATACCCATAGTTATTTATATTTATATTCTACAGTAAATTGATTACTTAAAAATCAGTAAACTTAGTGATTAATCATTTAGAGTCTTGCAATCTCTGACTTGCAAGGAGGTTTTCATAGCATGGGTGCACACATGTTGTGGAAATTATAGGTAATCCTACTAGGCCCCCTTTAGAGTCCTGACAATCCCATTCTAACCTCTCTCTATCTCATTACAAGACCCCCTGAGGTATTTAAATTGTTGCCTAGTTGACCCCTCAATGCTGCACCAATTTAAAGCTGAGCAATGAATCCACCTGTCGCCAAGCTACAACTGAGGCCAAACTGTCCCATTGCCCAACCGAATCTAATCAAAAGAATGGCCACCTACTAGACTAGCCCTTCCCAAAACCTAAATAATGGATCTACTAAGCTGCCAAGTAGCTAACCTAACTTACTCTACTTAGAATCGGTTCTCTTTAATAAAGTAGTATCATTGTGACTATAGAATGAACAATTGACATGTACCCCATTTTCTAACATTCGTACTATCCCCTTTTGTACCCGAGTGTTCTTTTTTTCTATTTATGACTTTACCTTTGTAATCTATTCCTTTTCCTTTTATAGTAGAAATCCTTTTTTGTAATTTACATAAACCTAGGACTTGCTCTAATTGAGCCATATAAATATTGATAGCATGTAATAGTCATAAGCAAGTAATACTAAATTTCAAACATATTCCCCTCTTTTACTTTCTTCTTGAGCTTGTGTTTTTTCAATGGGAATCAAGTCCTTGAAGAGCTCTTATCTAGGCCATTAAGCGTGAACTAGTGGTGAGCAACCTTACGTCATACTTGTTTATAATATTAGGTATAGCTCGAGCTCGTGTGAGGCATTAGTGCATCATATTTATCGTTGGTGCATGAAACCCTTGCTTAACCCTCGACTTCCATTTGTCTTTTGAGCCATCCTGAGGCTACAACCCACTCCTATTCATATGATATCAATAGCCACGTGTTAACCTTCCTAACAGATCGTATCAGGTTTAGTGATAAAATATGATTGTCGTATGTGTAAAAATCTTTGATTATAGGAGTGATTGGTGTTAGATAGTGTGGTAAAGCATGTTGTGCATCTATTATTTGCTTAAAATTACACTTAAAAATACATGCTTTTTGAATATTGAAGGGAAGAGGAGTATGAGGGATGTAGTGTAAATGTTGAAAGAAGAACGAAATAGGATAATGTGATTGAGGATTATTTTTGCAATGTTTCCCATATATTCATATTGTTTATATGAAACTTGTTGGGATTGCTATAGTTTTTTCCCACATTCAAAGATCTCATATAATTGCTTAGTGTTTGCTATAACTTGCGATCAATAGAGATTGTGAATTAGGAAATAAGATTTCATTATAATTCGATCCTAAAACTTCATTAATCCATGATTAATAACAAATTAGCATTACATTTTGCAAACCATTAATCACTTAAGTAGATTGGCAATTATCTTCTTAGCATTACAATTTTAGAAACATGCATTTGTTACCAAATTGAAATCCCCTTTTGTTTTGTTTCAAATCATGCTAAGACACAAACATGCCTTTGTTGAGTGTACATTTATGCTCATTTCTTATATTATTTTTATAGTTATTCTGAGTTACTTTAATATAATTTTAATGATTTTGCTACTGAATTAAGTCATTGATTCATTTTAGGGCTTAGATGGAGCAATAAGGTGAAAAGAATGGAATTCATATGATTTTCGAGGAGAATTTCACCAATTTTTAAGAATGAGTTAAAGATAGCAAGTATCGGCAAGGATTTGTCCTAGAATTAAAAGTAAAGGAAGATCGTGGTTGCACTCCATGCTTGTGTTCATTGGCCATGAAGCTTGCATCCTCAATTTCCAATTGAAGTTTCAAGATTTCTCACCAAATGTAGGATCATGGTTAAACTCCATGACTGTGATCTCTAGTTGCAATCCTCACATAATTCAATTTAAGTTCTAAAAAAAAAACTATTCCAAGGGGCAATTCATGCCCTAGTGTTCTTACCTATGGACATGCCATACTTTATGAAACTTACTATTTGGAGTCTATTTTGTTAATACCATATAAAAAGATGTTAGAAATACGCAATTGAAGAGAAGACACCACAGAGAAGAGTAGTAGAGCATCATAGCATTTCTCAGGGCTTTCATTCATTTTATCATACAAGTTATCATTTTTATTATGTCTATAGCATAGATTCATAGATATCTAGACTTGTAACTTTGAGGTAACATGTAGCATAATCAATTGCAATTATTCTAATAAAATTCCTTTGTTCTTATTAATTCAATTATACGTTTTGTATTGAAGTTATCATTTCAAGCATTTTAACTTAATTATTAGATTTTATGTATTAATGTTGCAAGGCCAATATGTAAATAGATCTACCAAGGGATCCGCTATATGGTTAGGGATAATTTATAGATTTCTTTCAAAATTAATATTATTATCTTGTATTGCTTACAGAATTCCTGTTCTTAATATTATTTTAATTTGTTCTATTATAGAAGCTATTCAGATAGAATATAATTAGAATTAGAAATTAATAAAGAAGCAATCCTTATTAGTTTAATGATTAAATTCCTTCAGTTAATAAGAATAAAGACTACATTAGAAACCTTAAGATTATTACATGTTAATCTCTTGGTGATTAGAGTTTAGATATCATTATTTAAGGTTATTTAGGGTTTTGGTTAATTGTTCATATTATTAATTGTTGGTCATTAATTAGTACTTGTTTCTTTTAAATCACTTTAATCCTTTATTTCTTTCTTAAATCTTTACTTTCTTTTGGGTAAAGTAATTTAGTGCAAGTGAATAAGTGCATAGTACTCATGGGATCGACAACCCTGGACTCTTGCATTCTTTATACTATTACTTAATAGGTGCATTGCCTAAGCAACTAATTAGCCACCTAAAAGAATAGCTTTGGTTGCTCTTCAACTTACCCCTTTTGAGATTTACTGAGTCTTGGCAAAAAAAAAAAAAAAAAAGAGTTATGTAAAGCTTACAAAGAAAGAGTTAGTACCAAATGCTCTTATCAATTAGGAAGCAATAGCTCGAGTAGGGTATGAAGCTCGAGTAAGCAAATATCTAGAATTTAGAGGATGGGACTAGTTCTTAACCATCAACAAGCCAATATATAAGGAGCTCACCTTGGAGTTCCTCATTACCCTCACATTAGCATCTAATACAATGGAAAACGGTATTTGCAATACTAAGTATTTAGGTGTAATGGAGATCCCATTAGTATGTGCTTAGATCAGATACAGGTTGTATGAGGGATATAACTTGAGACTTTTATATAGATTGAAGAGTATAGGAACTTACTTTATATACTGCCTAAAAGAGTAAGCGATGCCTAGGTATGGGAGAGATTTAGTATTAGTGGATTAGTTTATGATCCATCATCTATTATATGCTTTCCAGGAGCATCATGAGAAGGAAGTATGGTGTTAGGGTAGTGAATGAGAGAGATATATTATATTTGAATAACATGGCAAAGAGGTATTAAATAAAATTGGCCATTCATATGGCCTTTTTCTTCAAATGCCTGGTCATTAAAGGTCGATCCAGGCATATCTTCATAGGCCCTTCAGTTACACAGCTTGTGAAGAATATCACCCAATTCCATGACCTCTTAGCTATGCATACGATTGATCCTCCACCGCCATCAACTTTGAATTCATCCGCATTATGAAACTTCCTGTTCTATCATAGGGTCCAATACCTGTGCCACCTGAGGATCTACCATCGACTTCATCTTAGTAGTTGCCTCAATCTTCTTCAATTTTAGGAAAGATTAAGAGGATAGTTGGCAAGTTGCTGAAGAGGTAGAGGACTTTAGAGTACTAGGTCCAACACACCAAGGCGAAGATTGATACACTCTTAACCTACTATAGGATGCTACTACCAACACCGTACTACCACAAGCTTTAGATTCTAAAGAAGAAATCGAGGAGAATGTTAAGGAGGAGGATACTGTAGAAACAGAGGAAGATGATGATTGAGCTCTTTTTCTTTTTATTTCCTTTTGAAAGATTCCTTTTGTTTTTCATTTTGATTTGTATAACTGTATTTTTTTTTTAACTATTTACCATTGCTTTTGCTTTGTTACTTGTTTAACTTTTCACCACTTAACAAATTTTGTATGGCTTACTAAGTGATACTTGATTTAGGAGTCTTATCATTATTTAGTTTTGTTTAGTTAGCTTCTTTTTTTATTTATTTTCTATTTCACTCGTTTCATTTTCTACAAAGGAAATTTCGAGTTTGATTAAATTGAGTGGAATTCAAGATTTTGGACTTGGAAAAATTTCAAGATCAATGCCATAAACCAGGAAAGTTCTAGTTTCTTTTCACTTTTCTTTTTCTGTCATTTATTGTTTTTTGTGTTGCTATGATAATGTACATTAAGGACAATGTATAAGTTAAGTATGGGAGGAAATGATAGGAATGATATTTTAAAAAGTATGAACTAATTAAAAGTTGTACACTTAAGCTTTTAAGTTTTTTGAAATAGTAACTTTAGAAATTTACACCCTTATATGCATAGAAGCAAGCAAAATTTTTTCAAAATTTTCCCATAAATCTCTATGACCTTAGTCATCTTTGTTGAATTTGAATAATTAAATCCTTATGCTTTAGAGTTCCTTGTCATTTAAGCTTAAGCTTAGACATAAGATAAGGATAGATATTAACAAGTTAAGGACTGGTTATGTTTATTTCTAAGCTTAATTCTAAAGGATAGTTATCCATCTCTCTCTCTCTCTCTCTTTTTTTTTTTTTTAAATTTTTAGATCAGATGAATAAAGGGGATTTTATCATTGAAAGTCTTTTGAAAAATCAAAGTAATTGGAGGCATAAGAGAAATAAGAAAAGAAAAGCTAAAAATTGGTAAAGATCAATCTTGGTTTCTTATAAGAGTAAGATTTTTTCTCATTGCTAATGCAAAAGGAATTAAATTAAAAATTATCAAGGATTAACCTTAGTCTCTCATAAGAGCGAGGTACTTTCTCGCTGACAATATAAAAGTAATAAAGCTAAATTAGTAAGGATTGACCTTAA
Source organism: Lumnitzera littorea (assembly GCA_024138015.1). NCBI lineage: Eukaryota > Viridiplantae > Streptophyta > Magnoliopsida > Myrtales > Combretaceae > Lumnitzera > Lumnitzera littorea. The sequence goes on along the minus strand of JAMXBB010000004.1, from coordinate 61,932,650 downwards.
TTTATTAGAAGAGCGAGGTTTTTTTTCTAATGCTAAAAAGCTTTGATAAAAGAATTAAGTCGAACTAAAAAGCCTCTTAATGAAGATTGAAAGAAGTTAAGAGACGATCCAATGATGAGTTGATGTAACATGCATCCAATTTTTGTTTTCATAATAAAACTAGTTTAGGAAAGATTTCTCTCCTTTTGAATTAGAGTAGTGGAATTTCTATAAGTTTTTCTTAACTGATTTTTTTTGTCATTAATTTAGTTTTTGTTTAAGTGATAAGGCTAACTTTGAATTATCGAGATTAATTATTGAAATTTAGTAGTTCTCTAAATACTATTATTTAAGTAAGAAAGGGTAATTTCGGAAAAAAAAAATTGTAAAACTCCTTAATTTGAGGGTATACTTTTCTAAAAACAAATTGATTATTTTTTCCTTAAGATATTATTGTTTTGACATTTCGGTTGTTTTACTTGAAGACAAGAAAAAGCTTAAGTATAGTGGAAATTTGATTACACTCATTTAGAAAAGGATGATTTTGTGTACGAATTGAGTTAGTTTCACAATGAATCAAAGCTTAATTTGTTAATATTTCATCTGTAAAGATTTTGGAAGTGTTTGATGAATTTTTAGAGATTTTGATGGAGTTTTGGAGCTTAATCAAGAAGTGTATTGATCAAGTAAATGAAGTGAAGAAACTTAAGCCAAGAAATGAAGTCTAAAGAGGATCATGTGTAAACTCCATGGCTGTATTCCTTAGTGGTGGACCTCTCATCTTCAATTTCCATCAAAATTGAAGATTTTTACATGAAGTCCAAGGCTACATCAATACTCCACGACTGTAATCTTGGGGTATGGTGATTCTATTATTTGTAGATCTTTTATTTTTTACAAGTTTTTTATGTAAACTTAGGTCTAGTCCTTATAAATAAATGTTTAGGTTTAGGTTTGCAAAGAGAGCCTCTTTAGAGAAGAGTCAGTAAGGTAAATTATATAGAGGTTTCTTTATTTTCTTTTCTTCATTTCAATTATGTTGCCATTTTAATTATTCTCAGTAAATCGTCATTAAGCACTAGATTTTAATATGACTCTTAATATTAATATATCAATGTTCATTTAGTTCAACATATGATATTTGCATTTTTGTGATCTAAATGTATTAATTTGTATAATTCTTTAATTCAATTTTACTGATGATTGAATTAACTTAAGATTACTCATATATCATTCTATAATATATGAGTCTATTATAGAGTTCATGAGATCTTATAGTATGACTAACATAATTGGAATAAACTAACTGAGTAAAACATTTAGTTGTTTGGTTTCTTCAAATTATGGAAGTCTAATAGCGAGATTCAAGGTCATAATATAATCTTGAGATATTCTATTATAAAAACAATTCAGGTATAGCATACTTTGGATTAGGAATTAACTAGAGACATAAATCTGATTAGTTCATAATAGGAATCTCTATAGTTTAATATTGTATTAATTTTGTTATTAGTTCTTTTATTGTAATTGTTGTTGCATCTTTATTTTATTATTGTTCTTTATTCTATTAATTATTCAATAATCCTCTTTAATTGCAAAAGTTAGATAATTGGAGAACTATAGGGTAATGTTGCTAATTAATTAGGCTTAGCTCACATTCGTGATTCCTTCTAGGATTGACACTCAGACTTAATCCATTTATACATACCCTATGCACCACAATCATTGTTGCTCGTTAGTTCGGTGGCATTAGTATGGTTACTAAACTTAGTTCCTCTTATTTGTGATATGGTGGTCGATGCGACCTCAACATACGAGGCCCTTTAATGCGCTCATCAGGTGTCGACACTCGTTTGTGTTGTGTCTACAAACATTGTGGTAGTCATAGAACTTGCCCGATTTTATGTCTTTTGGTGTTTCTTAAACACGGGAGGCTTTAGGTGCTGTCTTTAGACCTCATAAAGCATTTCCTTGAGAGGGTCATTTAGTAGGGTGTAACTAGGGTAGTCGGCTAACTTTTGCTTGTACGTCTCTTTGTGATCCTTCCTTGAGGATGATGGACTATCGTCTTTAAGGTCGAGGCAATCCTTGATTGAGCTTCTATCATGGTTATCAATCTCAAGCTTGGCTTGGATAGCATCCTCTTAGGAAATGTATTTCTTCGCCATCTAAAGTCTTAGGATGGTTAAGGGCAATGGTCTTGAATAGTTTGTTGGAGGGGTTAACTTTATTGATTATAGCCTAGAGTACAACCCTTATGTCAAGCTTTAGAGCTTGGAGTTTAGCTTAGTTGAAATGCTCCAAGTAGGTCATTGGTCCTCTACTTGACGTTGTAGAGAGTAGATGAGTCTTCAATACTCTATTGTTACGAAAGTGTTGCTAAAACTTGATTGTAAGCTCATTGAAGGATTAAATCAAGCCATCTTGTAGTGAGTTAAATTGTAATAGTACTACCTTCGTCAGGGTTCTTAGGAAAGACTTACACATGATGATATTTGAGAAATAATTGAGGCTCATCATGGTGTGGAAGTTGATGAGACAGTCATAGGGGTCACTCATGCCATCATAGTAGTTGAGGTGAAGAAGCCAAACACCCTATGGGAGAGTTTCCTTTAAGATGATGGGTGTGAATGGGCTTCTACTTAGATCTAGTCTCAATAGCCAAGTAGAGGATTCAGCTCTCTTTTGTTCACGTATGCTAGAGGTGTGGTGAACTTGTCTAATCCTTCGACATTCCTGTCCTCAAGCAACTTCTAAGAGCATCCTCGGGAAAGCTCCTTAGGCACAATTGCGTGACCTACTTGGAACGTTTGTGGAGGTCCTTGAGTTAGCTACAATCAGATTGAACACGATTACATAGGTGCATTGGTTCAATAGAGGTGGTGTAGAGCATCTACTCTTCCTATTTGACCTATTAGATGAGCTAATAGATTGGTTGATAAGGATTTGTGGATGACCATACGGACCTAATATCATGTGTAACCAAAGGGGTGGGTCTGAGCCACGAGATGGCTTCAAAAGTAAATGATAGTCGAAGGGTGAGCAATGGTTCCCAAGTAGTGATGATAGATATGATGCATCAACGCCTCACATGAGCTCGGGTCATACTTGATATGACGTACAAGTATGATTGGAGGTCACCCGCTACTAGTCTATGCTCAATGGGTTAGATAAGAGTAGCACAAAAGTAAGCAAAATAATACTTAGCTCAAGTGGGTGAAAAAGTTTAGTTTATTTTCTCTATATGTATTCATCCTTGCTGCTATTACAATTTGCAAGTATTTATAATACTTAATTAAGGTAAGTTTTATGTTACAAGAAATTATAAAAAAAGATTTCTACTAGCTAGGAAAAGGTGAATAAATTACAAGGGTATCAATGTAATTGCACCTAAAGAATATCTTTTATTAGAAAGGATAGTATGGATGTTAGAAAGGATAGTACACGCATAATTTTGCTCATTCTATAGCCGCAATAATATTGCAAGCCGAACAAGGGTGGGCCTTGATTAGGTCTAGTTGTTGTTAGAAGTTCGATAGCTCAAATTGCTAGGACTAAACAAGGATTGGCTTAAGGTTGGCTCACATTTGGGTCAGCCTGAGATGGTCAGCTCCTGATAATTGTTAGTTCTACTTTGGCACTATAGGGTAGGCTGTATCATGATTTAGTGTTTGGATTGGTGTGTTGTAAAGGGGTCGCTTGATATGTCAGCTGATCACCTTAGCAGTTCCTTGGATGGTGTAGAGAAGGAAGTAGCTTAGCAGGTCAAATTAGGGTACGCACTGCTCCTCGGCACTTAACTTACCTCAAACAGCTTGGCAAACCATTTGAGCTAGCCTATAAGTTCGGGAGCGTATGATCGATCCTTCATTCCTATTATCTCCTTTAGGTTGTTTGAGATTTGGGATCAAATCTAGTTCAACTCCCGGTTGCTTATCTTCGGGAGTATAAGGTTAGAGATTGGCAATGTTAAAGGAGTTCGAGACTCCATATCCTATAGGTAAGTCAATCTTGTAGGCATTAGAATTGATTTTTTCAAGCAATTTGAAAGGTCCGTTGGCTCTGAGAGACAACTTGCTCTCCCTCAAGTTCAGGAATTGTTCCCTGCTGAGATGTATCCAAACTAGATCACCTGGTTGAAATTCTCTCTTCTTTTGTCCTCGGCCTTACTTCTTGAGCTTAGTAGTAGCTCAGCTCAATTTCTCTAAAACCTTATGGTGCATGGCTTTAAAGGCCTCAACTCTTTTTGCAACTGGCTGGTCATCATCAGGTCTCAATTGGGGTACTTGGTCCATCGAGAGCTCAAAGTTAAACCTATAGGTGACCTCATATGGAGACATGTTTATTACGCTAAGGGGAGGTCCCATTGTTGGTGAACTCAATGATTGATAGACATAGATCCCAATCGGCCATATTTCGTCCAATAGCAACCTGTAGCAAAGTTACCACAATTCTATTGACAACCTCGGTTTGTGGATGGTAAAACGTGTTATACAATAACTTGGTTCCCATTTACCTCCATAGTGTCCTCCAAAAGTAGCTCATGAACTTTGGGTATCAGTCTGAAACAATGGTTGTGGGCACTCCGTGAAGCTTGATCACTTCTTGCAATAAAAGAAAAGAGATAGCTGAAACATCGTTAGTTTTAGAATAGGGCATGAAATGTACCATCTTGCTAAATTGATCCATGACTACTATGATGGAGTCCTTCCCTTAGGACGTTAGCTTAGACTACGATTTAGTTAGGATAGGCAAGGGTAGATAGTATACTTACTCAGTTTGGCTCTTCACTTTTCTACAGGTCGTACACCTTTCCAGTACGGATTGGACATCTCTCTACATCCTTGGCTAAAAGAATCTCACAGCTAGTACTTCATAGGTTTGACGCTGGCCAAAGTATCCTGTCAATTCTTCTCCATGCGCTTCATGCACTAGCAACTCTCTCATGGATCAGGTTAGGATACATAACTTCCTTTTCCTGAATAAGTATCCGTCTTCCTTGTGATGGTCATCTAATGTCAATCCTTCCTCACACCAAGCATAAACAGGACCAAAGTATGGATCCTCAACATACAAATTCTTTATTGTTGAAAAGCTAAGTAGCTTAGTCTATAGCTTGGTTAGGAGAGAATGCCATCTCGATAGGGCATCGCCTACTACATTGTTCTTTCCTTTCTTATATTTTACTCCATAAGAAAAATCCTCCATGAACTCGACCCATTTGGCTTGCCTCTATGACAACTTGGGTTAGCCTTTCAAATACCTTAAGGATTTATGATTGGTGTAGATCACAAACTCCTTGGGTAGCAAATTATGTTGCCACACTATTAGGGCTTGGATTAAGGAGTAAAACTCTTTATCATATATAGAATAGTTGAGTGTAGCTCCTTGAAGTTTCTTGCTAAAGTAAGTAATAGGCCATCCTTCTTGCATCAGCACGACACCTATGCCTAGGCCGGATGCATAACACTCTACTTGAAAAACTTTATCAAAGCTTGACAGAGCTAAGACGGGGTTGTAGTTAGCCTCTCTTTCACCCCCTTAAAACTCCTCTTCTCTTTCTCTCCCCATTTGAATTCAACGCTCTTCTTCGATAGTTCAGTAAGTAGGGCCATAATCATATTGAAGTTCTTTAAAAATCTACGATAAAATGATGCCAAGCCATAGAAACTTCTCACGTTTGCAAAACAGGTCAATACAGGCCATTCTATGATCGCCTTTATTTTCTCATCATTGACTTAGATGCCACCTCTGCTCACAATAAACCTTAAGAAGATCATCTCAGGTCGATAAAAGTCACATTTTTTTAGATTAGCATAGAGCTGTTTAACTAGGAGTTTTGCGAAAAACTCTTCGGAGGTGCTATTGGTGAGTCTCTAAGTCGGGGTTGTACGCTAAGATGTTGTCAAAAAAAAAAAAAAAACTACAACAAACTTCCCTAATAAGTCTTGAACCACATGATTCATTAAGCACATTAATGTGCTTGGTGTGTTGCACAGACCAAATGGCATTATAAGCTATTCATATAATCCATAACGCATTTTGAATGCCATCTTCCACTCATCATCTTCGCGCATTTAGATCTGATGGTATCTAGATTTGAGGTTGATTTTGGAGAACACTCTTGCTCTACTTAATTCATCTAACATGTCATCAAGCCTGGGTATGGGATACTTGTACTTGAAGGTGATTCGATTGATCTCTTAACTATCTATACACATCCTCTAAGAACCATCTTTCTTTGACATTAACAAAGCTAGTCCTGTGCAAGGACCAAGGGACTCATTCAAATACCCCTTCCTCATCATCTCATATACTTGCTTTTGTAGCTTGGCTACTTATTTAAGACTCAGCCTATAGGTAAGCTTGTTCGGTAGCATAGCTCCTGGTTGTAGGTCATTTGTATGCTTGACGCTTCAAATTGAGGGCAAACCTTTTGGCAGCTCTTCCGGAAACAAGTTGGCAAATTCTTCTAGTAAGGTTTTTACCTCAGTGGGCAGCTCCTTCTCTTTAGATCTCATCTCCAAAATTCTTTAGACCAGCAGATAGGTCTGTCCTTCAAGCTCAATCTCTCTTTTTAGTTAGATCTGGGTCAATACCAAAGCCTCTTTCTTCATGATTTAGCTCAGTTGGGACTGCATGACCTTTAGTTACTTGGCAGTGTTAAGACTCAATTTTACCCTTCTGCCTTCATACTCTAAGGAATAAGTATTCCTTCCATCATATATTACTGCTCAATTGAACATCCACAGTCGTCTAAGTAGAATTTAGGATGCACTCATGGGCAATACATAATAGAGTACTTCATCTCGATATTTGCCAACGCAGATCAACATAGATACTTGTTTGTTCACCTATAAGGCTCTTTTATCACTAAGCCAATGAAGCTTATAAGGTTTTGGGTAGGCCTTAGTCAGCAAGTTCAATTGCTAGACCATAAATGCAGAGGCAACATTAGTGTAGCTTTCATTATCAACTATCAGGGTGCATAGTGACTCATTCACCTTGCGTTTGATGTGGAAGAGATTTTCTCTTTATTTGTCTTCAGGTATAAGACTAATACTCATTGTCCTTCTCAACACTAGAGTAGTCGGCATAAAGTTTCTTTCCTTACTGTAGATAACTTCCTTTTTAGAAAGCTCAATTTGTTTGTCCTCTTTCAACTCCTTTACTTCTTCATTAGTGTTGTCCGCTTCAAGAGTTAGTATCTCATCTCGGATCACCATATACCTTCTATTCAGACACTAGGCAACCATATGTTTAAACCCTTGGTATTTAAAACACTTGATCTCACTCATCTTCCTATCTAAACTCTAGCCTTTCTTAAACTTTCTCGAGACTTCCTTCTCCTTTGCTTGGGTAGTCTAAGCAGGTCAGGTCTTAGTAACCTTACTTAGTTCCGTTCATACAGGTCTGCTTAGAGCAGTTTGGCTACTACCAGATCGGCTAACTGGTGGTTGGAACCTTCCCGTTTGATACCTCTCTATCCTTTGGGTGGCTCAAATCACGTCGTCAAGTGACCTAATTTCCATGGTTTCCAAGATATCTCCAATCTCATACTTCAACCCATTAATGAATCGTACTATTGTTCAATCTTCCAGATTGTTGACTTCGCATCGGATCATCAACATTTAGAATTCATTGACGTAGGCTTCAATAGTCAATTCTCCTTACCTTAGTTCCTACAACCTTTTGAAGGCATCCTGAAGATAGTAGCTTAGCACAAATCTTCTCCTCATAACCTTCTTCATTTCATCCCATCTCTTCATTTCTCATTCTCCTTCTCTTCGTTGGGTAGCTTGCAAGTTTTTCCACCACAAGGTGGTATAATTAGTAAATTCCAATATAGCAAGTCTAACCTTTACATTATCGGGCACTTCATGGCATTTAAACTGCATTTCAATCTTATTTACCCAATCTAGGTTGCCTTCGGCATCACTACTTCTAGAAAAGCTTGGAATACGCATCTCAATCCTTCGACTCTAAGTGTTTGCACATTTCTTTCTTTAGCCTCGTAATACTCCTCTACATCATCATCTCCTTCTGCTTCTTCCTTAATTTCTTTAAGCATTAGTCTTCGTCTAGCATCCTTACCAACTCCTTTGGCTTAGGATGGTCGAGCTGGGGCATTAAATTAGCTAAACTAATCATTGCCTCACTCTTCTTACTCATGTTCTCTAGTGGTGCTATTTCTAGCTCATTGCTTGCCTTCTTGGATAATAATCATCAAACTAGCTACTAAGTTAATAAGCCTATCCAAGTAGTCACCCACTAACTGAGGTGTAAAGCTTCCTTCTTACCTTTGGCCATTTTGAGTATCACTTTCTTGGTTTCCCAAAGTTCCTTGAATACTTAAATTTGATATTGATGGTTACTCCACAAAATTGACATCTATTAATATCACTTAAAGTTCTTTCTACAAATAGCAATAGCAGATCAATAACAAATACTTCCAAAAATACAACAACTACACAATAAACAAGTGGTCAACTACATTCTGTTTTGTGTATTAGAAAACAGGGGAAAACAAAGTACATATCACTTTTGAACTACCAAACTCCAATGTTAATAATAGAACCTCTATCATACGATAGTAGTAACAAGCTACTCAAAGAACACAGTAGCAGAATCTAGCTTTGAACGTAGCTAGGCTTTGATACTAGGATAATACGGATTCATTGATGAACATATAGACCCAATATTACACATAACCAAGGGGATAGGTCTAAGCTGCGAGATGGTTCAAAAAGTAAATGATAGTTGAAAGGTGAGTAGGGGTTCCTATACACCATCAATGGATATAATACATCAACACCTCATATGAGCTCGAGTTATACTTAATATGATATACAATGATGGCCAAAGATCACTCGCTATTGGTCTATGCTCAATGGGCTAGATAAGAGTAGCACAAGAGTAAGTAGAAAAACACTTACCTTTGTTTGAAAGAATAGTATGGATGATAGAAAGGACAACACAAGTGTAATTTTGCTCATTATGTGGTCTCTATAACACTATAAGCGGAGCAAGGGTAGGCCTTGATTAGGTCTTGTCAGCATCGAAAGTTTAGTAGCTCGGATTGCTAGGACCAAACAAAGGTTAGCTCAAGGTTGACTTACATTTGAGTGGACCTTGGATGGTCAACTCCTCACAATTGTTAGTTTGGCCTCGACACTGTAAGGTAGGTTGTATCCTAATTTAGTGCTTGGACTAGTGTGTTACTAGTTGGCTCAACATGTTGGCTAATCACCTTAGTGGTTCCTTAGTTAGTGTGTAGAGCAAAGTAGCTTAATAGGTTAAATTGGGGTACGCACTACTCTTCGGCGCTTAACTAACTTCGAACAACTTAGCAAACCATCTTAGCTAGCCTATGGGTACGAGAGCGTGTAATCAGTGCTTGATCCCTATCAGTAGTCCTCATGGAGGATTTTGCCTTGAGCCTTTTGGGAGTTGGCAACTTCCCTATGAAGAGAGGCATTTTTCTCTTAAGTTTTGCGATTTTCCTTCATCATTAGGTAGAACATTGCCTTCAGCTAGTAGAACTCTAAAACCAGAGCAGGATGTGGTGGTGTGATGATTGACCACCATCTTCTTAATGGGATGCTTGTAGGTTAGTGTATTTGCTCTTTGCCTTATAGTGAATAAGCAATAAAAGGTAGGTGCCAAGTGGTGATGAGTTGATCACAAGAGACAAGTAGCTGCTAGTTTAATTGCTGAGTGTAGTCATAGACATACAAGAAAGTCCCCTATGGCTAAGCTAGTAAGGGCCTTATGATACTTAAATTAGTAAAGGAAGGAAAAGAGAGAGAGTTGTTCATCTAAAGGAGTATGGAAAGAGTTTTGAGAGTTGGATCCTTTGTACTTGTAGCTCTATGGCGTAATTATAAGACATAGAGCTTACTTACTTAGGGTAAGTAGTAGGCTTAGATTGGTTTGTACACCATTGTTATATGAGATATGCGTACAATAAAGAAAAGGATGGGGTTGCTTTGTCTGTTGGTGAACCTTGGGAAGCATGGTTGTTATGTCCAAAGTGTGGGCAGCTATCACACCTAGGGTGAGTAAGTACATAAGTCGCGCATGGATGTCATATGGCATTTGATGAGGAGAGAGAAGGAGTAATGGAGGCACTAAAGGCTTCTAGCTATGACCTGAACACTTAGCATGTACTCGGGGGTTAGGGTTGGTGTTGTATGGTAAGCTTGGATCAAGGCATCTCAAGTAGTGAGGGGTCCTTAGGATTAAAGGCCTAAGGAGTCTGGCTTATAAGATACTTGGGATAGAGTCTTTGAAGAACTCGAGGAGGTTGGGTGGAAAGGTGCCTAGACTAGGCCTAAGCAAACTATACTTGCTCACAAGTAAATCAAATGGGACACTTTATCAGGTAGGTTGTAGGGACGTGCTCAGGAGAACCCAAGTAAACTATTTGACTTGAGTTGGAGTGAGTTCGAGAGGGAGATGAGTAAGTCGGACTACTGAGGGGAGCTAAGCTCTTCTACCTAATGCAATTCTTGGGGACACTCGAGCAAGTAGACACTTAGGCCTAGCCCTTTGTAGTTTGGGCCTAGAATGGCTTATCAATAGAAAAGAAACTAGATGATAAGTTTTTATTTGGGTGAGGAAAGATTTGGTAGAAAAAAATTGAAGAGAAAATAAATTATATATTTTTAAATTTGTTTAGAAAACAAAATAAAAAAAAAAGAAAAAAGGAAAACCTCAATGTATAAAGTTGACTTTTTAGTAAATAGGTATTCTAATAAATTTGCTCCTTTTTTTTTCTTTTAATATTCTCAAATTATCTTTATTTTTTTTTCTTTTAATATTCTCGAAGTATGGAGATAACGATTGGCATGGGTCTTAATGAAAACTTTTCCTTTCAAATTTACTCTATCCAGACAAATTTCTCTCTTTATATTCCATCTTTTCCTTTAAATCAAACATAACGTTCATTCTCCTTATTTTCAATCCCTTCACCTTCATTTTCTTTTTCTTTCCTTATGAATTATTTAAATGCATTGTGAAGGATTATAGTTACACTTATCCAAGAATTGATATGAGGACGATATGTGACAACGATATGGATCTATTTCTACTAGGACAAACATGATCATCACGATTTCTAATAATGAAGCTTGAATGCATCATTTTCGCTCCTCAAATTGTTTTTCTAGTTTCATTGCTCCCGGCCACATAATTCAATGCCGGTCCAACTTCTGATTGGTTTTAGAATGGTGACACTTCCAGGAAGAAGGGGGATGTAAGTGCAATGAATAGCATATTGAAGGAGGATTGTACTAAATATCTCACTGTAAGGTGATGAATTGAGAATATTGCATATTTAGGAGTAGGGAAAGCGGGATGGAGAAGATTATGATACTCTAAATAATAAAAGAAGTGGATAATAAAGATTATAGATCGTATATGGACTGTAAAGAGAAGTAACAATGGTTTATTGGTCAAGGTAATGAATCCGGATTTAATACTAATTAAAATATTTTAAATTAAATAAATAAAATGCTTATTAATCACATATTGGCTTTGATGGTTACCATGTTCAATAAGGATCACACAACCATGATTCCTATATACTTGTTGAGTTTGACCCTAAGCTAGTAAAATAAAGGTATGCAATTCCATACCCTTAAATAGGTGGTAAAATTGGAAAAAAAGTTATTTTATCCCTCCAAAACTCCCACATGTCGGTAGTTTTGAAAGAATGTTTAGGATTGGCACTAGAAAAAATTGCGATTGCCAATCGCTAACTTTGATTTACCTATTAAAGCTTTTTAATCCAGCCACGTGTTTTTCCCCCTCTCCAATGAGTTCTGGGTATACATGGTCCAATTAACATGTGGAAAATAACCCAACTGAAATTGGGGCAACTATATCGGATAATCAAAATTTATCCCATTTTTTGCTTAAGAAGGTATCCCATAGGCTTACATATTAGATTCATGCTTAAATAAAGAAAATAAGAAAGAATCAAAGGAGCTTTTAAGAAATAAGACATCGCCTGTAGTTATTCTTCACCTCCAAGGAGGCGACCAAATCTTGCAAATCATTTCAAAAACTCTCTGGTAATTCATTTCATTGACCACCCTTCTATCATTTTACTGTCATCTCCCGTGGTACTAATAAAAGAAAGCCGGCAACAAAATGCCCCTTGAATTTCTGCAAAGCATCCCTATACCAACACATCCAGACCATGCGTTAAAAGGCTTAATCACCATTTATTTTATGAAGTCCTCAGCAGGTGGTTGCCACACATCAGAGAGCACAACATCTTCCCCTCTATTAGCTTCTTTATTCGCCCCTTCGCACTCCCTGATATGCAAACATTTCCTTCAAATCTCTTAATTGCAAAGATAACACGACAGGGATTAAAACTTTTTCCATAAATAACCTTATTCCCCTGCTTCCAAATTTGCTACATGGTGATAATAATTCTAACAAACAATTCTTGCAAATTCTTTCTCTCACATTGCAACAATCAAACCAGATGGAACTTACCCACGGACAATGGAACAACAAGCGTTTGAACGTCTCCTCCTTTTCATAAAAATTACACGAAGAAGAGTCTTTAATTTTCCTGCAAAACAAGTTGGCATTAGTCGCTAAAGAATCGGTGCACAATCTCGATGCAAAATGCTTGTGCTTTGGGGAACAATTCAAACTCCACAAAAGTTTCCCCAGCTTTTTGCCTGTCTGACGAAAAGAAGAAGGCCTATTCATGTCAGCGATCATTTCCCTTTCAATTAAATTATGATATCTCGTTTTAACAGTAAAATTCCCTTTACTTTCCTTCTCCCAAATTAACACATCAGCCTTTTCAACTAGAGGTATAGGAATTTTTCTAATGAAGCTTTATTCCTCTAGTGATAGAAAATGTTCAACTCTTTCCGACTTCCATATCCCAGCTTCTCTATCTATCACTTCACTGACTTTCATATTCAAAAGAGAAGGGCCTCTCGCTTTTTTCTTTTAAAGTGTTACCAGGCAAGCCAGAATTCCATGCATCCTTCCAAATTTCTATATTATCTCCCAAACTCGATTGCTAGCATGCTATCCCTAGGATGCCCTAACTCCTCTTTTAACATGCGAAAAATCTGTTTTCGGAAGATAAATACTTTTCAGTATTCTTACCCACAAGACATCAGGATTTTTAATTATTCTCCAAGCAAGCTTACATAGTAAGGCTTCATTGAAATTTTGAAGGTCCCTAAAATCTAAACCCCCCAATGTATTTTGTTTTAGATTGCTCCTTCCAATTTTGTCAATCAATTTTCCTATATCTTCGAGCACTTACCCACCAAAAATTAGATATGAGACTAGATATCTCCTTACACCAATTATTTAGGAAAAATAAAAGAGCTCAAATAAGTTGGTAGGGCGAAGGCAATAGATTTGATTAAGACCCCCTTCTACCCTCAATGTTTTTGGGCAATCCTCTCTTTAATGTGAGCCTAGACCTATACTTGGATCTACCCCATTAAGAAGGAATACTTGGGTTTTTCCCAGGATGAATAGAAAGGTTAATCCTTAAACATTCACAAAAATCTTTTTAATTTCTTAGCTACAAGACTTGCTGAAAATAAGAAAGGATTCACTAAAGTTTACCAACTAACCAGAAGCTAGATAATACTCCTCTAAAATACTTCTCAAAACAAGGAGATTTTCTCCTGTAGCTTCTAAGGAAAACAATGCATCAATTGCAAAAAGCAAATAGGTAGGAGTGGGACTTTGGTACTTGATCACAAGACCTTCCCCATGGGAATTTACTTTCTTGACCAATGCAAATGAGAGAGGGCCACTATATATATAAAAAAAAAAAGCGCCTACTCCTTTTCCATTTACTGTCAAATTATAAGAGATTAAAGTTACACAACTCATAATCTAATTAATCCAGAATCTAGAAAAGCCCATTTTAGACTGGAGAGGGCTAAATCTAACTCATAGGCTTTAAGGTCAATAACGAAATAGATTTGACTCCTTAAGCCAAGGGAACAAGGCTTAAAGGGTTAAGTCTATCAAATTCGGGATGATCAAAGAAAATTTGGCACGATAGGTTTAGAGTAGGGTTCATTGGATCAGTTTACTCAATCTAACCCTTCTTGGCCAGTCATCATCATCAGCTCTTGGTTCAGGTGCTTGGTCCAATGGAAACTTGGGGTTGAACCTATAGGCGACTGCGAATGGAGACATACTTGTGACGATATGGGTGGTCTAATTGTAAGCGAATTCAATAATTGGTAGATATAGATCCCAATAAGCCATGTTTCGTTTGACAACAACCAGTAACAAAGTTCTCACAATTCGGTTGACAACTTTGGTCTACCCATTAGTCTATGGATGGTAGGACGTATTGTACAATAACTTGGTCCCCAGTCGCCTCTAAAGTATCCTCTAGAAGTAGCTCATGAACTTGGAGTCTCGATCCGAAACTATGGTTCTAGGCATACTGTAAAGCTTAATCACCTCTTGTAAGAAAAGAGAAGAGATAACTGAAGTATCGTTAGTCTTAGAACAGGGTACGAAATGTGCCATCTTACTAAATCGATCTACAACCACCATAATAAAGTCTTTCCCTCTAGACATCCTTGGTAATCCTAATATGAAGTCCATACTTAACTCGAACCATGGTTTGGTCGGAATCGACAAAGGTTGCTAGTGTCCTTGCTCGACTCGGCTCGACTCTTTGCTTTTCAATAGGTCGTACATCTTTCTAGCATGGATTGGATATCTTTCTTTATCCTTAGCTAAAAGAATTTAGAGGATGATATCTCATAAGTTCGGCGTTGGCCAAAGTATCCTATTAATCCCCCTCCATATGCCTCGCATACTAACAGTTCTCTCGTAGAACAGGTTGGGATAAATAGCCTCCTCTTCCTGAATAAGTATCCATTCTTCCTGTGATAGTCGTCCAACATTTTTCCTTCCTCATAATGGACGTAGATAGGACCAAAGTATGGGTCATCGGCATACAAATTCTTGATGGTTGAAAACCCAAGTAGCTTCATCTACAGTTCAATCAGGAGGGTATGTCATCTCGATAAGGCGTCGGTCACTATATTATTCTTTCCATTCTTATATTTTATGACATAGGCAAAACCCTTCATGAACTCAACCTACTTGGTCTGTCTTTGAGACAACTTTGGTTGCTTTTTTAGATATCTCAAGGATTCATGATCGGTGTAGATCACGAATTCCTTGAGTAGTAAGTAGTATTGCCACACCATTAGGGTTAGGATTAAGGAGTAGACCTCCTTGTCATAGATGGAACAGTTGAGTGTGGCTCCTTAAAGTTTTTTAATAAAGTAAGTAATAGGTCGACCTTCTTACACCAACACA
This sequence comes from Lumnitzera littorea, assembly GCA_024138015.1. Lineage (NCBI taxonomy): Eukaryota > Viridiplantae > Streptophyta > Magnoliopsida > Myrtales > Combretaceae > Lumnitzera > Lumnitzera littorea. Next base: position 61,917,323 of record JAMXBB010000004.1, on the reverse strand, counting down.
GTACCTATCCCTAGTCCGAACGCATTACACTCTACCTCAAATACCTTATCGAAGCTCGATAGAGCTAAGATGGGGGCTGTAGTTAGCCTCTCTTTCACGTCTTCAAAACTCCTCCTCTCTTTCTCACCCCATCTGAATTCAACATTCTTCTTCGAGAGTTCGGTGAGTAGGGCCACAATTGTGCTGAAGTTCTTTATAAGTCGGCGATAGAATGATACCAAGCCATGGAAACTCCTCACGTCGGCAGAACAAGTCGATTCGAGCCATTCTATAATCGCTCTTATCTTCTCCTCATCAACTTATATGCTACCTTCGCTCATTACAAATCCCAAAAAGATCACCTTAGATTTGCAGAAATCACACTTCTTCAACTTGGCGTAAAGCTGTTCAGCTTAGAGTTTTGCAAGCACTTGTTGGAGATGCTCTCGATGTGTCTCTAGGTCAGGACTGTATATTAGAATGTCATCAAAATAAACCACAACAAACCTTCCCAATAATTCTTGGAGCACATGATTCATAAGTCGCATGAATGTGCTCGGTGCATTGATAGCCTAAATGGCATTACAAGCCATTTATACAAACTATGTCGTGTCTTGAAGGTGGACTTCCACTCATCACCTTCACACTTTGGATCCGATGGTATTTAGACTTGAGATCGATCATGGAGAACATTCTTGCTCTACTAAACTTGTCTAGCATGTCATCCAGCTTAGGTATGAGATACCTATACTTGATGGTGATTTAATTGATGGTTTGGCTATCCACATATATCCTCCAAGAACCATCCTTCTTCAACATCAACAGGGCTGGCACAACACAAGGGCTCAAGGACTTGCGTACATACCCTTTCTTCAAGAGGGCGTCTACTTGCCTTTATAGCTCGATAGCTTATTCAGGGTTCAGCCTATAGGCAGGTTTGTTCGACAGTGCAACTCCTAGGTATAGGTTAATCGCATACTCAACGTCTCGGATTAAGGGTAAACCCTCCGTTAGCTCCTCTAGAAACAGGTTGGTAAAGTCCTCCAGTAGGGTTTTTACCTCGGTCGGCAGCTCTTCTTCCTTAGGTCTCATCTCTAGAAGCTTCCTGACAAGCAGATAAGTAGGTCCCTCTAGGTTCATTTCTCTTTTCAGTTCGGCTCGAGTCAATACTAAAGCCTCCTTCTTCAGGGTTCGGCTAAGCTAGGATAGCATGAACTTTACCTACTCGACAGTGATAGGACATAATTTCACCCTTCTTCCTTCATACTCCATAGAACATGTGTTCCTCCTATCGTCTTACATAATTGCTCGATCAAACATCCATGGTTGCCTAAGTAGAAGATGGGACGTACTTATAGGCAGTACATTATAACGCACTTCGTCTCAATATCTGCCTATATAGGTCGATATGGACACCTATTTGTTCACTTGTAGGGTTCCCCTATCATTGAGCCAATGAAGCTTGTAAGGTTTCGAGTGGGGCATAGTTGGCAATTTCAGCTGTTAGACCATAAATATAGAGGCTGCATTGGTGTAGCTTCTACTGTCAACAATCAATACGCATAGTGATTCGTTCACCTTGCACCTAATATGAAAGAGATTTTCTCTCTATTCGTCTTTGGGTACAGGATAGATACTCATCGTCCTCCTTAATATTAGAGCGGTCGACATGAAGTTGCCTTCCTCACTGTAGATGACTTCTTCATCAAATAGCTCGGCTTATCTGTCCTTTTTCAACTACTCTACTTCTTCATCCATACTATCGACCTCTACGATCAACGCCTTGCCTCTGATCACCATCATTCGCTTGTTTAGACACTAAGCGGCCATATGTCCAAATTCTTGACATTTGAAACACTTCATCTCACTCATCTTCCTCCTTAAACTTTGGCCCTTCTCAAACTTCTTTGGGGGTTCCTTCTCCTCTGCTCAGGTAGTCTAAGTAGGTCGGGTCTTAATGACCTTGCTTGGTTCTGTTCACATAGGTTTGCTTAGAATAGGTTAGCTATTGTTAGGACGACTGACGGGTGGTTGGAATTTTCCTGTTTAGAGCCTTTCTATCCTTTAGGCAACTCAAATTACATCATCGAACGTTCTAACATCTAGGGTTTCCAGGACATCCCCAATCTCACACTTCAATCCACTAATGAATCGAGACACAGTTCGGTCTTTTAGCTCTACAACTTCGCATTGGATCATTAGCATCTAGAATTCTTTAACATAATCGTCTACACTCGATACTTCTTGTCTCAGTTCTTGCAGTCTTTTGAAGGCATCCTGCAAATAATAGCTCGGCATAAACCTTCTTCGTATAACTCTCTTCATGTCATCCTAACTCCTAATCTCTCATTCTCTTTCCCTTCTTCTAGTGGCTTACAAGTTCTTTCACCATAAGGTGGCATAACTAGCAAACTCTAACATAACTAGCCTAATCTTTGCATTTTCAAGCACTTCGTAGCATTCAAACCACTTTTCAATCTTGTCTACCCAATCTAGGTAGTCTTTGGCATCACCACTTCTAGAAAAACTTAGGATACGCATCTTGAGTCCTTCAACTTTAGGGGCTTGCACATTTCTTTCTTTAGCTCCATAGTACTCTTTTGCATTATCATCTCCTTCCACTTCTTCCTCAATCTCTTTAAGCGCTAACCTACACCTAGCATCCCTACCAACTCCTTCAACTCGAGGTGATCAAGTTGAGGCATTAGCTCGACTTTGTTGTTGTTGCTTACGTTCTCTAATGGGGCTATTTCTAGCTCGTTGTCTGTCTTCTTATATGACAGTCACCAGATTAGCTACTAAATCGATAAGCCTATCCAAGCAGTCACCCACTAACTAAGGTGAAGAGCTTCCTTCTTACCTTTGACTATGTCGAGTACTACTTTCTTAGTTTCCCAAAGTCCCTTACACACTTGAATCCAACATTAATATTTACTTCACAATGACAATCTCTCAACAAATATACGATCAACCACACTTTGTTTTGGCGTGTTGAAAATAGGGGAAAACAGAGCACAAAACACTTCTTACTACTAAACTTTAAAGCTAACAATCAAACCACTATCACACGAGAGTGGTGACAAACTATTAAAGGAATACAGTAGTAGAATCTAGCCTTAAGCATAGCCAAGCTTTGATATCAAGATGATATGGACTTGTGGGTGAACATGAATCCAAGCTGTAAGATGGCTTAAAAACTAAATAATAGTCAAAGGTTGAGCAAGGGTTCTCATGCACTAACAAAGGATATGATACATCAATGCCATACACGAGCTTAGTTCACATTTGATATGACGCACAAATATGGCCGGAGGTCATTCGCCACTAGCCCATGATACGAGGCAAGCGCACCTATCAATTTTAATATAGCGGATGTGAGTCCAAGTCAATCCCTCAGAGATTTTGAGTACTAATATTAACTTTAACTTTATTATCTAACCGGAAAATTATGTCGAGTTGAATGAATTAAAAATACTGAAATTAATAAACTAAACTAATTATGAGACTTAACTAAGCAAATTAGAAAGCAATAAACTACGAACGACTTCAAGAAATTAATAACGTATTTAGGAATTATTTCCCCTAGTGTTTAACATGTGACCGCTTAAAGTATATTCAATTCAGTTTCTATTATTCTTGACCGGAGGGATTTACAATTAAAGTTAATATCTTTCTCAAGCATATTAACCCTAATCCTAAATTATTTACCGGATTCTTTTCACTTAGTAATATAACTTAGAATTGCATTAATGTATAATGAATTCTCACAAAAATAATCAACTTTCCGAAAGAATCATATATCTTATCTCTAAGTATACATGTAATTCTCTCCAATTATGTCAAGATCTAATTACACATGCAATTTCTCAATCAACATGCATAATATCATATATTGACACTCTAGAATTATCAATCTACAACTAAACAACATAATTGAATCAAGAAAAGATAGAAACTTTATTGAAATTATAATTCAATCCAAGGGTTACATGAAATCCTAGGTTCCATAATCTTAAATATTTGAATTCTAAGCTATCATAACGAATCTAAAAACGAGTTTCATCAAAAACGTAAAATAAAGCATGAAAACCTCTCTTGATTTGATGAACAATCTCTCTAATCTTGAAGTCGATGTTGTTCTCGCTTCTTGATTGATGTTCTCCTCAAGTCTTTTCTTGTCCCTTTTGTCTCTCTGTTTCTGTAATGTCTCTCCTTCCTTTAAACCCTAAGATATCCTTTTATATGTGTATTACACGGATTTTATTTTCGTCACCAGACACGGCCTGGGACATTGCTGTCAGGACCCTAAAGGGGGCCTAGTAGGATTACCTAAAATTTCCATAACATGTATGCACCCATGATATGAAAACCGTCTTGCAAGTCAGAGATTGCAAGACTCTAAATAATTAATCACTAAGGTTACTGATTTTTAAGTAATCAATTTACTGTAGAATACAAATATAAATAATTATGGGTATCCGTTATCCCACAGTTCCTCAGAACCGCAGAGAATCGGTATCCCCTACCAAATAATAAGACAGGATATACTCGCATTATAGTAAGATTTAATAAATAAATATTTTCTACAAAGAATGTCTATGTATCATCTAAAAAGCACTCAACTACTTCTAATACTAATGTACATATCTTCATCTCGCTCTCAGTACTCGAGACATATCCCAATCCCATCGTATGTAAACCTGCAAAGAAAACTAAGGGGGAATGAGCATAAAACAGCTCAGTGAGTTCATTTCTCACCACCACCGGTCAGGCAAGTTTTCACACATTATTATTACACATGCAAGCAAGCTATCTACATACATAATGAATGCAAGCGTGATGAATGCAAACAACACATCCATAGGAGTCCGGAACTATGGAAGGTGTAGAATTACGTCGTCCACACTTCGATTATCCCCTGCACTTACCCGCAAAGGGCACCTTAGCTTACCCGCAGAGGCTACCTAAGGGCACCACCCCACTAGGCAAAACTCGACTATTACCCTAGCCGAGAAAAGAATTTCAATCCAAATAGGGGGAGTCCGAACTAGGACTATCCACCCTCTAAGGCCCCTCGGGCACAAACATGCGAGTCCTCTCGCAACCAACAATAACCAAAGCCTTTCAGGCACAATAAAGCGAGTCCTCTCGCTATCAAGTGGAGAACCTATGCTAGCTTTGCCTTAATATTAAAAATACTATTTATGGCTCCACAAGCCCTTACAAAGATCGTGCAAAAATTTGTTTAAGGATAGAAAAGCTTTTGCCAAAAATACTTTTCTTAAGATTTTTGCAAGGCTAGCACTCTCCATTCATACCTTTACCAAGTCATAGACATGCGACGAGTAAAACCGATTATTTGGGTCAGATATTTATATCTATCAATTTAAAAATGTGATCACACAGATGATGGCACACAAACAGAACAGTTATTCAAACATACAAGCAATAGCAAACAACAAAACATCATACAAATAACACGCACAAGCAAGTAGCAGGTCATCAGAATTCCCTCACCTGGATTATTGCTCATTCTCCAAGCCTTTAGGGTTTCCAAGACTCGATATCGAACGCCTAAATCAAAATGGTAAACCTTATAAGTGTTCTGAGAATTCAGACCCCTTAGTCAACTAAAAGTCTATTGTAGTTTATCTAGTTTCCTCCAATATAACCCGAGTATAGTATGTATAGGGTTACCATACTCCATGAGATTAATAGTAACTATTTTCTTATATTAGTAAGGTATGAGGCTTTCTTTATGTATTTTGTAATTTTTTTTTTGTTCTGATTCCAATATTTGCGAACTTATAGTCGTTTTTCATTGTTTTCGGACGTACGTTCACACGGTAATGTCTGTTTTAGACGTTAAGACCCGTGTTTTACGATATGAACTAAATTTATTGAAATTTTATCTTATTGAAGTTTAATTATTCTTATTGCTTATGTTTATGCCCTAGTTTAGAATTTAATGATTGAATTAGCTATTTAATTCTTACACTTAGGAAATTTTACATTAGTGCTACTAATTTACATACTTGATTAAGTTTAATTCAATCTAGGAAGTGTATTAGGGTTTAAGGGATTTTTGGCTTCTAAGTACATGTATATACCTATGTTATATGCTTATGCAATCTTATTATTTCTTCTTTTATAAACCTATGCTTACATCATTACTTATGTAATCAATTGATGAGGTCATGGCTTATGTAATGTTTTGATGATGTCATAGCTTATGTAATCCATTTATTACATGTAAATATATGTGTTATTAAGTACTTATACATATACATATGTTATATACCTACCTACACTCATAACATACTATTATGTATACTTATGTACTTATACATATACTAATACATATACCTATATTCACATACAGTGGCATACATATTTTTATACGTATTTTCGTATGCCTTATCTACCCCCTTAAGAAAGCTTCACAATTTCATTCTTTTTGTATTTTAAGGGTATATTTGACATGATATATGTATGTATAGTTATTATATACCTTGTTTTAGGTTATGTACATATTGTATACTTATGTACAAAGGTATTTATACATGTATTCTTCTAGCATATCCTTTTATACATATACTTAAGGACATATGCACATGCATATCCTTCTTCTTCTTCATAATTCCTAGATTTCTACACTTAAAGAGGAGAATTTTGTGCTCTTTTCTTCAAGACAACACTAAACACATAACTACTTATCTAATATACCTAATTAACTAACTAATGAATAACATAAACCAACATAAAGTAAGTTAAATACATACCTTTAGATGTGTTGGATTTAAGGAGGCAAAAGGTGAAGAAATGAAAGTGAAAGGGAAGGGGAAAGCTCACGGCATGGAGAAGGATTTTTGTTTTGTTTCTTTTGTCTTTGTTTTGCTTATGGAAGAAGAAGAATGGTGGGGTCTACAAGGGAGATGTATGGACTGCAACAATCGAAGAGAAAGAGAAGAGAAAAAAATCAAAAGAGAAGATAAGAAAAGCCATCATGAAGTAAGATATTTTTCCTTATCTCTTATTGTCTTTTGTTGACTTTTTCAAAGTGTTGACTTGGTCAACTCTCCTTAAGCTTTGGTAATTTTGTGCACATAATGTAGAGATTAAGGGAAAAAATGAAGGAAATGAGAGGAAATAAGAAATTTAGTAAATTGATTTGTAAAAATAGATAATGAGGTCTTCCATTAGGTATTTATATCCTATATACATCATTTGGTAAGCTACTTAATGTAATTAAGATGAAAAATAGCATTTAGGGTATTAAGGTTTACTACATTTAACCTAATCTTCAACTATACCCTTAACTCTAAGTGAGACTATCCTAATCATATACTTAAGACATAAATGTAATCTATGATTCATTATCTTAGTTTCTAAGGGATCATTTAAGCATTCTAAATGTTTATGCATGATTGAGGGTTATCTTCAGTCGTTTACCGATGAAATAGCAAAATATGGAGGATATATTATCATTTAGGGTTTTAGGGTAAATTATGGTGAATTAGTGCTTTTATATCCTTAAAGTTATGGTTTTAGGATTCTTATTACTTTAAGGCACCATCTCTAATGTTTTTACACATTTAGGGTTTCATATATTCTTACGCGATTAAATCTTCGATTGTTATCTTAGGGTTTTGATAAGGTTCGAGGTTTTAGGGTCTTCGTATGTAGTTAGGGATTCAATTGATGATTTAAGGTTCTTCGTATCCACTTTAGGTTTTGGATTGAGATTTTTAATGGTTTTAAATCTCACTGGCTCTTTTGAGTTCGGGAAATCATCTATAGTTTAGACGTTTGTTTCTATACTTAAAAAGCTAAATTCGCGGGGTTTACAATGGCCGTGTCCCCAGGTCGTGTAATTTTCTGCACTAAGGCAAAATTTCTACACAATTTCATAACTTTTTCGTTTGAACTCGGAATTGAGTGAAACTTGATTCCTTTTCTTCGTTTTCGAGCCTAGAACGCGTTTAAACCCTGAAATCAACATTTTACTCAATTAAGTATCAATTTCTTCAAAGAAAACCAAAAATGTGAGGAAAATACTATAAAATCACCATATAAAATATGTTTAAAATTAGAGTTATCAAATTTCCCCACACTTGAGCATTTGCTTGTCCTCAAGCAAATAAATCAAAACAAAACTTTCGGGACAAAAAATGTTAATCAAAATTTATCACTATTTAGGAAATCGGTGAACGAATACACTTGACCCGAAAAAAAGGTAAGAAAATCATTCTCAACTAACTTGCAATAATAAAGTCAACCAATTTCATCTGACCATATTCAAATGCTCCAACTATACTTAATACTAGAATTCACTAGCTAATTTATGAAAATCAAAGTTTACCCTGAACCATTTAACTAAGGATTCTTAAACTAAAAATTAGATTTAACATCTCGCCAACCGAGAAAGAGTCATAAAAATTTTATCCATTTGGCTAAAATGTATACAATTCTCTCTTCCATCTCACTAAGCACCATAATCTAAAACAAACACATTTTACATCCACTCTTTCTCTGATCATCCCCCTAGTTCATGCTTTTGTTGAGAGGTCTTTTGAATTTACCTTATTTAAGCACAATTGTGTTGGTAGCGGGAAAGAATCTCGCTCTTCTGACGGACCAAGACCGATCCATACCAACTTATTTCTTATATTGATAGCGGGAAAGAACCTTGCTCTTCTGACAGACCAAGGTCGATCCATATCAATTTTTTCATTAAAATTGGCATTGGGGCTCAATCTCGCTCTTCTGACGGACCAAGACGAATCCTTACCAATTTTTCTATTCATACACTTATTATTACTTTTGACCTCCAATCATTGTAATTTTTCAAGGGTTTCTCAAAAGAAGAATTTCATTTGTTTGTTTGTTAAAAATTATAGAACTCTTAAAAATTTCTAAGAGAAAGGTATACATAAAAGTAAATTTAAGAATAACCATGACTAACTCTCAACTAATGATGTTGCTCCAATCTCAAGTCTTAAAATCTTAAGCTAAATAACTCGTAACATTGCCTTCCAAAAATTTTGACTAATCAATTCTAGTAAAGTATCATAAGATCAATAACGATCAACATGACATAGTTGATTTTGCTTAATACTAATTAATCACCTATTTCAAGTTAACTTAAAAAGTAATTGGGTTAAATATGAATAATTAGTCTCCTAAACAGTAACAAATTCATATATATCCCTTCCCCACACTTAAAAATGTACATTGTCCCTAATGTACCACTAAGAAAGCATAGCAGCAAGAAATAACAAGAAAAAGCATCATAGGGAAAAAGGAAATATATGTACTGAAAAGAAACTAATACTTCCCTGCCAGTCGAAAAGAAGTGCAAAATGAAGAAGCATCATCATTATATATATCGGAGTTCACAAGCTTTGATCAACAAAAGACAACACAAAAAATTGATGAACTTAGAAGAGGGATCAGAAGCCGTCTCTTCATCCTCCTCATCAGATGGTGCCTCAGCCATCGTAGCATCATCATCGTCATCACCATCCTCATCATCCTCATCACTTCCTCCAGCTTCCTCGTCTTCACCACCCTCATCAGCCTCTTCCTCACCACCCTCAAAGCAATGATGCATGTAAGATCAAGAAACTCAAAGCAATGATGTATGGCGTTGATGAACAATGAAAAGAAAATTTGCAGGCTAAATGGAAAAACCAATACGCACAAAAAGGAGAAATGCAAATAACCAAACTGCTTAAGCATGAGGAAGAGAGAGGAAACTCAATGAGGAAAACCTACTTGGATCAAAATGTGGAATGCAAGAATTGTGGAGAAAAGAGGGAGAATAAGAGAGAATATGAGAGAGATATGTTTGATTGTGAGTGTGTGAGAGGATATGTGTAATTTAAATAAACCGGTCGTGTGCGAAATCGTAGGGTTTTGGGTCGACACGGGCTGGGACACGACCGTGTCTTATGCCCGTGTAACAATTTATGCCATCGTGTCTTACCTGGACGCACACGGGCTGGGACACGACCGTGTCCCCTACCTGTGTGACTTTTGCTTCCCGTGTATGAATACTGGACGGACACGGGCTGGGACACGATCGTGTCCCTTACCCGTGTAACTTTCTGTTCCTGAGTATATAAGTTAGGGGGATACGGGCTGGGACATGACCGTATCCCCTACCCGTGTGACATTCAGTTCTACTGTGATTTCTGGACGCACACGGGCTGGGACACAACCGTGTCCCACGTCCGTGTAACATTCTATTCATGGGTGAAGATTTCTGGGCGCATACGGGTTGGGGACACGACCGTATCCCTCGCCCGTGTAACTTTCTGTTCCCACGGCGTAGAATCGAAGTCTGGGCGAACACGGGCGGGGACACGACCGTGTCCCACGCCCGTGTAACTTTCTGTGGGTGGCAATTTTGAACGTCTAGATGAACACGGGCTGGGACACGACTGTGTCCCTCGCCCGTGTGACAATTTTTGTTTTTTTTTTAAATTAATTCTAAAGATAAAGGAACTTAGAAATAATAAAACTAAAGAGAAAAGGAAAAAAAAAATAAAGCTAAGAGAGGAAGGAATTATGACGAAAAATTAAAAGAAAATATACAAAGCAAAGCAAAGTTAGATAAAACGGAGAATAAAATGAAGAAAACTTAAAGAACTAAAGCATAAATAGAGTTAGACATGGGTTGCCTCCCAAGAAGCGCTTTAGTTAACGTCGATAGCTCGACGGGATACGTCTTCTCACGTTAGTTCTGTCGGATGAAGATAAAACTCCTCCCGGCCAACATGCTCCAAGTTTCCACTCAAGTATAATTTCAACCGTTGTCCATTTACCTTAAATGTGCCCTTCTCCGGGTGTGTAACTTCAACAATCCCATACGCGAAAACTCGTGTAATTGTAAATGGTCCAGACCACCTGGATTTTAACATACCTGGGAATAAATGTAGGCGAGAATTATACAAAAGAACATGATCACCTTCTTTAAATTGTCGACCTTGTTTGATTCGCTGATCATGATACTTTTTGGCCCTTTCTTTGTATAATTTGGAGTTCTCATATGCATTCGCTCGCCATTCCTCAAGCTCGTTCAATTGAAGTTTCCTGTGAGAACCTGTACGCTCAAAATCAACATTAGTACTCTTAATCGCCCAATAAGCCTTATGCTCTATCTCTACCGGCAAATGACAAGCTTTGCCATAGACAAGTCAGTAGGGTGTGGTGCCGAGTGGTGTTTTGTATGCGGTTCTATATGCCCATAGAGTATCATCCAACTTTTCTGACCAATCTTTCCTATGATACTCTACGGTTTTTTCAAGAATTCGCTTAAGATCGCGTGGCAACTTCTACTTGGCCACTACTTTGGGGGTGGTACGGAGTGGTTATCCTATGTGTAATGCCATAACGTTTCAATACTTGGTCGAGTTGAGCATTGCAAAAGTGTGTTCCCCTATCACTTATAATTGTTCTAGGGGTGCCAAATCGAGAAAATAGGCCTTGCAAGAATTTTTTTACTACCCTAGCATCATTAGTAGGTAGGGCTTTAGCTTCCACCCATTTAGAGACATAGTCAATGGCTACTAGGATATATTTGTTTCCATTTGAGTTCGGAAAAGGACCTATGAAATCGATTCCCCACACATCAAATACCTCAACCTTGATGATAAGGTTTTGTGGCATTTCATCCCTACGGGATATATTTCCCACTCGTTGGCAACGATCACAACTCTCAACATATCTCTGGGCATCTTTAAATAAGGTGGGGCAATAAAATCCTGCCTCTAGGACCTTATGAGCTGTCTTATTGGCGCTATGATGCCCACCCGTGGGCCCCGAATGATAGTGGCTCAAAATTCGCCAACCTTCGAGGTGTGATACACACCTTCGAATGACATGATCTGCACATACTTTAAACAGGTAAGGATTATCCCAAAAATAATGTTTCACATTAGAAAAGAATTTCTTCTTTTGCTGGTGTTGAAGTCCCTTCGGTATGATCTTAGCAACTAAAAAATTAGCAATATCTGCGAACCAAGGAATTTCCATATCACTTACCTAGGCAATGGCATAAAGTCGCTCCTCAAGGAATTCATCCTTGATCTCGTTCTCGTCGAGCAATTCCAAGTTTGGGTTCTCCAATCGGGATAGCTGATCTGCTGCTAAATTCTCAGCGCCTTTTTTTATCTTTGATCTCCACATCAAACTCTAGTAGCAACAAGATCTACCTAATCAATCTTGGTTTTGCATCCGGCTTTGCTAACAAGTACCTAAGGGTAGAATGATCAGTATAAACAATTACCTTAGATAGAAGCAAATAAGAGCGAAATTTATCAAAGACAAAAACAACGGCTAGCAACTCTTTTTCTGTAGTAGTGTAGTTTTCCTGAGCATTCGTAAGAGTTTTGCTAGCATAGTGAATTGGTTGAAAGTGCTTGTCTCGCCTTTGCCCCAGCACTGCCCCGACTGCGTGATCACTTGCATCACACATAAGCTCAAAGGGGAGTGCCCAATCAGGTACTACCATGATTGGAGCATTGGTAAGTTTCTCTTTAAGGATATTGAAAGCTTTCAAACACTCCTGAGAGAAAACATAAGGCACATCCTTCTCTAAAAGCTTAGTTAAAGGGCAGGCAATTTTCGAGAAATCCTTGATAAATCGCCTGTAAAAACCTGCGTGTCCTAAGAAACTTCTTATGGCCTTAACCGAAGTTGGAGATGGGAGTCTTGCAATCACATCCACTTTGGCAGTATCCACCTCAATTCCTCAATTAGAGATCTTATGGCCCAGCACAATACCTTCTTGTGCCATGAAGTGGCACTTTTCCCAGTTGAGGACAAGGTTGGTCTCTTCGCACCTGGTAAGTACCCTGTCCAAATTATTCAAACAAAGGTCAAATGAGTTGCCAAAAACTGAAAAATCATCCATAAATACCTCCATTATGTCCTCTATCAAATCATCAAAAATAGCCAACATGCATCGTTGGAATGTGGCCGGCGCATTGCAGAGACCAAAAGGCATTCTGCGATAAGCAAAAGTGCCATAAGGACAAGTGAAAGTGGTCTTTTCTTGATCTTCCGGTGCAATAGGTATCTGAAAATAACCAGATAAGCCATCCAGAAAACAATAAAACATATGTCCAGCTAATCGTTCTATCATTTGATCAATAAAAGGTAAGGGAAAATGGTCTTTACGTGTAGCATCGTTTAACTTTCAATAATCGATACATATACGCCAACCTGTTACCGTTCTCATTGGGATCAATTCATTTTTTTCATTAGGGACTACTGTCATCCCATTTTTTTTTTTGGCACCACTTGCACTGGACTCACCCATGAACTATCAGAGATAGGATATATCATACCTGCATCAAGGAGTTTCATAACTTCCTTTTTGACTACCTCTTTCATGTTTGGATTCAAACGTCTCTGGGGCTGCACAACCGGCTTATAGTTTTCTTCCATTAAAATCTTATGAGTACAAAAGGAGGGATTGATACCTCGAATATCGGATATTTTCCAAGCAATGGCCCTCTTATGCTCCTTGAGTACTTTCAGCAACCTTTCTTTCTGTTCTTTTTCCAAATTGGATGCTATAATTACCGGTAATTTGGAGTCCTTCTCTAAGAAGGCATATTCCAAATAGTCAGGTAATTGTTTGAGCTCCAATACTGGTGGCTCCTCAATTGAAGGTTTTAACTGTGCTTCCTTCCTCTTTTCAATCTCTTCAAACCCTGTCTCAATAGAGATAGGTTTTTTTGCCTCCAGTTGGGTTATCACCTCAGATTTGACAGGATCTTCCGAAGTTGCCTCCATGCCTAATTGCAAGCAACTCTCCAACGGATCTTTAAGAAGAACTTCCTGCATATAACTTGAAACAAACGTGTCAGTAACATCTAGAAGGTAGCAAGTATCATCTTGATCGACAGATTTTTTCATAGCCTCTGAAATTTTAAGCATGATCTCTTCATCTCCTACTCGAAGAATAAGCTTGCCACCATTAACATCAATGATAGCCCTAGCGGTGGCCAAGAATGGTCTACCTAGGATAAGGGGTAATTCAAAATCTTCATCCATATCCAATATCACAAAATCAATTGGAAAAATGAATTTACCCACCCGAACTAATACATCCTCAAATATACCTCTAGGATACGTCACAGATCTATCAACTAATTGCAAACTCATGCGTGTGGGCTTAGGTTCCTCTAATCCTAGTTTCTTGAAAAATTTGTAAGGCATTAAATTGATGCTAGCACCCAAATCAGCTAATGCTTTGTCAATTAACAGATCACCAATATGACAAGGAATGGTAAAACTTCCTAGGTCTTTTAGCTTTCTGGGCAACTTGTTTTGTACGATCGCTGAACAATTTTCATCCAAGATGACTGTAGAAAGCTCCTCAATCTTCCTCTTGTTGGATAACAAATCTTTCAAGAATTTAGCGTACTTCGGCATTTGAGACAAGGCATCAACAAGAGGTAAGTTAATATGCAATTGTTTAAAGAGATCAAGGAACTTACTGAATTGTTGGTCATTGCGATCTCTCTTGAGTCTTAGGGGATATGGGATAGGTGGTTGATATTCTTTCATCTTTGATGACTCTACATCTTTTGTTGCTTTTGTCCCCTCCTTGCTCTTGCTAGTCTCTTCGCTAACCTTCCTCTCAGCATGCAACTCCTTCCCATTCCGAAGTGTTACTGCCTTAACATGTTCCTTTGGATTGGGTTCTGTATTTCCCGGTAGCGATCCCTGTGGTCTTTCATAGATTAGCTTCACAAGTTGACCAATTTGGTTCTCCAGGTTGCGATTTGAAGCCTCTTGATTTCTCAACGTGGATTCAATGTTGGACAAGCGAGCCTCATTGCCTTGAATGTATTTTGTGAGAAGTTCTTCCACACTGGGCTTCTTTTCTTGAGGGAGAGGAGGTGGGAATGGTCGTTGAAACCCAGGTGGGCCAAAGTTGGTCTTCTACTGGCCTTGGTTTTGGTTTCCTCATGAGAAATTGGGGTGATTCCTCCATCCTGGATTGTAAGTGTTGCTGTAGGGGTTATTTTGTTGTTTAGGTGGATTTCCTAGATAATCTACCTGTTCCAGTTGTTCTTGTGCTCCATATCCCTGCATATTAAAATCACTTACATCCGATTGCACTTGTTGAGGGTCAACAGAGAGTACATTAATCTTCTTACTCAATAGGTCCACCTTGGCTGCCAGAGCAGTGGTCAAGTCTACCTCATAAATTCCCATGGCCTTTTGCTTGGCTCTAGTGGTTTCCTACTGATAGTTGTTTATTGCTATTCCTTCAATCAGGTTTTGTGCTTGCTTAGGTGTCTTTGTGTTCAAAGTACCTCCTACGGATGCATCAATCATCTATTTAGTAGATAAATTGAGACCATTATAGAAGGTTTGAATCTGCATCCATAGTGGGAGGCCATGATGTGGGCACCTCCTGAGCAAGTCCTTGAACTACTCCCAAGTGTCATATAGCGTCTCCGCTTCCAATTGAGCAAAACATGAAATATCATTCCGAAGTTTCGCGGTCTTTGCTAGTGGGAAATACTTCTCCAAAAATTTCTCTACCAATTCATTCCAAGTTGAGATTGAATTTCTAGGTAGGGAGTTCAACCATTGTTTTGCTCTTCCCCTCAAGGAGAAGGGAAATAGCCGCAGTCGAATGGCATCATCCGTGGCTCCATTGATTTTAAATGTATCACAAATCTCTAGAAAGCTAGAGATGTGGGCATTAGGATCTTCATCTTGAAGACCGTCAAACTGAACATATTGTTGCACCATTTGTATGATGTTAGGTGCAATTTGGAAGTTATTAGTTGCGACAGTTGGCCTTGCAATACTAGAGTCAGCTCCAATAAGTGTAGGCCTTGAATAATCGGACATGGTCCGATTTGCTTTATTCCCGTTGTTAGCCATGTGTAGTGGATCTTCTTGCTCGATGAATTGAGTGTTGACCTCTTCACCTTCTTCCTTGATTTCAACGATTGACTCGTCGTCTATGGTCGCCACAATTTGTCTAGGTCGCAATCTCAAATTTTGAAGGGCAGTTCTCTCAATTTCAGGATCGAGTTCTACCAAATCTTTCGGATTACTGCGGGTCATGCACTACAAAGGCAAGAAATAAAATCAATTGCAGCTCTAAATAATAAAAATAAACAATGAAAACAGAAGAAAATAAAGAAAAAAAAAATGGTTAAAGTAATAAAGCAACTAGTGTTCTTAATATAAAAAATTCCCGGCAACGGCGCCAAAAACTTGATACGAGGCAAGCGCACCTGTCAATTTTAATACAGCGGATGTAAGTCCAAGTCGATCCCTTAGAGATTTTGAGTACTAATATTAACTTTAGCTTTATTATCTAACCGGAAAATTATGTCGAGTTGAATGAATTAAAAATACTGAAATTAATAAACTAAACTAATTATGAGACTTAACTAAGCAAATTAGAAAGCAATAAACTACGAACGACTTCAAGAAATTAATAACGTATTTAGGAATTATTTCCCCTAGTGTTTAACATGTGACCACTTAAAGTATATTCAATTCAGTTTCTATTATTCTTGACCGGAGGGATTTACAATTAAAGTTAATATCTTTCTCAAGCATATTAACCCTAATCCTAAATTATTTACCGGATTCTCTTCACTTAGTAATATAACTTAGAATTGCATTAATGTATAATGAATTCCCACAAAAATAATCAACTTTCCGAAAGAATCATATATCTTATCTCTAAGTATACATGTAATTCTCTCCAATTATGTCAAGATCTAATTACACATGCAATTTCTCAATCAACATGCATAATATCATATATTGACACTCTAAAATTATCAATCTACAACTAAACAACATAATTGAATCAAGAAAAGATAGAAACTTTATTGAAATTATAATTCAATCCAAGGGTTCCATGAAACCCTAGGTTCCATGAAACCCTAGGTTCCATAATCCTAAATAGTTGAATTCTAAGCTATCATAACGAATCTAAAAATGAGTTTCATCAAAAACGTAAAATAAAGCATGAAAACCTCTCTTGATTTGATGAACAATCTCTCTAATCTTGAAGTCGATGTTGTTCTCGCTTCTTGATTGATGTTCTCCTCAAGTCTCTTCTTGTCCCTTTTGTCTCTCCGTTTCTGTAATGTCTCTCCCTCCTTTAAACCCTAAGATATCCTTTTATATGTGTATTACACGGATTTTATTTTCGTCACCAGACATGGCCTGGGACATGGCCGTGTCCCCAGGTCGTGTAACTTTCTGCACTAAGGCAAAATTTCTGCACAACTTCAAAACTTCATAACTTCTTCGTTTGAACTCGGAATTGAGTGAAACTTGATTCCTTTTCTTCGTTTTCGAGCCTAAAACGCGTTTAAACCCTGAAATCAACATTTTACTCAATTAAGTATCAATTTCTTCAAAGAAAACCAAAGATGTGAGGAAAATACTATAAAATCACCAAATAAAATATGTTTAAAATTAGAGTTATCAGCCCACAATTAAATGAGCTAGATAAGAGTAGCTCAAGAGTTAGAGAGATACTTAGGTCGAGAGTGAAAATAGTTTAACGTATTTTTTGTATTTTGATGATGTTAACTTTTATAGTATGACGGTATTTATATCATCTCGTTAAGGCAAATCCTAAGTTACAAAAATTACAAAATAATGGTCCTTATTTGCTAAAAGCAAAAAGAGAATAATCTACAATTAAAATATGAAATCATGCAAAAGAAGGAACGCAAACGTCCTTTTTTAGAAAGGACAATACAGATGTTAGTAAAGGATTGCGTGTGCGTTTTTACGATGATTCTAACAGTATTGTGGTCTAAGCAGGGGTAGACTTTGGTTTAGGCTTATTTGGCATTAGAAGGTGTTGGACAATGGTTAGTTTAGGGATGGTTCACATGGGGTTGGCTTCGAATGGTCGACTCCTAATAGTTCTAATTGGCCTCGGCAATAGTGGGGATTGCTGCATTTAGATTTAGCGCTGGGACTATGGTTTAGTGGAAGGCTTGGCTCAGTGTACTGGTTGATCACCTCAGCAACATCTTGGATGACATGGAGAGCAAAGTAGCTCGATAGATTAGAATAAGGCAAGCATTACTCCTCGGTGCTTAGCTCACCTCGGACAGCTTAGTAGACCACCTAAGAGAACCCTCGAGCTTGGGAACGTGTAATCGGTCCTTGATCCCTATTAATTACCATCCTCATCCATATCATCATAAGATTCATTAGTATCTATGGAATTATCATCACTTTCACTATCATTTGTGATCTCAATAGGATAGCTGTTTACTTAAGGCGCTTTCCTAAGGCTATGTCGAATTAGGAAAGGAGAAAGAACGGAAGGAAGTTGCTTGGATGATTTATCATTCTTCAGTACAAAAGTAGTTGAATCATCAACTCTTTTATTTGTGTTTTGCTTTACTAAAACATTTGGCACATTTCTATTATCCTCATCCTATAAAGAAACAAAGAAAAGTGATGAGTAAATAAGTCATGAGGCACAAAGATATAAATATTAGGAGAAAGATATTAACAAAGTACCTCACAAATGTGTGAATGCTTGATTTCTCTAATGACAGGCAACTTGAGAGTGGAATTATCTTTTTTATTTTTAGTCTTTGCACCAAAGGGTGACTTCTTCTTTTCATTGGGAGCTCAAAATAGAAATTCATCCTTATAAATAGTCTTTATTGGAAGTTCACCATTGAATGGTGTACATATTTCTTAAAGTCTTCCAAGAAGCCCATCTAGTATGTAAGCTAACTAGTGGAAGCATCCCAAAGTGACTCATAGATAGGAAAAACAATTGCCTCTCTCTTAAATGTATGTTTTTAAAACATTCTAAGCTCAACAATTTACAAAACTCATGAAAGTCATCATCGATTGGTATTTTTAAAGGGATGCCTTAATTGAAACTAAACTATTGAGTAACCCCATGTGGTGTAAATAACATCACTCTACATTCAAGAAAACGACTAAAAGAGTCACCCCAGTCGTGTAAAGAGAGGAGACATCCAGGCAAACACAAAATGGTAAAATTGGCTTTAGCAGCATTAAGTCTTTCTCTTACACTAAGTAAATTCGTTATATCTTTCGACCCTTTTGGATAAAAGTGCAAGAACCATAAGTACATAAGCATTCTGCTAGCGTAAGGGTGAAAAGTGACTTCCTTATAGTTGTAAAAAACATCTAATAAGGCACCTAGAGGGCGTCTATTAACCCATGCCCAAGCCTGCAACTCACTATACTTAGGCTAGTCATGATAGGAACTACAATATCCTTTATACCATTCACAAAAGAAGATATGCAAGAACACTACGTCTGCATGAGATGCGATGGCATACTAACCCATTAATTGAATGGAGGCCTTATGATAGCGATTGAGATGCTTATACATTGATCTTAAGTAGAATAGCTTTAGGGAAAAATGCTCTCCATGTGCTATATGGATCGCAAGTGAAATAAACATGGGCTCATACTATCCTTCAGGTCGCTAAGAAAAACATACAAAGGTAACCAGAAAGTAAGAAAAGCTTCCAATTCATACTTGTAAAACAAGATTGCTCATGAGATAACATAATTAGCTTATCAAAATGAAATGACAAGTAAAAGTGTTGGTACTCACTTATATTCTTTATTCCCTTCAAAGAAGTGTCTCACCTAAGTGTTAAATGTGGCTTTCCTACAAGTATTTATGGCTTTCTTTCTTTTGGCCTCCAAAATGAAGGTTAGGTCTCAGTTTTCTTCTAAAATTGTAGAAGTGGTAATATCAATCACATTGAAATCATAGAGATGCAAGAGTGTGTTGATGTCCTTAAGTGTAGGTGTAATCTCACCCCATACAACTACAAATGTATATGTCTGGGTACTTCAATAACACATTATCACCCTCCAAATCTCTATGTCTTTGGACCGAGGAAAGTTAAAACGAGATGAAATATACACTAGAAAATATACATTTGCTTTCTTTAAAATATCAATGTAGGCTGAGTTGCTCAAAATATGGGTCACCTAACCTGCCTAGCCAACTATAGGTACCTAAGGGAAACAAAGCAAGCTTTTAGATAGTGAGACCTCTTTCTTTTCATTTTAGAATCAGAGCACTAAGTCCCCTTTTATATTTCTCCTCTCATGCACCTTAGGTTTTTACCTTACGAAGTGTAGAGCACCTTCAGCAATCGGTTACTTATATAAGTCTTGTCTTCTTACATCACTCTAAAAAGAGTCTTCCTTTAGTGTTCTGTCAAGTTACTTGTCCCGTATTAAGGGTACAATTGGAATGTGACCATTATGAGCAGTTAATACTTGTTTATCCTTACCCTTCTTGAGCATTTTCATCTTGGACTCCTTACCCATCTTTGAATATCACTTACAAAGTGGAATACCGAAGATCAGTTGATCATGTGGTGAAAAAAAGGAAATTCAGTGTTATTAAAAATATCATGCGTTGGATAAAAAAAGTGGGGAAGGGAGAGATATATACATCGAACTAACTAAAAAACCGGGAATCACCAAAAGGAAGATCAAGTAATTATTTGTTATTGTTGCATAACAAAAAAAAAAAAGTATGTATAGAAAATTTATGAGGAAACAATAAAGGATGTTTCATATATTATGAGGTTTAAGGTTTTTGAAGCTACACTAGAGGAAATTCATAAATTCTTTGTTAATTACGTGATCAATGATGCTCTTGGTGCCATCTCAATGGCATATTTGGTGCATGCCGATCGAGAGCCAGAAAAGGCCAAAAGTAAAAAATGCCTGCAATTAGCGATGCTTCACTCCATGATTGTGGATTTTGCAAAGATTGGAGCATCTGCTGAAATGCCCAGGTTCCTGAAACTAAGGGAGTATCCACATTTCATGGAGAGATTCAATAAATCCATGTACACCACTCTTGGAGTTCTTGAAAAACTCTACCGAGCCACACTTGATTCAAAGGCGGAGAATGCAATATTTATTTTGTCGAAGGAGATTGCCCCGGATCGCCAATTGACTTCCGACAAATTACACTTCCCTCATCTAAATGTATATAAAGCTTATTAGATGGTCTAACCTTGCGATCCGGGGCACGATCTAGCCATGTGTTTATTGATACGATTTTATTTGGATCGATAGGTGTGGTTGTAAATTAAGACTTGCAACACAAATAGCAGCATTCTTCACCCTCCAAGAGACAGAACATCGTATTTTCGGGGAACTTCTTTGATAAATGTCCCCATTTGCCTATGGCTTGATCTCCCCTGCCGACTTTGCTCAATCCGCCCCTACCCCAACAAAAGATAAAGCCCCCTCAATCGATCCACCCACACAAACACTCTCTCTCTTTTATCTCTCCTTCATCCACTCCGCCCCACCCTCACGCAAACATACAGACTTATGTCTCTCTCTCTCTTAGTGTCGTCCACTTCGCTTTACACCATTCCCTTCTCCCCATCGACAGGTGGACACAAGAAAATGCAACCTCACCTCTCACTATATTTTCCTCTAATTTCAATGGGTCAGCCTTTTTACACGAAGAAAGACAGCTGGAAGCATCTCCTTGCAAAGTGAGTTATGTTGTCAAATTTTCGAGGTTGTGATATTTGTAAATTTTAATAGGATCTTCGGTAACATACGGAGTGAATGTGAAGCTTTTATCAAGGCCCTATCAGGACAGGAATTGAGCAAGGGTTGATAAGTGGACTAGGGTTTGGATTATGATTCTTCTTGTTATATTCTGTCTATGCTTGCAGCTTCTATGTTGGTGCTCGGCTTAATCAGGATGGGTAAACCACATTCTCTGAAGTTTTTTTTTTTTTTTTTTTTTTTTTGTGTTTTCTTTGCACTTGCTTTGTCGGCATAGTCATTTTCACAAGCAAAGTCTCTTGTTCCCGACTCCAACAAAGCAGAAAGTTTTGCTGCTTCGATGTTTGCAGTTCTTGATGAGAAATGAAAAATAGAGGCCAGTGACGATTCTGGAACAAAACTATAAAAAGTTAAGGGGGAAATTGAGATACATCATGTTAGTTTCCATTATCCCACTAGACCTGACATTCAAATATTATCCTGTCCTTGTGCTAAAAATATTATGGGTACGCTAAAAATGGGGATTACAGGAAGTGTACAGAGTTCTTTACTTGCATGTGGTTGTTACGTATTTCCCCAAATTCCTTGGTTGGTGCTCTGGTTGGCATATCGAGTTCAGGTGAATTTTCATTAGCTGCTAAGTGTGTTCATGGTTTGATTGTCAAACTTGTGAAAGATTATAATTTGATTGTTGGAATTGCCTTGTTGGATGCTTATGCTAGACGTGGAGACATAAGTGAAGCTTGTAAAGTGTATGACAGACTAGAAAACCCGACTTTAGTCTCGTACAATGCAATCCTTTACAGGTTTGTGCGTAATGAGCTTTTTGAAGATGTTGTGTGGTTCAATCAATTTAGGAAGATTGGTATCGTGCTTGGTGAGGTGACAGTTTTGCCTAGGGTCAAGGCATGCAGTGTTTTGGGATTGTAGTTTGATGGACTTAGGTGCTGTCACTTGTATTTTTAACCAAATGCAACACAAAGATACTTACAGTTAGACATTCATGTTTCAACGCTTACAATGTTAGGAAAAAGTGCATGGTGGAGCCATACAAGCAGAATTATGAAGAAGAAGAAAATCAAGCAGCAAACATCCAGAGTCAAGATGACCACTTTAGCATTGCATGAAGATTATGTTCTAAGACAAGATAAAGACATGGACAACATAGTAGGGGAATATGAACAATGGGAAGCGGCCAAGATGGAGCAAGGTATGTATGGGTGTAAGATTTGAGCGATAAATTCAGGGAAACTCAAAGTACTTCAAAGATCAACTTGCTAGATCAAGTATATGCTGTAATCAGCCACTAGATCTTAAATGGTAGCTTTATATCTCTTCAATCGATTCGGAATTCCGGATAGACAACAACGGAACTTTGACTATAAAAGGGCACCTGCAATATAAAACAAATGAGGAATATGCACAGTAGAGGAGAGTATAAGCAGCATAACAGAGGCCATTAAGTAAAATAAAGCAAACATACCAAGAAGTGTGTGTGCTTCAAAGTTTTTCTCGATCAGTTCTTCTCAAAACTCTAAACTTAGATTTCTCCACTGTTACTATTAATTCTTCTATTTTTATCAACTATTATTCTAGGGCTTCCTCTATTTTTCTCTATGATCTTCAAGCTTCAACTAAGGTCTTTGATAATCGTCTTCAATGGTTGCTGCAGCTTGCTGTTCTCAGTCATCAAATTTTAGGTCGGAAGAAACGTCGTCATGTGCTGAATTGTTTGGGTAAGGAGTGGAAGAAATTGAAATCGAAGATGTGTATGGGTTGGAAAGAAAAAAAAAATTCGAACACGTGTTTAGGCTGGAAGGAAACAAAATCGAAGGTATTTTTAGGCTGGAAGAAAAGAGAGTCGAAGTAGAGACTACATGAGGAAAATAATAATAAAATCAAAAGGAAAGAACGGAGAACAAAGATGTAGAATTACATGAAGGACTGAGGAAAAATATCAGTGAGAAAAGTCTACAAAATAGTGGAGTAGAATGAGAAATAAAAGAAGACGGATCAGAGATAAATGATGCGACAAGGAGAAGGCATGTATCTATGGAAAATAGTGTTGGATGAATGAATAAGGGATTAGACAAGAAATATGAATAAAAAAAAAAGAGAGAGAGAGAAGAGCGTGTGTTGAGGTGAACGTTCGGGGATGGAAATTTGTGTCGTGGATTTGACAAAAACGATAGAGAGAGTATAGGGGCATATGGATCATAATGGAAAATATTCCTCTTTGTACTATACACAAATTAGGCCATGACACTTCATTCTCTCTCATATGCTTAAGATTATAAGGAGAATGCAGTTATTATTAATTGTTGTAGTGTTGGTAGTTAAAAAAAAAAAAAATCAGTAATACACATGCGAAAAGCTAGAGCTTGTTCGAGAGGTGTAGAACAATTGATGTTTATGGAATTCTTTATCGAAGAACTCTATTATTAGAAACTTGTGAGCTCAATATAATGCAAGCCCATCAGGAGAAATATGCATTCATTCTTGTTGTCTCTAAATTGTTACGAGGAAGAGATAGTAAAATGGTGGCTTCTCCAAGTGACCAAGGGGAAAAGAAAATTATATACATATATATAATATATATTTCAAGACTCTCATCTATATATATAATATATATTTCAAGACTCTCATCTTATTAGCAAAGTAAGGAATATATTTTTGTTTTCATCCAAAACATGTGTCCGATAAGCTAGAAGTGGTGAGGAAATGTGCATCAAGCTTGTTGTTTATGAGTAAAAGTACGTATATTTTACTTCAGTTTGCAAAATTATTAGGATGTCAATGGTTTGTTATTTGGATTGCCACAACAAGTTCTTTTTAGTGCCATATCGATGGGAAATATATCCAGATTTGGGCTTAGGTGTTATGATGGATGGGTACTTGCTTTTTTGATTATGTGAGCTAAAATGGCTTAGTCCACAACAAAAGCAAAGGGAATCTATTTCTCTATACATGCCTTCATGAAATATATATATATATACATATATATAAGGAATCAAGATTATGAGGTGAAATTGTATGAATGGGTAAAGCAACCCAAATTGTTTGCGTGGAAAATAACTCATGATGATCAAAGTGAAGAAATTGAATTAGCTCAAAAATGGACAACTCAAAAAAGATTTATTTTAATATAGTTGTGGTGGTGATGTACAACTTAATTAAGTCAAGACGTGATACATAAGTAAGAGGTCCCGTGAATTGACTCACTAAGCCAATTCTTAAATGAATTTGGCGACAGCATAGCTATTCAATAGTATGCATGCACTAGAATCAATTGAAAGACTTATTCAATACCTAAACCTATTTGACTCTATCTAAAGAACTTTGGTCAGGAGGCAAAATATAAAGGGCTAAATCTAACTCATGGGTTCAAACCCAATAATTAAATGGATTTGACTCCTTAAGCTAAAGTGTTAGGGTTTAGAAAGTCAAGCTTATGAAATTTCAGATGATAAAAAAAAAAATTGGTATGGCGAACTTAGAGTAGGGCTTGTTAGAACAGTCCTCCTAATCTAACCTTTCATGGTTTGAGTTATACTAAAAAATAATAAAGCCTTTTATTTGGGTCTAAAGCCATGAAAGGAGTCAATTTGAGATCCATTTATAAAAGGTTTCAATCATAACCATTGACTAACATTATATTCTAATGGATCGAATCTACCTACCATTTCCTATAATTACCCCCTTCACTTCCTCATTTAAGGAGGGACAAAATTCTAACCAACGCTGTTACTTTACTGAAATCCTGTCTCTAATATTAAATACTCGAACATCCTAAGAAAACTACCATATTATTCATCAATTATGGAGTTTGATATCATCGTGCTCCTCCACTTGTAGCTTAACGTGTTAAAGCTTACTGAGATTACTTATTCCTCTTCCCTATCTTATTTCACTTGATCATCCTATATATAAATCAATTTATTTCCTTAATCACGTGTAGCATGATTAGCTATGCAACATGCACGTAACCCTTTAAGATTTGAACCCATACATAGACATTACTCTCTTAATAGATAACCTTTCAAGTTTTAACCTAATCACAAGCTTTGGCCATATCAATTTTGAGAGCACAAAAACTTTTTTTTTTCTTTTTATTATTTAAGAAATGAAACACCTCATGTACCAAAACAATATTATTGAATCAAATGACTAGAAATAAAGGTTCTTTGATAAGGGAAGATAAAAAAAAAAATCTAAAAGAGGTTGAAGTCTATTAACTAACACTTTCAAAATAAATTACACAAACCAATGAAACTAACAAAAAGAAAAAAAAAAAAAGAAAAAAAAGAAAAGAAAAGAGCTCGAGATTCCGGAGTTCGATTGAAGAGAGAGAAGGAAGGTTTCATTAATTTTGGGTTGAGGAGAATATAAAAGAAATTATGTCAAGAAACTAAATTAGAAGACATTAAAGAAATAGCATAATATACTTGCAACTTACCACTTATACTTTTAACACCTATCAAATAAATTATTTTATTATTACTTCTTTCAATAGATTTTAGATAGCAATCTGACAATAATTATAATAATTCAAAAAGCTGAGGGACCAAAATATAAAAGATTGAAAGTAGCACATATTAAGAAAAAACAGAGATTTTGGTTACAAAAATTTGAAAACGAAAAAAAAATAATAATAAAAGGAAAGAAAGTTCAGTCACATATTTGCGAGCTTGCACCTTTCATTTTATTAATGAAGAGAATTAAGATTTTAGCAAGTGACTTCACAAGTGAGTCATCAAGGATTTGGGTTTTCCCTTCGTTTTTATTGTTCGTTCTTAAACATTGTTTCATTGAATTACATATATATATATATACAAAGTGGCGGCATATATTATAAAAACATTTTCTTGAGAGTTCATTGGATCTAAATCTATGATTTTGGGAGAAAATAGGGTGAACACATAAGAATTGAAACTTAAACCTATGACTATTCCAATTGTTTGATGGCTGCAATTGTTGGGAATTCGGAATGTGAATCCACAGTTTTCAAATTTAGGGTGTATTCGTACCTTAGGAAAAAAATATATGAAGTGTTTCGTGCAAAATTGATGTAACCATCGATGAATGATCAGGTCTATGTTGATTTACAATATGTCATTTCTCTTAATATAGTGGACTATAATTTTATATTGTTTAGTTCAATGGAATAAACTACCTGTAAGATATCCATTCCGTAGTTATCATATATTCTGAGTCAAAAGAATAGGATTGAAGTACCTAACATATATACACATAAATATAAAATTGAAAAACAA
Organism: Lumnitzera littorea; assembly: GCA_024138015.1. NCBI lineage: Eukaryota > Viridiplantae > Streptophyta > Magnoliopsida > Myrtales > Combretaceae > Lumnitzera > Lumnitzera littorea. The sequence continues at coordinate 61,890,495 of JAMXBB010000004.1, read as the reverse complement.
AAAATGATAGGTTTGTAAACGAAGGCTATAGGGAAATTTGTAAGGCAATATGAATTAGAGAAAATATGATCTTTGCAATGTAGGTTAAGCGAGAACGTGGTATTTTATTTATTTATTTATTGTCATATAGAACATTGTATTTGAAGTGGGCGATTTGTCATTAATGTGGTCTAGGTGAATCAGTTAAGGAACAATTGAATAATGAGATGAGATCTGTGGGGTGTGGCTTAGTAGCAATCTAGTTGCTGGAGAAAGGCAAATGTTCAATGGCTGTTATGATTCTAGAGGAAGGTCCATGTCAAGATGTGATATATTCTCACCGCAAATGAAGCCCATAAGAGGGCGTAGTGCCTAAAGAAATAAAACTAAGGTCGTATTCTGATTGGGGGTAAAGAAGTTGATGATGTAGTGTGGCTTAGATAAAGGGCAATTTGGTGTTGCCATGTTATGATAGTCAAAGGAGATATTTGAATTTGGTTAGAATTTGGTCATGCATTTCATGTGTGCTCCAAAAGAGACGTATTCAAGACCTATAAGCCTATGTAGGGTGGTTTTGCAAAAATAAGCAATTGAAAAAAAATTGAAACTCAGTGATATAAATTGAATTTGGATTAATATGCATCATGGACAGATGTGCATGGTATTAGATGTGAGCTACATGCCTAGATTGTAGTGTATGTGCATCCCTTTATTTATAGGATGGTGCTCCTTACCATAATAAAATGTGGTTTGATTGTAAAGAGATTTCCATGTAGGTATTATAGTTATAAGAGGAGTGAATCCAACAGCTTATTACTTTAAAAGAATTGATATTTTGCGTTTTGCTATCGACATAGACTTTATAGTAAAGGATCTAGGTAGACATGTTGTTAGCTATGGTAGAAAGGTAAGCTTTAGCAATATAATAGAAATGTCCATTTTAGTTCACTCAAATTTTTATAAGATACTAAAGTGGAAAGGGTTTATTGGAAGATTATGCTAAGGACATCCAACAAATAATTGATGATTCAAGGTGAACTTATTAGTGCGGGTAAAGAAGCTTAGACGCAAGTTTTGCTATGTTTGGTAGGTGTTATATGTCTAGGTATAAAATGATAGGGGCATATAGGTTATCCTCTAAATTATGAGATGATTGAGAGGAAGACAATTGCTAAGACTAAATAGAGGAGCTACAAGTAAGTGAAAGCTTAAATGAATACATATGTTGAAGATTTAAAAGATGGAATTGTTAAAATATTCATTGAATTTACACATGACTTGGATTTTGAGCATATAAGTAAAAGATGAACACAAGGTAAAGTTAGAATCAGTATAGACTACCCTAGTTGACTAAAGAGTCAACTAATGGAATCTTTTAGTTGACTAACAATAGTTGTCATTAGTGGGCTAAATCTTGGTTATTAATTGGTAAATCAAAAGGGTTGCATTTACATTTGTTAAGTTTCTTTTTATTTATCCATTTTATTGTTTATGTTTATTGATAAGTGATTTTGGACTTAAGCCACTAAACCCAATCAGACCTCACTCTTGCTCTCTTAGACCATAAAAGATGACCCAGATTGAGGTAGGCTCGACTGTAACACTTTAGGATTTCAAGCCAATTTAATAACTCTAGGAATCGAGTCTTTAAATTTAAGATACCGGATTAAATTATTTGTTTTATTTCAAACTTTACCGTAAAGTTAAAAAAGTTAGACAAAGTAATTTAAGTAGATTCAATTTCTCAAATTAAGCTACATAAAAATATTAATTTGAGAAAAATATTAATTTATTGATAAACCCAATAATCATTAAATTCGAGCTTTTAGATATAGTGAGATATTAGAGATAAGTTAATTAACTTTCAAAAATAATAAATAAAGTTGAATTATATATAATATATATGTATTTACATGTGATATACATTATATGTATTAAATATATATAAATAATAATAATAAATTATCAAAATTAGTTAAAATAATGGAAAATTAATAAAAAAAATTGAATGGATGAGTCACCAAATGATGTATCAACCTAAGATTAATTAGAAATGATGAGTTAATACTTGATTATTTAGAGAATGACACATGACACCTAAGGAAAAAGGAAAAATGATACGTGTAATTTTACCTTTTTACATACAAAAATCCTAAAGCCTATAAATATGAGTCCAAACCTCATTTGCAATATTTTAGAAACTTAAAAACATAAGAAAATAATTTCAGAAAATTGGAAAAAGTTAGAAAAAATAAAATAAAAATAGAATAGGAAATAGGGTCAGAATTGGGTTAAGATAGTTCAATAGGTTATCTACAAACTAACTTGATGGGACTTGGAGGTCTAATAGAGGGTGGCTAAAGAAACTCTTTCGATAAGGTGTGGCAGCTAGGTGGTGGTCGGTTTAAGTAAACCAATTTTCCACTCATAACTTATTTAATGTTGTCAATTAATTTTGAAATTTAGTTTTCTAAGATTATTTTAGGTGTAGATTAATGTAGCAATTTTATTTAATTAAATAATTAGTGTAAATATGGGTTCCTTAAGAAAATTCCTTATTTGGGTGAAAATTAAACTAATTTTTATAAATATTAGATGATGTTATTTCAAGCTCAATTTTTGTATATAATACACCTACTATATATATTTAATTATGGTAATAAGAATTTTTGAAATTAAGCATGTTTACTATTTTTGATAATTATTTTGAATAAAACTGCTAATTTTACCAAATTGTTGAAAAAATTAGTTTTTGATGAAATTATAGAATCAACCCTACATGTTTAGACTTTTAGATGTTTATAATGATATTTGGAATATTTAATTTTTATCTTACACATAAATTTATTTATTTTCCCTAATTTTTTATAATTTTGAGCTAAATAATTAGTGTAAATATGGGTTCCTTAAGAAAATTCCTTATTTGGGTGAAAATTAAACTAATTTTTATAAATATTAGATGATGTTATTTCAAGCTCAATTTTTGTATATAATACACCTACTATATATATTTAATTATGGTAATAAGAATTTTTGAAATTAAGCATGTTTACTATTTTTGATAATTATTTTGAATAAAACTGCTAATTTTACCAAATTGTTGAAAAAATTAGTTTTTGATGAAATTATAGAATCAACCCTACATGTTTAGACTTTTAGATGTTTATAATGATATTTGGAATATTTAATTTTTATCTTACACATAAATTTATTTATTTTCCCTAATTTTTTATAATTTTGAGCTAAATAATTAGTGTAAATATGGGTTCCTTAAGAAAATTCCTTATTTGGGTGAAAATTAAACTAATTTTTATAAATATTAGATGATGTTATTTCAAGCTCAATTTTTGTATATAATACACCTACTATATATATTTAATTATGGTAATAAGAATTTTTGAAATTAAGCATGTTTACTATTTTTGATAATTATTTTGAATAAAACTGCTAATTTTACCAAATTGTTGAAAAAATTAGTTTTTGATGAAATTATAGAATCAACCCTACATGTTTAGACTTTTAGATGTTTATAATGATATTTGGAATATTTAATTTTTATCTTACACATAAATTTATTTATTTTCCCTAATTTTTTATAATTTTGAGCTAAATAATTAGTGTAAATATGGGTTCCTTAAGAAAATTCCTTATTTGGGTGAAAATTAAACTAATTTTTATAAATATTAGATGATGTTATTTCAAGCTCAATTTTTGTATATAATACACCTACTATATATATTTAATTATGGTAATAAGAATTTTTGAAATTAAGCATGTTTACTATTTTTGATAATTATTTTGAATAAAACTGCTAATTTTACCAAATTGTTGAAAAAATTAGTTTTTGATGAAATTATAGAATCAACCCTACATGTTTAGACTTTTAGATGTTTATAATGATATTTGGAATATTTAATTTTTATCTCACACATAAATTTATTTATTTTCCCTAATTTTTTATAATTTTGAGCTAAAACTGCTATTTTTGTAGAAATTGATAAGAGCTAGTTTAGTATAATTGATGATCGATAATTAAACGATATACTTTAGTAAGTCTATGGGATTTTTCGTTAGATTAATCGGGATCATATACTAATTATTACATATTTTCCTAATATAAACTTATATATCGGCTTAATATGTAATATAGTAATTAGTACTAATAAGATACTTATCAAATTTACGTTAAATGAAGACATTGGGGTATATTCAGGGTTGCTAGACAAGTTTGGAAAGTATAATTTTTAGGGTTTTTAGTTCAATACTAAAACTCACTTAGGTTAATTACGAAGTTAGGATAATGTATAATCGAGTCATAATGAGAAAAGGGTATTTTTGGATATTGATAATATTGATAGACTTGGTTCTTAAGATATTTTAATAGTACTTAAAATAATGATCGTAAAGATATATAGTTTACTGAAATTAGATAAGGAATAAGTAAGATACAGTCAAATAAAGTTTAAAGATACGGTAAGGAAAGGTTATGAGAATTTGGGTTTGACCAGTAGCTGACTTAGAAACCTTGTTTATATTTTCATATGTGTGATAAGTAAGGAAGGACCGTATAGCGGAGTTTAGGATTTTGCACTATTACTAAGCATGAGTAAGCTAAGCCTAAGTAAGTGAATCTAACTCATGCTTGAAATAGATATATTGCTACTCATAACACTACCTACTATTTAATACTATGTTGATTGAATATGGGTACATATTGGGTAAATTGATATGCTACTATAATGGATGCTGATGTAGTGATTTTGAATGACAATAACTGTATCTTGGTTAAACTGTTATGCTACTATATTAGGTGATGAATTGTGCTTATAAATGATTGTACTGACCAGAGAAGTTGAGTGATCACTAACTCAATCTTCTAGGTGTTCATCTAAGTGAGATATTAGAATTCCATTAGGGAAAGTTCGAAAACTAGATTCAGATCACTAGGTTGAATAAAACCAAAGACTGGTTGTGTTAAGTGATATACTTGAGTTGTTATTACAAATCATGACATGGCATGGCATAAAAAAAGACGTACAAGTCAAAACTTTCAGAATGAGGCTTCCAAGTGCTCATGGAAAAAGCATAGCTTTATGAACTCAATTTTTGGAAGCATATAGATTACATTGCTTGAACATTGTAACTATTTTGATAATCAGATTTAGTAGACCACAGTACGTGGTCTAAATTAGCAATGTTGCCAATTTGATTTGGTGAACTATAGTATATAGTCTAATTTTGTAAAATAAAATTAGAGGTTTTACTTCCAAGCAGCTCCTTATTGCATTTTTTGATAATGGTAGACCACAGTGTATACTCCAACTCAGTGGGGGTCATACTCCCAAGTAGCTCCTTGTTGCTTATAGGTTCTTGGATGTTATATGTAGATGCTTAGCTATGTCGACTAACTGGATGAAGATTAGAGGGCATGGGATGTTGGTATTGATGCATGCTACATGCATAAGCATAGCATGTTACATTGCTGCTACATTGCTAGCAATAAATGCTTTCTTAGGCGAATGCATATGTGAAGTTGAACACGCGAGTTATGGTTAAAATATTTCAGTTGTGAAATGCAATATTGTTTATATTATATTGTTTGTTGTCTACTCGTACTTAGTTTTGGTAGCTAAGGGGATAAAACATTTTATCCTCAAGTTAACTACATCGTGAAGGGCTTAACACTAAAGGGGGATATATATACTGAGAGCGTAAGTCGGAGTCAGCAACTTTTGTGTAAAACCTGTACTAAGTTAGGAATCCTACTATTGTGAAGTTAATAAAGGAAAAAGTTGGTTTATATTTTGATGTAAATATTATGTTGTACACATAAGATGTAATAAAATATCCAGCTGAACTCTGATGTAATAACCCCTTTATCATGTAAATAATGTTGTCTTTTGATGAATGAGCAGGTTAATTTAAGTTTTCAACAGGTATTCTTATGTAATTGTGTATTCTGTGTTAAGCTGGGATGTAACATCGACCTAATTGGACAAGTTGAATTGGTAACAAGTCGGCCTAGGGGTTCGCCCAACCTACCTTTAGGTTGGGCTTGTGGCAAACACTTATTTCATGAATTCCACACCACCTATAAGCAAGGTGATCCAACTCAACTTTACCTGACCTTAGGTTGGACCTTTAGTAACATCGCACTAATGAGAGCTCTTTCAAGCTCACAAAGACTCGAGTTGCCTAAGTTAAGTCTACATTCTTTAAGATGTCCTTGATCTTCGTTAGGGAACTCCATATTACCTTATAGAGTTGTCTCCAACCCCAACTTATCCTACTGAGGCTCCTTTGAGCTTAGTAGACCTTGGCTACCTAGCCAGGTTAGAATAGGTACGAAGTTACTCTAATTTAGGGCAAACCCTTATAAAGATACATTTTGAATTGTAGAAGATGCAAATCTACTCAATTAGATACAATTTCCTATTTTAGAAACATGCTATGCTTAGGTATGATCGCCTTCACTAACTAGATATGATTGCCCATATATTTCTTAAAGAATCATAACCTCATCACTTATAAAAATATGGGATGAGGTCCTTAGGTATGATCACCTTCATTAACTTATTTATTACTTTGCTATTTTTTCACCAAAGCCTGACTTGAGCATCAAAGTACCTGTGCTGAACCCTATTCTAGCATGCTTTTTAAAGCAACTCTAGTCAAGAATCAAGCCTAAGCACTCAAGAATCAAGCCTAACAACCCAATCTTAATCTCTAAAAAAATCCACCAACAATACTTGGCACCATCTACTAGTGAATCCACTAACTACAATGGCTAAACAATTAAAGAACATTAGAGACCAAACCATTGCTAGCTAAAATACTATTGGTAGTGATCACTTACTTGCCACTAAAGGTAGAAATCCTCCTATTACCACTAAAGCATATGTTAGCAATGGTAGCTAGGACCTTCTTTAACAACCATAGATATATAGTGGTATTGATTCGTGACACACCTAACCCAATGGGGCAATCAACATTATAGTTAGAAGGCTAAAAGATAACAATAGTCCAAGTTTTACAACTCAAGAAACAAGAGTATAAACCATGAGGTCTTGAATGTAATGGGAAAGAAGCTTAAACATAACACAACAATCTCTTTTTCAAATGTAGATTTGTGGGCATTGAGTTTCCATGCATTGATGCTCTCGTAGTCAACACAGGTATAACTAGGCCTTATACTATTCAAGTAGCTCAGCCTTATACTATTCAAGCATACTTATAACAAGATGAAGTCCAAATTGAAGACTCCCTTGAAGCCATACAAGCACAATTTGATTGGGTTTAATGTACAATTAGCTCGTTCTAGCTAACAGTCTAATCACATTTCCAATTAAGCTTAGCAACAACCCAGACTATATTACTACACCACTCATCAAGTTTGTAGTTACTGATTATTAGTCTCCTTATAATGTCATTATCATGAGATCAAACAAGAATTAGTTTGAGTTGCTCTCATCAACTAAGTATTTGAAGGCTAAATTTCCCACCCCTTATTGGGTCGGCATATGCTAAGGTGATTGACTAGGCCTTGACTAGATCCAGTGAGATAAGGTTCTTACCCTTAATGATAGGAATCAACCCCCTCAACCAATCACACGAAGTCGATTTAGAGGACTCCAAGGACTTGCTTGAAGAATACTAGTTCGAAGCCCTATTTGAAATGGAAATTCCTATCCCGACCTCTCTGTTTCCCTTTTCTGTTGACTTGATTGCCAAGCCTTCATATGTGCTAAACCTATTGAACAATTGTGCTATAATAGAATATCTGAGCAAACAGTCCCAAGACTATCTAGGCTAAGCTCTTAAACTGACAATATATGTCTAACCCAACCCCAGCTAAGTGCTTCACAGCAAAACTAACTGAGCCCTGACTTGATCCGGATTAGGTAGGCCCCTAATTGTAAATCCTTTTTCTCGTCTACTTGTACTATATTTCGAACACCCAACCATTGTATAATAGGTGTCTTCTAGCACAACTTTCTAAAAGGATTCTTTATTTTTCATACTAAATATTCTTTATCTCTTTTACTCTTTTTAGTATGTATTGCATAACCTAATTATAAGAATACTATTTGTCTTTTCATACATGTAAAGCAACCTTAGTAGATGGATATATAAACTCTCACTTAATTGTATACAAACAATAATGTTCAATATCAAAATTTTATCCAAGTTTCCTTTTAGCAACCTTAGTATTCTCATTACCCTTCAACTTTTATATATTCCCTTTAGCAAGAAGTTGTGACGAGTGACTTTTCAATTCGAACCGATAAGTCATATTTGGTAGATTGTAGGCTAAGTAGGATTGATCAGTGTATCATATCTAGTTGATAGCTACCCAAACGTTGCTAGCTTTTCCTTTTACTCTTTTTGATTCGCTTTGTTGTGGTGCTTCTCCGTATGTACGACCCTAGAGACGTATCACTTAAGCATAAGCAACATGAGAAACTTGGTGTTAAAGACATAAAAGGACATTGAGGAGACCCCTATTAGGATGACTTCTAATCAAATCATGAGGATCAACACTTCCTTGATTGCTAACCTAGAGCAATAGCTCATTTACTTTCTCTAAGCCAACTTAGATATATTTGTATGGTTGAGAGATGACATGCTAAGCATAATAATTACACTAGATTCCATCCATCATCTTAGCATTAATCCTAACAAAATCCTTGTTGAGTAAAAGAAGCTTCGCTTTGCTCTAGAATAGGAGGTCGCCATTGAGGAAGAAGTCAAGAAGCTTTTGAAAGCTAGTTTTGTACAAGTGGAACCTAAATTAGCTTACTAACTGTATCCTCATTAAGAAATTGAATGGCAAATCAAGAATGTATAGTGATTTCACCGACCTGAATAAGGCATGCTCCAAAGACTGCTTGCTCTTCTTAAGGATCGACGAACTAGTTGATTCCATATTAGGCTACACATTGCTTAATTTTATGGACATCTTCTTAAGCTACAATTAGATATGTATGACATTCGAAGATGAAGTGCATACATCCTTTGTCATTGACTTTGGGACATATTGTTATAGAGTAATGTCTTTCAGCTTGAAAAATGCGTTGGTAACTAATTAGAGGTTGGTCAGCACAATGTTTAAGCCCTAGCTCTAATAAGTCAAAGTTTTTGTAACCAACATGATTGTCAAGAGCAAGCAGTAAGGTGACCATATTGAGGACCTACAATGATCATTTGATACCTTGAGAAGATATTGAATATAACTTAACCCTTAGGAATGTGCAACTGAAGCAACCTCGAGGAAGTTTATTAGGTATATGGTAACCCTACGTAGGATTGAGGCTAATCTTGATAAGATCAAAGCTACCTTAAAAAAGAAAGCCTACACAACAATCAAGGAAGTGTAGTAACTCACTAGATAGATCACTACATTGAACAAATTTGTTTCTCACAATGCTAATAAGTATATAGAGTTCTTCAAACTACTAAATAACCTAATTGAGTTTGAATGAACATTAGAGTGCTACAATGCCTTTGACGAACTCAAGGAATTCTTGGCTTCCCCACTAGTTCTTTGCAAGTCAATCCTTATCAAAGAGTTATTCTTATACCTAACCATTAGCATATGGGCTCTTTCTTCCTTTTTGGTCCAACTAAGCGGAAGGAGCATTAACATATGTATTATGTTAGTCACACTCTATAAGGACAAGAAATTCATTATTCTTAGGTGGACAAGTTCATTCTAATAATGGTCATTTTAGCAAGGCGACTTTAGCCTTTCTTCCAAGCACATTAGGTCAACATCTTAACTTACTAGTTACTTCACAACACTTTGCCACGACTTGATTCCTTAGGTTAAATGGTGAAATACACCCTTGAATTTAGTATGTATGGAGTACATCATAAACCATGCTAATCAATCAATGCATAAGTCCTTACAAACTTTATTACAGAGTACATAGGAGAGGAGAAAGCACTTCAACAAGTTGATTTACTAGCATAGACTCTTCATATTGATGGATCCTCTACTCAGGAGGGGAATGGAGTTGGATTGGTCCTTTAGGGTCTTAATGGGGTTAAAGTCTGTTATACCCTAAAGTTTAGATTCCTAGCAAACAACAATGAAGTTAAGAATGAAGAACTCATTATCGGCCTCAAAATAGATAATGACATTGCTGTTGAAAGGGTGGAGATCTTTTAAGACTTCATATTAGTTATGCAAGAACAATTGAGAGGGGAGTATGAGGCAAAGGAGGAATCTATGACTAAGTACCTTCTGATAGACTAAGCCCTAACATCAAAATTCCTTTCTTAGAGCATTGCAAAAATCCCTTGAGTTGATAACTTTGAAATAGATAAGTTATCTAAGTTTACCTCCATCTACATCTTAGCATAGATGATTAGAGATACTCTAGTATTAGGTAGTAATAGTGAACATATCAACTCAACTCCTCATGTGGTGCTTGATAAAAGCCACAATGAATTTGATGTTCTGATGCCTAGAAGTGCTTCAATTAGATGCAATTGAATCACCATCGTGAACGACCCCTAATTTATAAGATAGCTAATCAGTAATACTCATTGAAATCACAACATTAGGTTAGGGTTTTTATTATTTAGGAGTGTGAAAGCCTAAATTAGGGCTAAATTTCAAATGAGTTGGTTGAAAATAGGGTTAAACATAATGAGAGATTCCTAAGGTTTCTAAGGTATGAGTTTAAAGAGGGAAATTTGAGATGTCTTTTATTTTATGCAATTTTAGCCAAAACAAATGCATATGAATATTCCTAACTTATAGAAGAGTCATAAGAATGTAAATATTGGAGCCCAATATTACGTAAGATGGATCAATTTTTGCCAACTTAAACTAATATCATATGAGATCCATTTTCCTTAAATATGGTTAATATAAATTTTGTAACGTCTTTAGATTTTTTTGATAGTTAGAAGTTAAATTTTTTTTTTGTCCACAAATTCTTTTCCGTTTTGTGTATCAACATACATGCAACCAAATTCAATAAAAAGAAAGGATTCCCTTAATAACCAATGAATGGTAAGACTTAGAAAAGAAAGAAATAACAAAGTCCAATGATTTACAATCACTTTAGTGAACCTTAAAGTGGTTGTAATTTCATTGTATTCCATCCATTTTTAACAAATTGTTTGTCAATGAATGAAGAATATGGGTTAGGTTATAGGTAAGGTGTTTCACCAAAGGTTACTAGAAAAGGTAGCCCCTTCTAAAAAATGTAATGGAAAGATAGAAATAAAATTACCGCACTTGTAGGTATTCACTTAATCTTATTCATGCTAATTTAAATTGATGGATATTCTAATTTTTATAATTAAACTACTTACTAGGTTTTCTTTGGTAACATCGCATTATCGTAGCTTCATAATAAATTGCACTCGATTTCAGTATATTATGCCATAAACAATAAAACGGAATATATTGGTAACATTATTTTTATTAGATTTTAGTAAATCATGCCATAAACAGCAAAATAAAAATTGTTGGAAATTTTGTTTTTATCATTAATAAGCATGATTTATTGAAATAAGATATTATTTATTACAACATTACAGTAACTTTACGTTGTCTAGAATTTCCATTACTTATTTATTCAACAAATTTGAGACCTAATGAACTATTCTTTATCTTTTGGATATTGACTTCACTCTTGCCCCCATTAGATGTGTTGCCACTTTTGTTCAAATTAGATCCAATTTTTTAACTAATTTTAGTGAAATTAAGATATAGATTTCAATTTACATATGTTCCTTCTTAAAATTGCACTACAATTTTAAGAGAAAAAGAATAACTTGTTAAAATAAGGGAAATTTTCCTCAATAAATTAGGTTGCACAACTTATATATTTCCTTTCCTTCTTTAAGAAGAAGAACACTTGTTTAATATGTTAACTACACGTTATTTAAAATAAAATGGGGCATAGGTTGCCCCAAGGGATTGAAATTGGACTTTTTATGAGAGAAACCAAGACTTATTCAATGAGTTGGCATGCTTGACTCCATCAATTCATTCAATTAAATTGCATATGAGCTTTCCATATAAGCTTAGTCCAATTAAGCTCAAAATAACTTTTGGGCTAATAGTTAGTCTAGACACATCAGTTCTCAAAAAATTGGTTTATGACTTAAGTTATTGATGACTTTAGTATGCATTTATAAAAACAAAAAATTATAAATTAAATCAATTTAGCAAAACTTCAAGCTTCGATTCGTTCCTAGTCTAGCCTACACTAAGCTTAATTTTTACATGAAACAATGAATTAATTCTAATCAACACACTATTTGTCGCCATGTCTCACTAATGTAGCTAGAGATTCTAGAAAAAGTAAAAGGTATGAAGGGAATTCTACGAATAGAATAAATTATGATTTGGAAGCAACAGATCAAAGGATTTAAGGTTTAGAGAGATACATGCCATGGAAATATGGTCATGTACTTAGGCCTATTTGTTTGCTTACATAACAACTTGATGACATGAGTGTGTTCTTAAATGGAGGAGATTAGTTAAGAGTTACACAATCAAGTATACGCCTATGTACTTTGATCGTATGCTTTGAGAGTATTTGCAATATAGGCCATTGATTAAGAATTTTCTTTAGTTATTTGTATTTTATTTTCTTTACAACTTTGCCTTTGGCCTAATTTTTCTCATAATTAGTATTTGAAGACTTATTTTATTGTTTGTAGTTAAATTAGACACTTTGACATTGATTGAGAACATAGTGCTTCTTTAAGAGATTTTATGAATCTTGCAAACACATCAAGTATGTTCTTCTTTATAATTAAATTGATTCATAATTATTGATCTCTCTAATTATAGCCTTATTAATTTTTGTTCTCAAGAGATTATCAAAATAGGATTCAATATCCCCAGTTTGGTTATTGTCAAATAATCATACATATCTTCTTCTTTTTCCTTTTTTTTTTTTTACTTTCCATTACTTTGTATAAAAACCCATAAGAATTTGATTTTTAAAATTACTATGCAGATTTATGCCTGGATTATATTCTAGAATTTTGCGCACATAGTCTTTTTGGTAATGGTGAAGAAGATTGTCATAAGCAATATTAGGGTTTGTGGTAGATCATGTCATGCACTAAAATGATAGAGTCATAATAGTCATACTATGTAAACTATCCTAAGACAAAAGTTAAGCTCTTAGCCACTATCGTAGATCTACTTCACACAAGGCATCCATAACTAACCTGCTTTGAAATAAAAAGTTCACATAATAATATTATTATTTTACCTATAGAAGTCATAGATCATATGTAAGAACTCACGTAACTGAAGTATTGCTTACATAACTTAGTAACTTAGATTATTTAAACATTTACTTAGTTAACATTGAAAGATCAAAATTAACAGTAAAAGCTCCACAAATCTAGCTACTCTTCAGTTTTAAATCCTCACTCTCTAGGATCTAGTAGCGACTAACCACAAGGGAGCTATATCACGGCAACTAGTTAGCACTTACACAAAGAACTATAAGAATATGAGCAACCAACTACTCAATAAGCTGGAAGTGAGACATAAGACTATACAACAAGCACAAACAGGGTTATTAAATAGTTACTAAAATACAACGCAACAAACAAATATCTTCACATTACATTGTCTGGCTCCTTGTGAGATTAGAGAAAATTTACCCACTCTAATATGGGTTTAAGGAGTTTCAATGCATATATAATAGCTTATGACCAAATATAGGCTTATGTAAAGGAGACATCTCACCTCGTGGACTACTTTCGAACCATTACTTTTATCCTTACTGTGATCCCTTCTCCTGTTACTTAGTTCAATTAAGAATAAAGAAGAGGCCATTTCAACTATTCCTTTTAAAGGAGTCAATATTTAGTTAGAGAATCCTAATTATCCCTTAATGAGTTATAATACATGTTTAATTAAGGTTTTAAGTCAAATACTGTTAAGTCTAGTTGAAGGTGACCAATCAATTCCATGCAATACAAACAATTGCAATTTAGAACAGTAAGTAAGTAAGTAGTATACAATCAAGCTTAAAGACACATAGGCATGTGCAAAATCAAACTAATTACATGCGCAATCAAATAAAATAGTAGTCTAAAATATAATAATGTATTGATCTCAAACTTACCAAGACTTCTTGCTTACTCAGTAAGGTACGACTTATGATGTAGCCTCATCATTGCTCCCTATAATATAAATATCATTTTAGTATACATACAATTACTATATATATGCTTTTATTTTGTAACTCAGATTATTATCTTTAGTTTAAGGTTTTACTATACTTATTTATCTAAGTTTTAGGCATCTTATGATTAATCTCTAATTTAGCTTTTGATTCATTCTCCAATTCATCTCTAATTTAGCCCCTATTTATAATTTATTCTTACATTTTAAAAGGACCTACTTTCCTATTCTTTGAAGTTTATCTAACTTCACTTTAGATATGTAAAGTCTTTGATTTAGTTTTTCATCAATTTCCAAGTTTGCTCTATACACTTGATCATTGATCTAGCCTCTAAATTAGCATCTAATTAGAACGTACTCTATATTTTAGCATAACTTCCTAGAATTTTTATTCATGATTAGAATCAAAGCACACTACATAGCCCAACGCCACTTTAATTTGAATCAAATGCACCTTACTTCATTATTCCAACACTTTACATATCTCCCATATTTCAACACCAAGCTAGAATATATTACAATATACTAGAAAACCCACCAAATCAGAATATTGGTTAATTTCTTGGAAATCATTAAGCACATTTAACAAAATAGCTATTTAATAGGATTTCTAAGCCTTAAAAATTAGATAAAAATTTACAAAATAGTTTTCACTAAAAACTCTTCATAGTAATTTAATACATATTATAGGTGATATACATAAAATTTTTTGAGCTAAAACAACATTGATAAAGGTTTCATAAATGAAAGTGAAATCATCTCTAGTTTAGTGATTTTTTAAGGGTGATATATTTTGAAATTAATTTCAATAAAATGATATTTTTTTTTCTAGATTATAAATGCTAAAATACTTCATAAAGCATTTTTTTTTTTCAAAATTTTCTATGAAAATTTAGTATTTTTAATAATTTTAGTAAAATCGGAGTAAAATTTGAACTCACTAGTGATCAAAGCTTTGACCACCATTGGCCGCCACCACCACATTGGCTAGGCTAGGTGTTGGATCCCTTCTCTAGTGGTGGTTAGCTTCCAAGTCCTGCTTGAGTATTCAAACACTAATTTACCCAGTTTTGCCCTTTTTTTTTTTTCTAATTTTCTAAAAAAATTCCTTAATCTTGTTCCAAGTGTGTTCTTATTATTATTATTTTTTTTGTTTTTTGGACTTCAGAATGATCAAAGGGAATTATGGAGTGGTATTGCTCCTATATAATTAAGCTTAGGTTGGTTGGGGATTTTATTCCTTACTAAATGTCCAAATTCTACTTTAGTCCCCTTGTATTAGGTGTCCTTAACCCTCTAGCACTTCCAAATTGCTATACCCCTAAATTAAGTTTCCTAAGCTTCTACCTAGTCTATTCTAATTTTTTTTATTAATTTTCTTTAATTATTTTGATATTTTTTAGTATATTCTATGCATTTAAAGTAATTTCAAGTATATATATACATAATCAAAGTTATATTTAATATTAATAAACACTCCTAAATATTATTTTGTGTTATTTTATAATTTTTAGTGTGTATATATTTTGTCTCTAGTAATCCATTAATTGTTAGAACTCGTTTTCATGTGTCTCTAATAAATAACAAGTAATATACGTATATTCTACATATGTAATATTTACTCATTTATTATTTTATTTTCTTAAATCCAAACTCAAATAATCACTTTTACTAATATTCGTACCTTCACTGTAAAATTCGGGCTCGATTGGGCAACTTTTGCTATCACCTTAAATTTTACATATCCATTTTGTATTAACCAATTGCAAGCTTGTTGTCTAATTTTGTGGGCTCTCTTAGATTACCACTATGTTATGTAAGTGCAATGTTCTACGAATTGCGTAAGGTAAATATTTTGATTTTTTTTTTCTTGGTTAAATTATCGTTGCTAGTCTTTGGTTTGGAAATTATGTACCATTTGTTGTGATGGCTAAAATATTGGTGTTAGGAGAAGTAATTAATAAAAGCACTAATGATAGTAAGGCAATAATTACTATAGTAGAAACCTTTATGGAGTATATGGTTGAATTAAGATGTAGGTGTTTATGGATAAGTAGGATGAAAATTTTCATAATTTTAGAACTTAGATAGCAGGTACCATTAAGGATGTAATGTGAGAGGTATTGCAAATGTTATGGGTGAGGACATTGGTAATGATAATATGGGTTGTAGAAGAGGAGTTCATGGTTATAGGAATCTAGATGAAGTGTGAATTGGGAATGTGAGGCGAGGTATGGGTCAAAGGGAAGCAGTAAATAACCCTATGTTTGATGAGTAAGATAAGGACTTGAATAACCTATAGGTTAAGAAGCTGAGACGAAATAAGGGTTTAGGTTCAATGAAGTTAAAGGTTCCTTCCTATGATGGTGCAGGTAATGTAGATGTGTACTTTGAGTGTGAAGATAAAATGGAGAAGCTTTTTGATTACTATGATTATGTATAAGAGGTGAGAATAAAATTAGCCACTACCGAATTCACTTGCTATGTAGCAATGTAGCAATGTAATGGAAGAATATTCCAAATAATAAATAACCTACAAGGGTAGGAGAAATTGCTATTTAGAGGGAGATGAAGAATTTGATGCATTATCCCCTTGTTCTTAAATATTGTAAGCAAGTTTTATATAAGAGGTCACAAACTTTGAGATAAGGTGATAGGAATCTAGCACCTAGACCCCTCACTTGAGTAAGAGGCCTGAATAACCTAGCTCCTTGGATCCTCTACTGTCAAGTTAGTCCTATCCACATTAATTGAAGGGCTATGTTGACCTAAAAGATCTTCTAAGTTCCCAAGCTCTTTGGTGTACAACCCTAATTGATTCCAATCTCTTTGAGCTGACTTAAAAGACAACTGTTTTGACCTGTCTTGAAGAGCACCCATTGTTACCTACTCTCCTTAATGAGCTGCATAAAAGCCCAACTAGTACCAACTAAATCTTTGAGTGTCAAAAACCATTAGTAGAATGCACCTTAACTTCTCTTACAACGACACATGTCCTACTCTACATAGGCACACCCTAATAGTGGAACATTCTCTTTTTAGAAGGATTACATAATTGTCTTTTTTCATTTGCACTTGTACTTTCATAATTTTCTTTGTTTTTTTAGTAATTTAGTTGTAGTAATGAAACCTTAGCATACCGAGTATAAATACATTATTTAGATAGTTGTTATAATCAGACTTTTACTTTGTTTGCTAATGGATTTCCTCAAAGTCTATCTTCCCTATCCTCATGAAATTAAGAACCTTAGTACCCTAACTCATAGCAACCCTTAAGTAAGGTTATGCTAGTGAGCAACTCAACACATTGGACTAATGAGTCACATCTAGTAACATGTCAATTTGTTAGTGCTTGTGCAATGAGTTACATCCATGAGTAGCTAATGAAGCTTAACTTTCTTTTCCTTTTACGTTATTCCACCCAAACCTTACTTCTCCTTTCTCTAATGGCTATTCTCTAAAGGACCCATATATGCATTTGGTAAGACCTCCTTCTACGGGGCATATCATCTTAGTATCAGAGCTTAAGATTTTTAATAGGGCTGAGAGTTTGAGTATTGTTCAAATGTGGTTATAGAAGTAAACGAGTGGTTGTGTTGGTAATCTTTTGTTTTATCATACTTGTCTACAATTTCTAGGTTACAAGTGAGTTGTAGGTCATGAAAAATTTTAATACTTGTCTTTGGGAGTTGTGTTGGTAGTATTTTAGGGTATTTTTCTTAACCATAGGTTGAACATATTAATAGAAGTTCTATTGTGCTAGGCAAAGTCCAATTGTGATTTTAAGTAATGATTACTGGTCATTAAGTTGTAATGGTTGTGGTTATTAAGGTTAAAGAAATGACTAAGTCTAATGTGAATGCAGGTTCAAAGATGAACACCTAGATCAAGTTGAGGAAATGATGGAAAATATGATGTTGTTGATGCAAGCGGTAGTGGCTACTAAAGTAGATGAGGTTTGGAAAACCAACAGCCGGGTGAAAGAAATCACTCTAGCTAAAAACTGAGATAACCAAGCTTATGGAGCTCTACCTCGAGGAATAGATCACCCAGCTCATCATCTATGAGTTAAAGGAATTGAGCAATGAGTTAATTGAACACTAGAGCTAATAGAAGAGGATAAAAGTGATGTAGAAGAGCTTTATAAGGATGAGGAAACAATGGGCCAAGCTCTTAAGGTTGCATGGCATGAGAATTGACCTAATTGAGTACCTTACCTTGCTTGACACTTTTAGAGAAGAGTTGAATGACCAGTTCGCTAGAGATTGAACTATGAAAAAAACATGGAAGAAAGAGAGCTCGAAGAAGAATATTTTGTGGAGGAATAGATTACTTGAGCTCCTAAAGATTTAGAAAATGTGAAAATCTAAATTTCGAGCTTTTGAGGAAATGGAAATAATGATGAATATAGGAAACTACATACAATGGGGTAGAGGGAACAATGAGGAGTAAGGACTTGGGAAGAGATGAAAAGAGTTATGCATAGTATATTTATTCCTGTTCATACTATCATGATACCTTCGCAAAGTTACAAGAGCTCAAATAAGGGAACTGAGCTGTTGATGAATACATATAGGATTTCCAAATGTTAATGATTAGGTGCAATGTAGAAGAACTCGAAGCTTAAATTGTTTCTAAGTTTGTCACTGGACTAAGATATGAGCTTAGAGAAGTTGTTGAAGTGCTATCTATTTACACCATTAAGGACGCTTGGTGAGTTAAAAGGCAAAAGAGGAATCAGCCTTACCATATTAGTAGGTCTTAACTTGTTCAAACAATTGACCTATACATGGGAGTAGTAGGAAGCTTGTTTGTACGTACCAAGTACGAAGGTAGGACAATTGTCACATGTTGAAGGAGTAAGGTTAGAAAAAGAAGGGAAAGGGAAGGAATTTGAAAAGAAGCAGACCTCTGGAAGGAAAACAGGTGAGATAAAGTGCTTCAAATGCAAGGGTTTTGGATACATAGCCTCCCAATACCCTAATTGTAGAACTATGGTAATTAAAGGGGAAGTACTAACCTTTGAGGTATACAACATAGATGAAGAAGTTAATGAAGCTATAGAAGAAAGGGATAATAGAGTAAAAGTAGAAGTTACAAGAGATGAAATATATCCCAAGGAAGGAGATATGTTAACAATGGTCATTCTCTGAGCTCTTAGCTTAAAACATGATCAATAAGAAGAGCCATATCATAATTTGTTCCATACCACCTGTAAGGTAAACCATCAACTTTGTGCTTTAATTATTAATAATGGGAGTTGTATAAATGTTGCTTTGGCTAGGATGGTAGAGCAATTAAAGTTACTGATCTCTACACATCCTAAACCATTGCATTGGTTAAATGAGAAAGGATCATTACATGTAACGAAGCAAGTATTATTACCAATTACTATTGAGAGTTATATGGACGAGGACATGTATGATGTGTTCCTAATGTATGCATCCCATATCTTATTAGGCCAACCTTGGTTATTTGATTAGAGAGTCATGCACGATGGCTATAAGAACACTTACAATTTTAAGAAGGATGACCAACTTGTTACACTTTTCTTGATGACACCAAGTTAGGTTAGTAGCGTATAGTCCCGACTAAACTAGAAGAATAAGAAGGCATTAGCGATGAGTTGATCTGAACTGAGAAGAACTATAAAAGACAATGAACCAACCTTCATGATATTATGGAGATTATTGGAAATGTAGAAACATGATGATCTACCTAATGAAATTGAGAATTTGCTCTATTGCCTAATGAGCTACTAAGAAGATTACCCCTAGAATGAGGAATAGAGCATGGCATTGAGTTACTACCTAAAGTCGCATTACCAAACTAACCAGCTTATCACACGAACCTTGAGTAAGTTATTGAGTTACAAAGATAAGTGAACGAACTCAATAATAGAGGCTATGTTCCAAAAAGCATAAGCCCATGTGTTGTACCTAGATTGCTGATTCCCAAGATGGATGGAAGTTTGAGAATGTAGGTAGACAATTGAGCTCTTAATAGGATTACCATTAAATATCGGTATCCTATCCTTAGATTGGATGATATGTTGGATAAATGACATGGAGTAAGTGTATTTTCTAAGATTGATTCGAAATTAAGCTATCACCAGATTGAATACGAGAGGGCGATGAATGGAAGACTGCCTTCAAAACTAAACATGGATTATATGAATAGCTTGCTATACCATTTAGGCTATTTAATGCCTTGAGCATGTTTATGAGGTTGACGAACCATGTGTTGAGGAATCAGATAGGGAAGTTCGTCGTGGTATATTTCAATGACATTCTTATATATAGTCCTAACCTTTCTAGTCATGTAAGTCATCTCCAAGTTATCTTTGAAGTGCTCCAAACCAAGCAACTGCTTGGTAATATGAAGAAGTGCTATTTTTGCCAAGTAGTTGTGTTCCTTAGGTATGTAGTGAGTAAAGGAAGCCTTAGAGTAGATGAGGAGAAGGTTCAAACTATTGTTGAATTGCTTATGCCTACCTCTCGTGCAAACTTAAAAATTTCCATGGATTAGCTTCTTTCTATTGCAAGTTTATTTAGAACTTTAGTAATATGGCTACATCGCTTACCAAGCCTACTAAGAAAAATGTTGAATTTCATTGGGGAGAAAAGGAACAGAGGAGCTTTGTTGAACTAAAGAGGAGATTAACTTTAACACATGTATTATCATTGCCAAATTTTGGTAAAGTTTTTGAATTAGAGTGTGATGCCTCGGGCATAGGAATCGGGGCCATCTTAATGTAAGACTACTATCTTATTGCCTATTTCAGCAAGAAGCTCACAGGACCTATTTTGAATTATGCCAGGTATGATAAAGAGATATATGCCTTATTCTGAGCTATGCAGACTTGGCAGCATTACTTGTTGCCAAAATATTTGTTAAGTACTCTTATCACTAAACTCTAAGTTACTTAAGAACTCAACCAAAGCTCTCAAAGCAATAGCTAAGGTAAGTTGAATTTCTAGATTGATTTACATTTATGATCAAGTACAAGCAAGGGAAGATGAATGTAGTTGCAAACACCTTATCCAGACAACACATATTGCTTTTTAAGCTCTAAATGAGATTGTTGGGATTTGTCAATCTTAAGGAACAATACCCTTAAGATCCCTACTTTAAAGCAATCTTTGCCCAATACAAGGATGATGGACCTTTGGATGAGTACTTTGTAGAGGAAGGTTATTTGTTGTGAGCTAGAAGATTGTGTGTGCCAACTTATTCAATACGAGACTTGCCCAAAAGTACATAGTAGAGGATTATCTAGCCATTTTGAAGAGAAGATAACATATGAACTATTGAAGTCGAAGTTTTATTGGCTAAGGATGTTGAAAGATGTAAACCAAGTTATTGAGAGATGCACAACTTACAAAGATATCAAGAGCCGAGATAAATAATGGAAGGCTATACTCTTACCTCTACTAACCAAACCTTAAGAAGGCATGAGTTTAGACTTTGTTATTGGATTACCAAGAATAGAACAAGGAAAAGATTATATCATGACTGTGGTCATAGTCGATAGGTTTAGCAAGGTAGCATACTTTATGTCCTACAACAAAACTAACGATGCTTTAACTATTTCTTTTTTGTTTTTACAAGAGATCATGAGATTGTATAGAGTCTTGAAGATTATTGTGTTAGAAGGAGATCTTAAATTTTTTAGAAGACCCTATAGCACTGTGGTGTGCCTAAGAGCTTAGTTATTATTAGGACTTACCGCAACAAATCTAAACTAAATAGGTCCTTTGAAATATCGAAGAAATTAGACAGAAATAGTCTATAAGCGAACAGGAGTAGTTGATGTGAAGCTGCTCAGAGGATGTGACTTATCAACGAACATGACATGACTTAATACCTAATTTGATATGATGCACAAGTTGATCTGAAGGTTTACCCACCATTAATCCTGAGCTACTCAATAAGATTAGATAAGAGTTTATGAAAAATGGACTTAGAGAGGGTTGTCTTACAAAAACAGAATATTCAATGTCTAATTGTCAAGTTATCTATGGCTTACAACGGAAAGGGACTATTTATAGTAAGTCCTTAGCACAATATTACAAATAAAGAAACTATAAGAAAATATATACAAAGGGGGATTCTTAGTATACACGAAATAGGGTAAAAAGGACAAAAGACAAAAATGGAAAAATAGTATAATGTTAGATGAGATGGATAGATGGTAGTACAACATTGGTCCTATATGAAGATTCTCTAAATACAGTAGGTGAGAGGGATCAAGATGCTATGGCAATAAAGGGGTCGGGACGAGAAGAGGGTGATGAGAGAAATGGCAACATGCCGAGAGAAAATTACTCGGTCGATAAGTGAGTCTCTCATCACTCAGTAAGAACCTCTCTGCAGCAGTTGGTCAGATTACTTGACATAGGGTCCTTAGTAAGGGAATGGTCAGCGTCATCACTATTGAGAGTATAGATCAATGTATAACAATGCGGGGAGCTCAAGAAGTTTAGCTACCTTCCTTCAGTGTAAAGTTTCTCGTCATCAGTAGGTTGTTGAGAGAGGATTCTTCGGGTAAGGGATTGGAGTCCTCGAAACCATACGCGAGTAATGGGACTGATGGTTGGCAATTCATCAATTCCCTAGGGTTACTGAAGATTTATCCTCAAATCTTGGTCTTCGTCATCATCGGGCACATAGGGAGTCAGGTCGGTGATGTTGAATGTGGTAGACATGTTGAAACCTTCAGGTAGCTCAATCTCATAGGCATTATCATTAATGTACCTCAGGATCCTATAGGGTCCCTCCGTTTGGGGAGATAGTTTGTTTGCCATTTTCCTAAGGAAGCGTTCCTTGCTAAGATGGACCTAGATAAGATCCCCAAGGGTACAAATGACTCACCTCCTTCTGCGGTTTCCCACTTCCTTCTATCGAACTACAATTTTGGCCAATTGCTTAGCAATCTTCTAATGTAAACTCTAGAACTCCTTAACATACCGTAGGCCAGATTAACTTTGCCCCTATGTAGTTGGACTGTTAATCAAATTTAAAGGTTAGTCTAAGTTAAGTCCATAAACAACCTCAAATGGTGAAGTTCCAGTTGAGCTGTGAGTCGAGTGATTGTAGGAAAATTCAATGAAGGACAAACATAAATCCCAGTCATAAGAGTTCTTTCTAATAGTGGCGCGCAGGAGGTTACCGATAGTTATGTTCACTACTTCAGTTTGGTTATTTGTTTAGGGGTGACAAAAGGTACTGAACAGAAGCTTAGTGATGAGCTTTCTCCATAGGGTCTTCCAAAAGAAGCTCATGAATTTTGAATCACGATCAGATAAAATAGTCCTTGGCACTCTATGTAGTCGCACAATTTTTTGCAAAAAGAGGTTAGCGATGAATAAAGCATCATTAATTTTGTGGCAAGAAATAAAGTGGCCCATCTTGTTGAACCAATCAACCACCACCATGATTAAGTTGTATCTTCCCAGCG
This sequence comes from Lumnitzera littorea, assembly GCA_024138015.1. Taxonomy (NCBI): domain Eukaryota; kingdom Viridiplantae; phylum Streptophyta; class Magnoliopsida; order Myrtales; family Combretaceae; genus Lumnitzera; species Lumnitzera littorea. Next base: position 61,866,880 of record JAMXBB010000004.1, on the reverse strand, counting down.
TGTAGGGAAGGCTAAGCATGAAATTCATTCTTAGATCGATCCATGGTTGCTTTGGAATTGGTAGTCGTATATATTCTCCATAGGGCTCTCTCCTCCCCTTTACATATTTACATACCTTACATCTCTCAAGTATTTGGTATACTTCCTGCATCATCCCAAGCTAGTAAAAATGATCCTTCAATATCTTAATCATCTTCTTTTCCTAAAAATGGCCGGCCAGACCCCAATATGAGCTTCTCAAACGAATAGCTCCCTTGTAGAACTACTCGGCATGCTAATCTGCTTATTTTTCATCAAGAACCCCTTACTCAAGTAGAGCACTTCTACAGCTCCTCTAACACTGCACCTGGCTACTAAAGGCCTATAATGTGGGTCATGCTCATATCGATCAGGTAAAGTGCCAAATTAAAGCACCTTATCTTGTAACGTTGTGATGAGGGTATGACAATAAGAAAGTACATCAGCCACTGTATTGGTGCTTCCCTTCTTATATCTGATGACATAGCAAAAGGTCTCCATGAACTTGACCCACTTGACGTGACATCAAGAAAGCTTTTGATGCTTACGAAGATACTTTAGAGATTCATGATCTAAATATATAATGAATTCTCTCGGCAACAAATAATGCTGCTAATTCTGGAGTATACAAACAAGGGCATAAAACTCCCTTTGGTAGGCTGAGTAATTCAAGGTAACACCTCGAAGTTTTTCGCTGAAGTAAGTAATGGGTCAGCACTCTTGCATAAGAACAACACCAATGTTAACACTAGACGTATCACATTTAACCTCAAAAACCTTCTCAAAATTTGGCAGGGTAAGTATTAGAGTAAACGTCAGCTTAGATTTCACGTCTTTAAAACTCCTCTAAGCCTTTTTTGTCCATCTAAACTTAATGTTCTTCTTAGTCAATTCAGTCAATGGCGCAGTTATGGAATTGAAGTTTGGAATAAATCTCCAATAGAACGAAGCTAAACCATAGAAGCTCCTGACTTTGGCAACACTAGCCAGTATAGGCCACTCATTAATAGCTCTGACTTTTTCCTCATCAACTTGAACACCCATCCCGAAAATGACATATCCGAGGAATACAATCTTACTTTGACAGATCGCGCATTTCTTCAAGTTATTGAATAATTTTACGGTGCAAAGTATGTTAAACACCAATCTCAAATGTTCAACATGAACAAGGAGGTCGGTATTGTAGACCAGAATATTATCAAAATAAACCACAAGGCATTTGCTGATCAATGATCTAAGTGCATAATTCATTTGCCGCATAAATGTACTCAGCACATTAGTTAGACTAAATGGCATTACCAACCTTTCAAATGAACCATCCCTTGTCTTGTAGGTCGTCTTCCATTCATCCTTAAGTCTCATTCATATCTAGTGGTAGCTACTCTTCAAGTTAATCTTAGAAAAGATCTAGGCACTATGTAACTCATCAAGCATATCATCAAGCCGCAAAATCGGGTATCATTATTTGATAGTGATCTTATTGGTAGCTCGGCTATCAATGCATATTTGCTACGTTCCATCCTTGTTCAGCATGAGTACAGTAGGTACAACACAAGGACTCATGCTCTCATAGACATATCTACGATCCATCAACTCATCCACTTGTTTCTTCAGTTCAGCTACCTACTTTAGGTTGAGCCTATCAGCGGGTCAATTTAGTAAGGTAGCATTTGGTTGGAGGTTGATGCAATGCTCGATAACTCTTAAAGGAGGTAAACCTTTCGGCATCTCAATAGGGAATAGGTTGGCAAATTCTTGAAGTAGTTGCTGCACTTCGGCAGGTACGTTCTTGGCTTCTCTAACCTCTAAAAATCTCCTAATTAAAAGGAGCACATAGTTCTCGGTCTTGAGTTCTTATGCAAACTGAGTTGGAGAAATCACCAAAGACTTATGCTATAGAGATCTAGCAACCTTTTCTTGGGCTTCTTGCACTTCCTTAGGACTCATAAGTGTCAATATAATTTTCTTCCCATCCTTTTGGAAAATGTAAGTGTTTCTATACCCATCGTGTAACACTTTCAAATCAAATAACCATGGTCGGCTAAGTAATATGTGAGTTGCACATATGGGAAGGACATCACACAGCACCTCATCCCTGTACCTATCACCAATGGTAATCGGCACTCTAACTTGCTCGGCAACGTATAATCCTCCATTCTCACTCAGCCAGTAAATCTTATATGGCTTGGGGTATGGAAAGGTTGGAAATTTCATAGCCTTAATTACCCGTTGCATGATGACGTTGGTACCGTTCCCTCCATCAATGATCACAGCTTATAACTTGCCATTCACCCAAAATTCATATGGAAGAGGTTCTCTCTTTGCTCATTCTTGTTACCTACAAAAGCATTGAGAGGTCGTTAAACAATAAAGCAATACTCGGCTTCGCCATTAGGAGGTATCTTAGCGTCAGGGTCTTCCTGAAATTCTTATAGCATCTGATCGGTTGACACTTCTTCCTTTCCTTCACTCATACTTTCTACTTCAAATTGAGGTTTGTTTCCCTTTATGGTTATGACTCGACGGTTCGAGCATTGACTAGCCACGTATCTATAGCCAAGGAATTTAAAACATTTGATTTCTTGGGTTTCCTTCCTGAACTTTAACCTATATCTCTTTGGATCTCAAGCTCCTTGGTCTTACTCTTGCCTTAGTCTTCTTCTAGTTAGTTTGAAATTTGACTTCGATGTTCTACCTCGAAACTGTTTGATGCTCTATCATTCACAGGTCGGCTCGAGAGGCCACTCCTATTTGACACTAGTGTTTAGCTACTCAACATTCGACTAACCTAGTTTCACCGGTACCTTTCAACTCTTTAGGCCACATGGATGGTTTCATTTATAGTTGTGAGGTTCTGTAGTTCCACGATGTTACTAATCTCAACTCGTAGTTTAGAGATAAACCATGCTATAGTTCGAGTCTCAAGTTTGTCGACATCACATTATATCATGAGCAATTGAAACTCTCAGACATAGTTGTCTACAGATTTGTTACCTTGCCTCAAGTTTTAGAGTCGTTAGAAAGTGTCTTGTTCATAGTGTTTGGGAATAAACCTACTTCTAAGAACTCTCTTCATCTTGTTCCATTTTAAGACTTCAAGTCAAGCTCTCGAATGACCACCACATTGCCACATACCTAAAAAATTCTAACATAGCTACTCGAATGTGGATAGCATCTTTATAATCGTAGAAGTCAAATATCTTTTCGATCTTCTCTTCCCAATCCAAGTAGTCATTAGCACTACCAGACCTATTAAAGCTTGGAATCTGTACCTTAAGACATTTGGCACCCCTTAGCGCTCTAAACTTACACTCATCAATCCCAACATATTGGTCTTCTTCTTCTTTGTACTCTTCCACTTCATCCAGCTCTAACCTCTTTCTCACAACTCTATTAACTCATTGTGGTGGTGCTTAGATCATTGGAAAGGCTTTTGGAGCTTACTCGTTCATCTGCCTTCTCATCTTATCTCTCATCTCTTGGCTCTATTCAACAACTCTTTCATGTGGTCTGATCTCTAGTACTCTGTTTACTAAGGCAGCTAAGTTAGCCACAATAGCAACAAGATCTTATATCTGCTCATCAGTAGTACGTAGTGTTTGTTGGGTAACTCGATCACAACCATGAGCATCACTCTCGGCATCATTAATCTCTCCTTATACACTAGGGTTCAACATCCTTAACACAAAGCTTCAGTAAATACACTTCATGTGGATGCCTTTAACATACACATAAGTATCTCGAACAACAAACTGACTATCACTACACAACTCTCGGTCTTAACCTCAAGCTCTGAAATAAAGATTATATAATGTGCTTAGGAGCTTAGTTATCAATAGGACTTACCGTAGCAAATCCGAACCAAATGGCTCCTCGAAAATATTGAAGAAATTAGAGAGAAATGGTCCATAAGTGAACAAGAGTAGCTGACATGAAGCTACTCGAAGAATGTGACTCACCAATGAACATAACACGACTTAACACCTCACTTGATATGACATACAAGTTATTGTTAAGGTCTACCCATCACTAATCTTGAGTTACTTGACACAATTAGATAAAAGTGTATGAAAAATAGACTTAGAGAGAGTTGTCTCATAAGAATAGAACATTCAATGTCTAATTGTCAAGTTATCTACAGCTTACAAGGAAAAGGGACTATTTATAGTAAGTCCCTAAGGCAACATTACAAATAAAAAAATTACAAGAAAGTATATACAAAAGGGAATTCTTGGTACATACGAAAAATGGTAAAAAGGACAAAAGACAAGAATGAAAAAGTAGTACAACGTTAGATGAGATAGATAGGTAGCAGTGCAACATTGGTTTAGTATGAAGATTCTCTAAACATAGCAGGCGAGAGGGATCAAGATGCTATGGCAATAAGGGCGCTAGGACGAGAAGAGGGTGACGAGAGAAATGGTAACATGTTGAGAGAAAACTACTTGGCTGGTAAGTGATTCTCTCATCACTCGATAAGAACCTATCAGCAACAGTTGGTTGGATTACTCAGTACAGAGTCCTTAGTAAGGGAATGGTCGGCATCATTACTACCAAGAATATAGATCAACATATAACAATGCGAGGAGCTTAAGGAGTTCAGCCACCTTCCTTCGTTGTAAAGTTTCTCATCATCTGTAGGTTGCCAAGAGAAGATTCTTTGGGTAAGGGATTAGAGTCCTCAAAGCCGTGTGCGAGTAATGGGACTAATGGTCAGCAGTTCATCACACTGTCTAAAGACTAAGTTACTATTTAGCACATCTTGCCATCCCTAGATCAATGGATATGTAGTACTGAACTTTAGGATCTCTTCTTCAAGCTACCATTGATTGAAATCAAGCCGATTGAGATTCTTACTTGTACATAGTAGAGTTTGCTTATAATCGATTTGTCCATAGCTTGGCAGGCAAAACTCCTTTCGAAGTCATGTACGGTTTCAATTCTAAGCTACTGCTTAACCAAACACTTACTCTAAGGATTGATCAAGATGATCCAAGAGATGAAGATTGAGCTAGAGCCTTGCAATAGATCTATTAGTGAGTTACCGAGCAACTAACCTAAGTTGTAGACAAGCTAGTACATGGGCGCCAAGGGCCAAAGGGAAAGAAACAATTCCAACCAAGCAAGCTTGTATAGATACATCTCAATAAGGAAAGATTTCCCAACAAGAGGAAGAACAACTCTCACCTTGAGCAAGAGGACCTTTCTAAGTACTTCAAAAAATCAACAACAATGCTTACAAACTTGATCTCCCAAATGAGTATGGAATCTCTAAAGTTTTCCACTTTGCCATCCTGAGCATATACATTCCCCACAAAGACACACCAATAGAGCATTTTGAGGATTTGATCACAATCCTAAATAACTTGAAAGGAATTATAAGAATTTAGTACCTAGAACCCTTACCCAAGTACCAGCAAGAGGCCTAAATAAGCTAACTTCTTGAATCCTTAGCTGTTGAGCTAGTCTTGTCCATGCAAACCTAAAGGGCTGTGCTGACCTACAAGATCTTTCAAGTTCCCAAGCTATTTGGTGCATAACCTTGATTGATTCTATTATCTCCAAGCTAACTCTAAAGACAACTATTCCAACCAATTCTGAGAGCACCCATAGTCATTAGATTTCCTTGTCAAGCTATACGAAAGCCTAGTGAATACGGACCAAATCTATGAGTGTTAGAAACCATTAGTAGAACGTACCCCAAACTCTCCTATGACAACACATGTCTTACACCCTATAAGCATGCCTTGATAATAGAACATTTTGTTTATAAAAGGTTTACATAATTGTCCTTCTACATTTACACTTGTACTTTCATAATTTTCTTGTCATTTTCAATAATTTAGTTGTAGTAATGAAACCCTAACATACTTTTACTCTATTTGCCGATGGATTTCCTTTGATTTTTTCTTCCTTATCTTAGTAAAATTGAGAACCTCAATACCTTAGCTCACAACAACCTTTAAGCAAGGTTATGCCAACAAGCAACCCAGTATATTGGATCGGTGAATCACATCCGACAAGGTGTTGGTTCATAAGCACTTAAGTGGTGAGTCACATCCACGAGTATATTACAAAACTTAACTCTCTTTTCCTTTTGTATTATTCAACCCACAACTTACTTCTCCTTTCTCTAGTAACTGCTCTCTGCAGGATCCATTTGCACTTTCGATAAGACCTCCCTCTACAAGGCACATCATAAGGTATCCTTAGTGTTTAGGAGTATACATTGGAGTTTAAGATGATGAGTATTAGTGAATTCACTACTATGTAGTGATGTGATGGAATAATATTTTGAATAATAGATAACCTATAAGGGAAGGAGAAATTGCAACTTGGAGGGAGATGAAGAATTTGATACACCATCACCTTATGCTTGAATATTGTAAGCAAGTTTTATATAAGAGGTCACAAACCTTGAGGCGGGGTATTCATAGTATTAAGGAGTATATGTGGAGTTTGAGATGATGAGTATTAGGTGTAGGGGTATTAGTGTTTCTGTTCAGTTTAAACTCAATGAATTGGACAACTTCTAATGGTTTAGGGTTTTGAACGTAATTGCTTTAAATGTAGTTCGGTTTGGTTTGGTTCGATTAGATTTGATTTGATTTAAACCACTTTTCAAAAGCATCATTTTGTTGATACTAATAATAGTCATTGAAGTTTTTAACCAATATTGATGTCTGAAATTAGGAATATTATGTAAGAATTAAGATCACATAACATTATACGACAACATTTTATCTTAATGACAGTTATGGTGTGTGGGTCAACTAGAGATGAGAGACAACTATGAAGGAAAATGAGTGGATTGTAAAGGTTAAGAGTAAAATGAAAAATTACAAAGAGAAAAGGTAAATTGAGTTAGATTGAAATATCAATAGGGTTTAAACTAAAAAAATATCGCATATTTTTTTATTTTTAAATAAGAAGTGGTTTGGTTCAGTTCAATTCGGTTCCACCCCTAAATTGAACTATGAACCATTTCGGCACTTTTTGACATGAATTGTGAATTGAACCAAAACATAAAAGAACCAAATTTCGCAGTTCGGTTTGGTTCTCAATTTGATTTGATGGGTAACCCCAATTAGGAATGCTTTGAATGAACCTACAGAGCAAACTATTGCGAAACTCATTACTGGCTTGAAGTTTGAGATAGCCAATGTGATTGAGTTGTAGAGATTTGATACTTTAAAATAGGTAATGTAGATGGCTATTAAGGTAGACAAGTAGAGGAATCAACATCCAAAAAAATCCCAAGTACCTTTTAAACCTAATAGTATTATTATAGAAGTTGAAACTTAGATGAAAGTTGAGGATAAGATGGTTAAGAGGCTGGATGATAGGAAGAATGGCTATTACGATAGAGTAGTAGAGGCTTGAAATATATAAAAATCCCAAGTACCTTTTAAACCTAATACTATTATTAAAGAGGCTGAAACTTAAAAGAAAATTGAGAAGAAGATGGTTAAGCCTGTAGATTGTAGGAAGAATGATAGGTCTATTGATCAGTATGATCTTAGACATATTTCTTATTAGATCTTTTATAGTCATTTTGACTCATTTTATTGCGATTTCTAATGATTTTGTTACTTAATTAAGTCATTTGTTAATTTTACAACTTTAATGGAGCAATGAAGTGAAAAAGATGGAAATTATGCACTTTTTAAGAAGAATTTTATTGAATTTGAAGAATGATTTAATGATAACAAGCATCAGAAGAGAATTTTCTTAAGAATTGAATGCTAAAGAGGACCATGGGTGAAGTCCAAGGCCATGTTCCATAGCCATGATCCCTTCGCAAAATAATTCAATTTAATATTCAAAGAAATTATGTAAGGAGAGGTCCATGCCTTAAGTCCACAGTCATGATTCTTTGGCATGGTCATTCTATGATTTTCAAAACTTACCATTTTACAATCGTTTTGTCAATCCATATAAGTAGAGGCCAAACATGCATAAGAGAGAAGAAGAGATGTTAGAAAGAGAAGAATCAAAGCTCTATAGCATTTCTATGAAAGTTTTCGTCTTTATTATGTTTCTATAATAGATTTGTAGATATCTAGACTTGTAATCCTTGAGTTAACTTGTAGCACACTTATTTCATTTATTGTAATGATATGCCTTATTAATTCAATTGCATGTTCTGTATTAAGTTATTATATCTAGGGTTTTAACTTAATTATTAGATTTTGTGTATTGAAGTTGTGAGATCAGATACATAAATAGATCTACTGCAATTGAAGAGAATTATTATAAGCTTAGCGATAAGTTAAAAATTTCATCAAAATTAATTTATCATGTTATGTGTTTAAAGAATTCCCATCCTTAATATTGTTCTAACTTATTATATTGTAGATGCAATTTAGATAGAATATAGTTAGGATTAAGAATTAATAGAGAAGTGACTCCTATTAATTTATTAATTAAATTCAATTAATTGATAAGGATTGGGAGTAAATTAGAAATCTCTAAGATTACTGCATGTTAATCTCTTGGTGATTAGAGTCTAGATATCCTTATGGTTGTTGAGCCTAGTTTTTCTTCACGTTTTCATAAATTAGTCTTCTTTAAATTGATCATTATTAAACCTTACCTATTAAATATTGACTCTCAACTATGGTTTAAAGAAAACCAGGTCTTTTATTTTCTGAAAACATTTTAAAGTTGCCACCCAATTGGAGTCGAGAAAAAGAGTTAAACTATAACCAATTGAGTAAATTGGTTATAATTTAACTACTGATCCTTTCAATAAAACCAATTTTCAAATGGTTTTAAAACTAGATATCTAGATTTGAGGGCTATCTTATTAAACCTTAAATGATTACAATTTTTAACTTTTCGAATTTAATTTTGCCTTTCAATTAACCTTCCAATAATGTTTATTTACAAGCAATAAAGGAAATTATACCTATTTATAAAGAATAAGAATTTAAAGAATTATCTACTAAAAGGGAAAAATAAATTTCTTCCATATTTTAGGTCATCTCATATGTACAAGTGCCTACGTACCTGTTATTTAATATCAGACTTCTGTAGTTCGTTTGTTGAAAACTTTAGGTAGGTAAATTGATTTTAACTTTTGAAAATCAGTCCAATTTATATTTTAAATCGATTCAAGTTTATTTAAGAAAACATTAAAGGGTCCTAAAGTCGGTTTTATTTGAAAATTCTAAAAAAAGAGTGCTCCAATTTTGAAAAAGGTCAATTTTATTTTGTCTTTATTGAAAAAACTATTTTCTAGGTGATAAAACCTAATCCATTACTTTTATTTATTTTTATTTTACCATCCTATGTCTTAGTTGGAATAAATTAATAAGTCCCTTCTTCTTTCTCTTTTTTTTTCTTTTCTCTTTTTTTTCCTTTCTCTTTTTTTGGTTTTTATTTTTTACTTTTTTACAATTTACAAATATATGAGAAATAAAATAAAATAAAAATGAATAAATAAATAAAAATTTATAGTAAATCAGGTCAACTTCGGGTCGACTTTGTCTTCTCCAATCACAGCGATTGGTTAGGGTGGTTTTAGATGCATATCAAAGTCAAAACGAGTAGAGAATGGGAGATTTATGTCTTTTGTATTGGACTTAAGAGAGTTAAACTCAGTGCCTTGATGTTCAATGGTCATTTAAGTGGTGATTAGAGTTGGTGGCTTGTAGTGGTTATCGGTGGTGGCACGCGATGATCATTGGAAGGGAATAGGAGGTCTGGTCTTGGTTTTTTAACCACCATGAAGTCAATTATGGTGGTGGTTTTAGAAGAGGATGCCTGGAGAGACTGAATTGAAGATTGAGAGAAAGAGATGATTTCCGATCTTCTGTATGCTTTGAAATGAATCAAAGTACCCTATTTCTACTAAACTATTGCTAAATAAGTTGGGAAAGTTCAAAAATTAGTTTAAATGTGTTAATGGATTATGACTTGAAAAACCAACTTTTTCAAAATTTTCACTTTGATTTTAAATGCGTTAATGATTGAATTTGGACGAGTTTTAGGGTGATTTGAAAATAGGTCATGCATATTATATGATTTCACCATTAATTTGGTGAAATCATGTAAAAAAAGCAATTAAAAAATGTCCTAAAGTGGCCTGAATGAAAATGGGAAAATTGGAAATTAAGGGTTGAATTGTGGAAGAAGAAGAATGTTTAAGGGTGCAGGTCACGTACCACATGCCCCCATGCACGCGTTGCAAAAATAAAGGGCACGCAACAATATGCCCTCTATGTCTTATCTTAATTGCACACTAAGATTTTTATTATACACTTTTCCTTTTAGAAATGAAAAAGACACTTTGTGCTTGGCAAAATTTGAACCCATAAGCTTAAGCTAACCCAATGCTAATATGTAAATGCTTATCTGCTAAGCTATTGAGATATAACTTATTCATATGTGCAATTGAGTTGCACATATAGACAAAGTCAGCCTAAGCTAAATTCAAATATAAACCTAGGCCTAACAATGCATAAGCATTGTGAAGTAGCTATATTGCTACTAAGTATGCTTATATAGCTAAAGAATTCATTTTATTGATGGATTGAAGGATATGAGCCTAGCATCGTAAATTTATTTATTATATTTTTTTTAGTGTGCAAGTTTGTGGCACTGTGTCATTTCACATGTCGCTGTTAGGCTTCCTAAAGTGATATTGCCCCATGGCAATATATTTAATAAACTTTCTTTAATAAATATTTTTTCTTTATGCAAGATGATTCTTCTTTTCTATGTGAATCATTTATCTTATTGAATTATGTTCCACGTACTAGCTTGTTCTTTGTGACTTTAGTTGATTTTTAGTTCTGGCCTGCTGAGACCTCTTAACGAATCCATATATCATGTATACAATTGGCTCGAGGGAGATAGAATTTTGTACAAAATCGGCACCTACTTATCAAAATCAACCTCCATCATCTTTTATTTCTCAAAACTTCCCCCAAATATCGAATTTCTTTGGATCGACATTATCGAAGCTAAAGAACTCTCGAAATACGATTTTCCATTATATTCCACTTACCAAAAGAAACGCCAACCACCTTATTTTTCAATTAGGAAAAGAGTTCAGTCCATTAGTGTACCCTATTCCGCATGTTCATAAATCATGAAAAAACTTCTTTTTAACTTTCGAATTTAAACATCTTTAAAATCTTGGAATAATATCAGCCAAGTCAACCAAGATTTATCTTTCATCAGATTTTCTAATATCCACTCTTCAAATATCTTCTTATAGGCTATATAAACTTGTGGACAATTATCAATTTTTTCTAGTATATGCAAGCATCCTTTGTATGAATTTCGGTCTTCAACCAATAAGTTTAAGTAAAAAAATATTAAGTGAAGTAAATTCTTGTTGGGATACTCCTAAGGAGGAAGCATGGAGCAAACTTAACACTTATCAGATCGCATCCCCTGACTTGTGGTAATAAGAGCATCGTTAGCCAAACAAAGTCGCATTGGCGTAGACGAAGAGCCGGTAAGACCAAACAATCTGCTCTTTCACGTTTTCGGCATCAAATACTTTCGATAATTGCTTTCAACACGGCCAGTCGTCCATCGATGGCACCATCACCAGTTTCTTGTCAAAGATTAGACAAGCAAGAAACTGAAGATGGTACACTCAGGTCGGAGATAAACATCCGAGTTGCCAAAGCACCAAAGATGATGATCAAGTAACATTCAACCAGCAACAACATTGCAACAAGCAAAAGCGATGACGCGATCACACTTCGCGTAACTCTTTCTATGTTACGTTCATTGTCACTTTTTTTTTTTTTTTTCCTTTTAACTTATACTTTTTTATTTTGAATCTCCAGACCTTCCCTTTCCTTCTTTAAGCTCGGCTTGTACAAAAACCAGTTGTTATTCATGGATTGGACATCGTACCCGTAACTGCTCTGTAGAGCATCTCTCACACACATGAATATTTTACATTCACATATGTAATCCTTTTATGTATACACGTGATCTTTCTCTTCAGCCAATAATACGAGCATTTATCGCACGTTCCGGCACGTCTACACCTTTTATTTTCCACTGCTCAAAGTTTTACTTGGTTAACCCATTTGTCAACATGAGATTGGGCTGTTGAAGTATTAAATCATAAGTGAAAACTTTGATTGCAATTGCAATTCAAGTGTTAAACTATGAAATATCAATTGAATTTCATTGGAGACATGCAATTCAGTGAGCTTCTTTGATAACATTCTTCAATGGGATTATATTCGGTACCTGGCCCCTTCTTTTCTTTTCTTTCTTTTTTTTTTTTTTTTTTTCCTTCTTTCCGTTTTGCTCCAATATTCATGTCCTTGCTTTCCCATGTTTCTTTCCTCTCCTTTTTTTTTTTTTTGTCCTTGAAAACGTGCACATCATCACGATTTTGCATGAAGACTTCTTGAGAGCCAAAACGTAAATTTAATACCCATACCGTATTTCTTCCTCGCTGGTCATTCTTTCCCAAATGTTTTTGGGTAGTAAGTATTATCAACAATTTATCTTTAAAACCTAATATATCCAAACAAATATCATCAACCCCTCCCGAATCTGTCAGATGCGAATTAAAACATATTCTTTCTTTTTCTCCTTTTCTTTTTTTTTTTTTTTTCGGTTTGGCTATTCTCCTACCTCAATATTCATGTTTAGTTCATTTTTTTCTTGCAGATACACGAAGCTCAATTCAAAAATCATTTGAATCCTTGATGGCACCGGTAATCGAGCAACAATCATAAGCCCTCTTTCAACGTGATTTCCTTTATATTGCTTCAGGCGTGCATATATACACATCTTGCTATTTTGTTTCCGAGTACGCAACACCCTATTTTAATACTACAAAACATGGAAGGATCCAAACAAACATATTCTTATCTTGGACTCCAACATGAATCTATCTTGCCCCAAGCACCTGCTTATATATATAATTTATTGTATTATTAAATGGAGATAATTCTCCTTGTGTCTCGTCTTTGGCTTGTTTAGGTCTCATATGTCGCTCCACTGTTCTTGTTCTTCACAAATGCAACTCAAGACTTCATTACTTTGTGTTATAATTACTCCAAAATGAAGCCCAATACCATGAAAGAAAGCTTTAGCTCTCTTTTTTAGTTCTGCAGCTAACATGACTATATATATATATATGAGATACCTTTTTATTTTTTCATTACAAGTCATGGAGATTCTTTAAGAATTCAAGCCATAATAACAATAGTTATCCTCTACCTCTTAATCGTTACTCATGAGATCTAGTCTCACATATCTAGTTATGCATTGAACCACGTATGCTACCATTATGTATGTATAAATTGTTCAATCCGATTATGGTTTGATCTTGGCTATGTATGCTTACACACATACCTTCTTCTTCTTCTTCTTTTAATTTTTTTTCTTAATTTCCTTTAATAGCATTGCTTGTTCTAGCCATGGACATGGTTGGCCTTCTTCTTTATGCATTACTTATCTTTAATTCTCACAATTTCCCCCCTTCTTCTTATTGCAGGAAATAGAAGATAGTGACCTTCATTGTTAAAATAGTGGCTCTTTGAATTGTACAAAGTCCTCCTATTGCTTAGCAGTGAATTCGACTTATGCTAGCAATAGTGGTGGGACTTTGTGATTGATTAAGTCTTAGTGCCTCCACTAAGAGAATCGAGTAACAACCAAGGTCAAAGCACAGAAGAGTCAGATAGAAAAACTTGTTTGTATATCCAGATAGATGTCCACCACTAGTCCCAAGTCTTTAGGATTAGCAATTGGATGCGACCATCTTTAAAGACTCATTTTAGGATTGGATCCAGTGTTGAGGAGTTGGTGCAACATCTCACACTAATGGCATGCTCCAATTTATCAAGTACAAGCTTTGTGCTAATTCTAGATATACCATCAAGGGAGATTCAATATTATAGCGAAAGGAGAGAGTTACCTCTCTCTAATACCCAGCTTGCATCTTTGAAGGGGCTTCCATCCTAATAGGATGAGTACATTATGAAGAAGCCTCCACGTATGTTCTTTTAAAGAAGAGTAGAGTGCTCCATGCTCTTACTACTTCTACTTGATTGTGGTTCCTACATATAAGTGGAATGTAAGTGTGGTGGGCCATTGTTTCTTAGTGGAGTATTTACAGTTTATAGAGACATCATCAAAAGAGATTCAATATCAACACCATTATGAGCATGGTGAACCTTTTCCCATTAGCTGGATTTTTTTTCTTCAATTGTTATTATTCTTTTCATTTCTTTTTCTTTTTTTGAATACCATGTATATTTTGTCTTGCTAACTTCCTCCCTTATTCTTGTAAGTACAGTACTTATAATGAGTAATGCCTTTACTAAATATCATTATCCACTTCAAGAGTCAAAGTAGGCTAGGTGGTTCCTTGGTAGGATGCTACCTGCTATAAGGCTTATAAGTAGTATGTCTTAAGCAAGTAGGTGTCAAGTATGGTAAGACCTAGCAAGCTTCTAGCATAGTGAGCATCTTATTTAGCATGCCCAAAATGTAGTAAGTTCCAGTAAGCCTTGAATGTAACTAGGCTTATGCAAAACAAACTTCTTCAACAATGTGACTTGAGTGAACTCTAAGATCACTATCATAAGAGACTTGGTAAGCCTTAGTACTGCAAGCCTTGAGCAAGTAGGCCTATACATTGAGGCCTTAGAGTAGCATGACTTTTTCATAACGAGCCTCGTGAACAACATGCCTTAGTAGGCCTTGCACATTGAGAGCTTCATATGCAAAGAGTATCAAATAGATACTTATTTCATGTTTAAAGAAGTATTATTCCATTACGAGATTGAAAGAAGAGAGTTACCTCTCTTACATGATCAATTAGCTTTTCTTAGGAAATTGTTAGCATTGGGAAGGAGCTATTGAGTAGAGTACATTGCCATGAAGTATTGGCTTGTGGTTCTCTTAGAGAAGGCTAAGATCCTTCATGCCATCACCACTTTTTCTCAATTACCATTCTTGCAATAAGTGAGATGGAAGTGTAGCAAGCTCAGGATCCTTTATGTTGTCATTACTTTTGCTCAACAATAGTTCCTATACACGTACGAGAAGGAAGGATCATAGATCATCATCTCTTGATGGAGTACTCAAACCCACATGTTTATTACTTTGTAGAGGAAGTAACTTTGGCATTGGACGATGTTCTTAGGCTTTTGAAGTTACATAACTCTAAGTAAACCAACATCACTAATGCTTCAATTGCTTATAAAGAGCAAGACTTTCAAACATCCTATTGGATGCTAAGAGCTAATTATACTAAGAAGATGAAGTCTTCTTTCTCCTCTTGGCTTAAATATCTTTTAAGAAGATCAAAGAAGAAATGGGATTCAAATCATTAGCCTCGGTTGTAGCCATAAGTAAGTATCTTCACTCTTCACTTATGTATATATATATATATGTAAGTCTTGTATTCATAACTTATATATTTCATTTTGTACTTACAAGTACAAGCTTGTAGTTTTCATAATACTTTAGCTATTGTGATAGTTGCGGATCATATCCTCCATGTGTGGAGGATTTTAGTGGTACATTATAATAGTTTACATGACCTTATGACAAGATTCTTTAAGAAGGGTAGCTTGAATGCCTCTTCAAGTCTACAATGGTGAGGAGGTAGTGGTTTATAAGGAATCCCTAATGTATTTAGAAGATGAAAATGGTGGTGATGTTAGTGTTATTGAAGAAACGAATGGATCCCCATGAAGTAGGTAGCATTGTTCTTGTCATTGATGTACCAATTAGGGAGGGTATGAGATTAATACTCATCCTAGTGCACTACTTTGCTTAGATGCATATAGAGTTAAACAATGCATTGCACTATCTCCTTTAATGATGCCATTGGAGGGCCTCTTAGTAGTAGAAGTCACCTAAGCATGTGTAAGTCATTGTGTACTTAGGAGGTGATGCCTTCACTTAGTAGTAACAATGGAAGTTATTCTGATTGGTGTTCCCGTAGGTCATTACACTTATAGCATTTAAGGCCGCTTAGACTCTATGATCTAAGGAGCTACCTAGAGGGTTGTCATGAATATAAGGCTACTTAGATTCTTATGATCTAAGGAGCTTCAAGATTCATCTCATGCATCAGAGCAAAAGATCTCACTTGCAATAGTAATATTTAAGCGATCCCTTTTGATAAGGTATTAGATCTTGTTAAAGGAGCTATAACAGCATTCATTCTTTAAAATCAAGAATTTACTTTCATTAGTTAAGGGGATATTTCCCACTACTCAACCTCTTGAAATTATCTTACATAGCTACAATAACTTGTAATGCGATTGGGAAGCAATGCTCTTACCAATCTACATTATATAAGTTTGTCATTTCACTGTGCGCTTAGGAGTCCATGCTCTAGTCATTCAGCAATGACAATTAGTTAAGTTTGCTCAATCTAAGAAGTTACTTTTTGGTGAACTTATTTAAAGGCTTCCCTCGTTTCAAAGTAGCAATGATGTAAGATGCCTATTAAGGCATCGCTTAGGCTTAGAGCATTATAGCTATGTGCTAAGGTAATACTTACGTAGAAAACTTGAGCGTTGAGTTACCGTAGCTTTGCTTTATCTTGAGGTGTAGAAGTTGAAATGTTAAGGCATTACCTAAATTTGAGGCATGAAGCCAAGAAGCTAAGGCATTGCTAAAACTTAAGATGTGGAAGTTGAGATGCTAGAGTATTGCTTAGGCTTGAGGCATAGAAACCGAGATGCAAGGGCATTACTTATACTTAATGCATATAAGCCTAGATGTCGGGACATTACTTAGCCTTGTGGAAGCCTAGATGTTAGGGCGTCACTTTAGCTTAGTGAATGCTTAGTGCTAAGAAGGCTTCATAGTCTTGAAGTCTTTTGATAAAGCTTCGTAAGAAAATATGTTGAAGATGTGATAGCTTTATATTTGGCACTTTATGTATAACTTAACTTGTTTTTATTTTAAGTATGTATACAAGTCTTCCCTTGTAGTGAAGGAAGTTCTTGGAGAAGGCATCATCGGCTCTGTTGATGGGATAGAAAAGGGATTTATTCACTTGTTGTTTG
This sequence comes from Lumnitzera littorea, assembly GCA_024138015.1. Lineage (NCBI taxonomy): Eukaryota > Viridiplantae > Streptophyta > Magnoliopsida > Myrtales > Combretaceae > Lumnitzera > Lumnitzera littorea. The sequence goes on along the minus strand of JAMXBB010000004.1, from coordinate 61,849,838 downwards.
AGAAATGTCTTCAGTAGTAAGAAGATTTCCCGATCAAACATATGGAAGCAATGCCTTACTTAGCATGCATTGTGTTGCATGACAGTAGTAGTAGCTAACTTTAGCATAGCTAAGAGGTTATTTATGAGCCTTGTGTTCTCCTGCATAGTCTGCATTTATTGTGTGAGTTTTAGAGGACCTATTTCAGTTAAACCATCTTGATTATTATTCTCTGGATGTGGATCCACCAAGCATAATATGAAGGGGAATTATTTACCTTCTCCCTAACGAGTATCTTCCTCATTGTTGGAGGGTTAATTAATTAAACTGAGAAAGTAGCACCTTGCTTGCACAATAATAGTAAGGACTAGCAAAGCTACATCCTACTGTGCTTCAGTAGTAGCCAACCCTAGCATAACCTAAGTAAACATAGCTCAAAGTAAATTCTTGGCTATGATGATTGCTTGTATAATCTACATTCTACATGAAACTTCAAGAAAACCACAAATGCTGAACCATCCTAGCTAATACTTACAAGTGATAGGAGTAAGTCTTCCTTGGTAAGTTCAATATTAATGTCTTGTTCTTGAAAGATAGCATCGTTCACAACAACCATTCTCTTCCTAAAAGGTGCCATAGTTCTGATATCACTCTTTGTATCCCCAATAGAGTCACCAAAATTTAAACGTTAAGGTTCTTACTAAAGCGGTTACATGCTAGTCATATAAGTATTGTGTTACATGTGATCTTAAAGTAGTAACGTATATATGACACTTAATAAGATGATTAGAAAGAGAGTGGCGGGAAAGAGGAACAAGCAATCCCAGAGTTTCAAATGCACAAGTGATAGGTAAGGGAGCCTAGGGAAACTTGGATGTTAGCCCTATAGTTCTTGAGTAATTGAGATCATTCTTTACCTAAATGTTATTTGATCTTAGAGAGCATAGGTTTCACAATAGAACACCATTTCTTTGATCTCTGGACTTGTGTTGAATGAGGAGGAATGACTCAATATTTATAGGCACTTAGACTTGATAACATCCATTGCATTGTAATGACAATTGACGAATGAGATAAAATTTTACTATTCCATAATTATCTAGAATGAACTTACAAAAGGCCTAAGGACAATAACCTTCCTCATGGTGCATAAGCCTACTTAGGAAAGGTTGGAGGTGGATGGATTGGTTTAGTAGTCCCTATTCCAAGTCTATCAAGTCAAATCTCCTTGAATCATCCCAAGTATAAATAAGACTCTTTAGGCTTTGTCCCTAAATCATCCCAAGTATAGGGCTTAAGGACAATAACCTTCCTTATGGTACATAAGCCTACTTAAGAAAGATTAGCGGTAGACAGATCGGTTTACAGTCCCTATTCCAAGCTCACCAAGCAAATCTCCTTAAATCATCCCAAGTATAGGTAAGACTCTTTAAGCCCTATTACCTAGCTCAAAAGAGTCCAACTAAATAAATAGTAAGTTTAACATAATATAACAATATAACAAGTTTTCAACCCTCTACATCTTTGATGTATGAAGGATTACTAAAGATGATTAGCTTTAAAGGTGATATTAACACTAACATTTAGAATCACTAGATTTTTGTTATTGCTATAATTGCCTTACAGTTAGAAAGATTTAGTTTGATTCACCTAAATCCAAACCCAAATGTAAAATTTGGTTCAATTTTTGAACCATAAGTAATTACAAACCACTCAAATCTTTTTGAGATATTTTTAATCCTAAAAGTCAGTATGATTCAATAATTCAATTTTCTATTTAAACTATGAATAATTAACTAATAAGGTTCTCTTAACATGGAAGTATAGAAAGAAAAAACATGCCAATTAGAGAAATATTAGTAAGATCCTAAATCTATTAGAATTGGAGACAGTTGTTGTCCTTTATGTGATCTTTTGTTTTGTGAATGTATGGGGTGAGAGAAGAAGTTTAAGTTTAAAAATATTTCATTTAGAATTATAGGATGGAAAACACAAATGAACCAAAGTACAAGTAAATGGACAAACATTTTGTATTTACATTTTTACCAAAAGGAGAAAGTGGGTGTGGATTATGTCCTATTTTCTTGCTTATATGATATGAGGACAAAACTTTTATATTTTAACATATTATTCCCTTTTCTTTTTTCTTTTTCTTTTTTTTTTTTTGCAACTAACAAAATATCCCATTAATTCTTTATTTTTTTTAAAAAGGATATCTTATTCTTTTGAACCATTTCCTTATTTATCTAAACAATTTTCTTTTTTTTTTTTTTAGTTCTCTCTCAAAACTAACCATATATTTTCAATTTCAGTGGAAACTTTCTTGAGCCAACTAGTAAAAGGAAAGAGAGATACAATTGTAATTTGGTTCACTTTACAATATGGTTCAACTTTATACTTACCTCTAATAGTTTATTTCATACCTAGAAGAATCTATTTTACCAGATATAACGTAACCACTTTGGTCTCTTAATTTAAGTTAAATTGAATACAAATGAATGACTCAAAACCTCTAGGATGTTTGCTTCCCTTAGGATTAAGGTATTTGCACAAGCTTTTGCAATCTAATTTTTTGAAAATAAAGTTAATAGATGAATCTATCACCCCCAAGATCACTAGTACTCTCAATCCCTATGCCCCAACTAAATACAAATTGCATAATCATTAAAAAGCTGAATATTGTTAAGTTCAATATTCTTATCTTAAACACACACATGTAACAAGCAAGTAATCACATACTTGGAATGACTTTTAAATAGTTAACTAAAACTCTATTACTTTAATTTTTATTGACAATGTGTTACAACCTAAATAGTATTCTACAAAAACTATACTTAAGTCTTCATTCCATTTATAATATTAGCTAATTACTCTTGACATAAAACTTTGTTTATAACGTATGATACTTATTAAGTTGCAGTTAATGATATTAGTTATTCCTTTATTATAGTTAGCGTAAAATAAGTAATTATAAATTATAAAAATTATCATGTACAACATATAATAAACTTTTATAAGTTATATGAGATTATTGTATAAATTTATCACTTTAAATCATAACAACTTTACATAGACTTATTAAGTATTTATTCAATACATTAAAACAAATATATACGAGGTGTTAAAAAGTTTAGTAGAATTTTTGTAATGCTGTAGAACCTACGTTGCTATAACTTTCCCCATGTCTCTATGCTCTAATAACATGTCAAGAATCCTAGAACCCACAAAATTTCCAACATCTGTACATTCCTAATATCTTTATTAAATAAATAATTAAAAATTCTCTTAAAAAAATTTCCACATTCAATACCATCGAATATACTCCAAATAAATAAAAAAATATCTTTGCCTAATATTGAGCATGGATCATGGATTAAAAAGCATGTGTCATTAAAAACAAAAAGTATAAAAGATGAATAACTACTATAACAAGAGTAACCTATAACAAGAGTAACCAACAGCATTAACGTTTTCCAACTTATTTATGGATTCTCAAATGACTCCCAATAGGAAAATAAAATAACAAAGCAAGAGAATTAAGTCTCAATCTCTAGGGAAATCAACAAGCTTCACCTCACTCTTTCACCATCATCAAAATAATAACAATCATATCCTTCATTCAGATCCTTATACTGGTAACCATAATCATTATAATAGTGTTGTTTATAATCATCATACCATGCTCCTAAAACTAAAAATAGAAATTCCTTGAAGGGTAAACAATGTCTAATATAGGATACACATGCACATGCATATGAGATAGGCAAGTACAGATTCATATGCAGCTCAAATGATGAAATAAAACAACCAAAGGTTATTATCTTTTATTTAGTCTGACAAATAGCACAGTTCCAATATCCCAAAATGTGAAGTAACTCTTGACTCAAGTAAGTAATATATATAAATACTATATTAAGTCATCCTTATCACCATAGAAACCAAGAACTAATCTAAATCTACCTAGATAATTTTAAAGTATAACTCCACCTCACACTAAGATCATTAAGGTGTCACTCTAAGGTAACTAGTCTTTTCGATCCTTTGGGACCAACCAATCACAAGCAATACTCATTTATTAATGACCAAATAGTTATTTAGTCTAGTTACATTTCTCTATCATAAACGAGCATAAGTAATAAATAGTATCTCGTACCTTGATCTTGTAAATGATTTGTAGAATTCACGTTAAGTGTCCTTTCAAGATCAATGCCTAAGGTATAATGCCAGGATAATACTCATAGAATGTATTTCCAAGTTTTCTTTCCTAGCTAGTTCTCTCATTTATCTTTACAAAATTCTTGAGCCCAAATTTTAGTTTAACCTAAAAGTTTAGAACTAACTTAGACTCCTAAGTATGTTTAGAACTTATTAAGTTATGGTTTAGGAGGATAAAAACAAGATAGAAGAAGAAAAATAGAAAACGTAAGTCCATGCCCTGAAGTTACGATCGAGGACTTTGGTCATGGCTTTCACTATCTAAATAGCAATAAGATCACGCCTTAAGCCATGGTCATGAACTTTGGTCGTAGTTTCCACTACTTCAAAAACAATAAGATCAAAATCTAGACCACAACTATAGAATTCAATTGTGATCCTCTTGGCCACAAATTCCTTCAAATTTCTCGCTCCTACTTTACTTCAACACATCCTTAAGGACTATGGGTAAGATCATACCCATGTTCCTAGGCCATATTCATCCTATTTCACAATTTACTACTCCAACACACCACTCTTTGCACCAATACTCCATCGATAACATAATCCTACCCTCCAAAACCACTCCACCAAAATCCTTGACATCAATCAATGCAAAATTTCTCTCTAAAATCAATAACCATACTATCACTTATCAATCTTCAAAATCTTACTCTTCTCTTCTCAATAACCATAACTATTTCAAAACATCATATCCACAATAACAATGAAAATAAGAAGGAATGGATAGCATTCTCAATTGTAAATTAGAATCCAACACTCACTTTTGAAATATGTAATTTACCTACAAATTGACACATTAGATTTGTTATTCTACAAACCCTAAATAGAAAAAATGAGGCTCAAAATGCAAGGTCTTATGGATTTATAGAAAAACTATGCTTTCTTATCTTACCTTTGATTTGCCTCCTTCATTGTTGTAGATGGAGCACTTATTCTCGGGAGTCCTCTAGTGAAGGATCAATTTCAAAATAGGAGTGCGAGAGTAAGAAGATGCTAGTTTTTGTATTTCTCTATTATAAAATAAGGTTTCTTTCTGGAACTTTTGCAAAGACAAAAATACCCTTGACTTCTAATTATAAAATATCGTATTGTTATTTATTTTAATAGTTGAGTTTTACAATTTTATCATAACATGTTCAAATTATAGACATAATAACATAGAAAATAAGCTATATATATTATAAGATATAATATAATATGATAAATTATTTAGTTTATGACATAAGATTATTATATGTACTAATTACATATTCCATTAATGCTTAAAGATCAATAGATAAGAAATTGCATAATTATTTAATATTACTAGATTAATTATTAGACAAACATTTAATATTCTTAAAGTAAAGTATTTTATTACATTTTAATACAAGCTATAGTGCATATGTCAAACCATCAAAGGTCATAATAGACTTTTGCATAACTTATTTACTTTATAATTCAACCTCTTATCTATGTATTCAACTAAAGTAAAACAAGTAATTATATATCTTGTACCAAACTAATGCATATATAATATATAACATAACATTATTCAATAAACCTTACATACATTAATTACTTGAGAATATAAGACATATATATACACATTGTAGTAGATAGTTAAATTATATAAATAGAACTTATGTATACAAACTCAAGTAGATGTGTTTATATACTTATATTGTTCATAGAAAATAGTTGATTTTGTTAATAAAAAATGGTTAATTAATAAATGAGATGGTATTTTTTTTAACTAGTTAAAGGCCAATTATAAACTATAAAATAGTTGTAACATAGAAACCAATCTTATGGATGGTTACAACCAATAAGTTGCAACATATGGTTAGTTGGAATCAGCTAGTTACAACCAAGAGAAACCAACCTTGTTATTGATTGCAACCAAATCGAGCGTTGCTTAATCATTTCTAGCCCTATTCCAACATTTGCAAAATAAGATGAACTTTTAATAGAAAATTGTTTCTCTATCCTGTTGTTGTATTAAATAAATCAACAACTTCAACAACCACCTCAAACTTTCTTATCAATTTTCAATACAAATATTTTATCATTCTTCAAGATTTCACTTCTCAAATATGATCTCTACAGTATCCCTTAATCATATATGCAACCATAAAGGGAATTTGGTTTTCTTCAAATCAAAGCCTTCACACCCAATATTGTGCCTTCTTGAATCAATTGTTTTTACCCTAAATTTACACATAGTTTAAAAAAAAACGCATGGTTTCTAATATTTTAGCAAAGAAATCACTACTTATTATTAGTTCTGTAGAAATCAAAACCAACATCTTCGTGCCTTAACTTTCATTAAGAAATAAATACCCTAAGTTTGGACGTTTTTAATACATACATGGAGTTGGGACATTGAAATGAATGTAAAAGAAGAGATCTATAAAAATCAACATCTTACTTTCTAATGTAGAAAAGAAATGGATGGAGTAAAGATTAAAGGATGTTTCGTTCTCTAAGTTAGGATGAATAAGTAAGAAATGTATACATAAGAAGTTTAAACCAAAGGATTTTTTTTTTTTCAAGGGATAAGGGTTGGAAAGACCAAAATCCCCCCATAATTTATTTTGATAGAAGCACAAGTTTCTTTTTTTTTTTTTTTTCTGGGCCCATGGGGGTAAGGAACAATTATCTAATATTACAACTTAGGAAAAATCGAATCTAGTTCATCTTGCTAGAATACTAATATTTATGTTACTAGGTTATGATGGCCTTAGTAAATATTAGGTATATCATGGGATAAGTATCATGTTGTGTAGGGAGATAATAAAGAAAGTGGGTTTTGAGATTAAAAGAGATTAATAGGATAATATACCAATTTTATCTTTGGTATAAAATAATTATAGTTTTAATAACTCATTTTTAATATTTTTTTTATAATAAAATTTTAATTGGAGGGCTAAATAGAAATATTTAAAAAAGCAATTATTTAAAAGTCAATTCATTTTAATAATATAGATATAGATATATATTCATACTATTGAAAATAGTTGAAACCATAATACATAAAGTAGGTACCAACCAAGACATCAAGAGACCATTGATTAGAAACTACTATGCAAATAATGATCCTAGCATTCAACTAAGGGACAAACCTACCTAATCACTCCATATGGCAATTAACCATAATCAACATGGTCTATTGTCGTACTTCTAGGTTAATCTTCCGTAACATCTCTTGTAAATTGTTGCTCCATCAAATCATGCCTAACTTCACCTTATAACTAAGTTTTTGCTTAAATGCTCATGTAACCCATAACTCATGTAAATCAAGGGCACAAACTCAACATTTATCCATCTTAACTTCATTACCAACTAAATATACAAGAAACTTGGTTATGTGCAATTCATTTAATTTATTGCGCAGTCTAGTAGCCATCATATCCTTTACTACCTTAGGCAATGAATTATTGTTAGGTTTAGTTGCAACGCCATAGCCTTCTTGTTGGGTTATGCCTACTCTTCATCCATCATGGATTTTAGGTGCTTATCTAAAGTCTTCATCAAGTTTGAACCAAATTTTGTTGCATTGCTGCTTTTGTATGACTCATTCACTTCATAAAATGAAATGAGAGGAAATGAAATTAGAATTTCTAAAGAATAGAATAAGAGTGTAATATATATTACTTCATTTAATTTGATCTATAAGTAATTTAAGGATAAACATGTAATATAACTTTAATAACTAAATTATCCTCAATCAATTTTCTTTTTCAACTAATCTTCGTGACAGTGGCAGTAGCAACGATAATGGTAGTGGTGGTAATAGTAATAGTAGTGGTGGTAATAGTAATAGCAGTGATTGGTAAATTGGTGGCAATGATAGTGGTAATAGTGGCTACGGTGATTAATAGTGTTGGCAGCAACAATAGTGATGATGATGGTGTTGGTAGTTATGTTGGTTGGTGTTAGTGGTAGCAATGGCGGCAGTGATGGCAATGATGGGGCGGTGGTAGTGGTGGTAATGGTAGGGGCGAAGGCTAAGGCAGCGGTGATTGGTAATGGTGGCAATAGTAATGATGATCATCGTTAAATTGAAATAAGGTCGTTCTTTGAAAAACAATTAAAATTTTGTGAGGAGTCGCAATTCTTTAGTTTAATTAAGGAACTCTTATTACTTTCAAGTAATAGGAACTTATATGAAATTATTATTCAAAAACAAAAAATCAAATGAACATCGTAATAAGAAATAAAAAGGGAATAGAATTCTAATTTCTCCAAATGAACGGGCCAGTAATCTAAAATTCATGCAATCATTAGAGTTACTGATATTGTTCTTGGTAGCCATCTTTTAATGTTTATATCACAAAATTTCAAAATCCTCCACATCTTGCTTTATATTGATGCCAACTTGTTAGGAGTAGATTTGGATATGAGATTATAGATCAATAAGACACACACGGCAATTAAGAGAAGTGAACAACTTAATATGCACATGAGATTTGCTGGAAAACTCCAAAAGAAACAATATAAAAACCATTGGTATGACTAAACAAATTCACTAGTGAAAACAACAGTAATACGAATGGGTTCTTTTAGAATCCCAAAGTACTAAGTTACTTTGATCGAGCAGTAAAGATAAACCCTAATAAACAAAATAAAAGACAACCTAGAAATCGAGAAACCTTATATGAAGAAACTACCATGTGAACAACAACTCTAGTAGTTAACAATGGAACAAGTCCGTGGAGGTTGACCAAGACCATCTTGATAAATGTGTCTCCGCCATGTGGCCAATCACGACACTCCTCACAGCTGCTCCGTCGAATCATGTCTCGATATATATAAAATTTAATGGCCCCTCCAAATCTCGATATTGTGAAAACTAAAGACAGAAACTTGATAAAATCTTATCTCGATTCATAAAGAAAATGGGCTCCTTTTCAAAAGAAACACGCGGAGCAGTTGATTACTACTGTTTCTTAAATTCCACTATCTTATTTAATGGCTACTTGCATTGAGGGAATATTCTAAAAGAAAGACAAATATAAAGGAAGTCGATGATATTTTAATTTACTAGAATGTCATTAAATATTGTACATGGAACGTGGTAGGCACACGTCTTGGATTAGTTTAGTGAAGGAAAGTAAACCCTGCTGAGTACCAAATATGAATATTATAATCACACGCTAAGATCCAAAATAGTAAATATCTTTGCTAGCTGGAAAGCTTCATTAGAAAGCTTCATGCAATCAAAATTCAAAGTCGTTTAATTAGTCCAAGTTCATCATCTTATTGTAGAACGATGTACGTCGAAACACGGTTAGAGAATCTCAAAAGCATACATAAATGTTCACGAGCATTGAATTAATCAGTAAACTATTATCCTATTACTATATGAAGAAATCCTACGTTAGCCAATTTTATAGTCTGAGTTTGAATAGTACAATAATGATGACGCGAGGACGAATTCAACGATGTCGTATTAATTGTCATGTTCCCACCATCAACCCCCCGGGGCAATTTCAATAAGAGATTTAAACTTAAGATTATCACATTAGATCACCGACTGCTATACTATTAGATTACAAGCACATTGGTAATTGGGATATTTTTATATTATAATATTCTATATCTTTAAAATGTATGTATGTATGTACATATGTACAAATATTGTAGGAGGCAATGCATCCCTTTTGCATATATTGACAAAAATTATACTACTTAATAATGTTTACTATGAGAAATGAAGAAAATGTTAATCATAAAGTTGATGATAAAATCTTAAAAACTGGCTCATATATTAGATGAAAGATGGAAAAAAAAAAAAATCTTTTGAACTTTTATAATTGTTCAAGGAATAAGCCTTTTAATAATTTTAACATATGATTTCTTACTATATTGATTGAATTCATGATACTTTGAATATTAAAAAAATTAAATATATTGTATCGAAGTACAATATATATAATTTTCTTAACCTACTAAAATTTATAAAATATACCAAAAAGTGTTTAAACCCTTTCTTATTATGACATATTTTGCTAGATGAGAAGGGAAAGAGTGTTGAAAGAAAGAGACAAAGAGATCAAATGATAAAATCATATTTAAATTGTTTTCAAAAAATTTAAATTGGTTTGAAAATTTACAAAACTATTTATATATCCAAAAATATCTCACAGTATGAGAATGAAAAAGAAAAAACAATCTCTATGATGAAACAAAAATTACAATAGAAAGACCAAAACTACAAAATACATGTTTGTGGTAATATTAAAAATATAAAAATTTTACTCTTAATATGCTTTCCAATTAATCAATTAATGAGGTAAACATAGATGCAAATACAACAATATTTCGTTTATAAAATATAAAATCCACAAATGATAAAAAAAAAAATACACAATGTAACTTGGTCAACTACAAAGAGCAAATGATTATAATTTTTGAAAAGATACAAGTAATATATATTAATATAATATGAGAGAAATTAGTAAAAAAATAACTAAATTTCTATAAAGTACATGTCAAAGTAACAAAAAAGTACTATAAACAACTCTAATTATCAGTTTAACTCCTTTTTTTTTGTTTGTAATCTTTCTTCCTTTTTCCCTCTCAATTCTTCTTTTGCTAATTGCTTATACAATTCAATCTAGTAAAAAATAGTATACAATTTTAGCAACTTGTAAATCAATTCCTCTTTACATTGAAAGCACTTAGAAATGAAAATTACTCAAGTATACTCTCTAAAACTTTCAAAAATTTACAATTTAATTATCAATACAACATAGATCTAAATCATACCTCGATTAATCATTAATTGGGGCTTAAGATTACCTGTAATGGAATCTCACATCAATACTTCAAGGAAACAAAACCCTAAGGAAACTAAACCTTTAATTTTAGTTTTGATTTGCAAGATATCCGTTTTAGAGAAAATGTACCTTACTTTTCCGAACTCACAGATCTTGCTTAATGTGTCTCCTCTATTAAGGAGGTTCTTATCACTTGTTAAAGTGGAAGGAGAAAGTCTATTAGGTTTTGGAAGGCTATCTATATGTAGGGTTTCATGTCTTTTCTCTTTTCCCAAATTTCCCCTAACTTATGATCTTAATTATTTTAATGCCACCACCTTTAAATTATTCTCTTTTGTCCTTTATTTTCTTCCCCTCTTAAATAAACCCCAAACTTTTCCAGAACTACCCTAGCTTTCACTTTGTAATCATTTAATTCCCATCCTCATTATTATTTTCCTTTGACAAATTTTGTAGATTTTACATTCCTCCACTTCCTTTCCTCCACCACACCCCACCCACGTAGCCTCCATAAAATAAAAAAAAAAAGGAAAAACTAAAAACTTTCATCTTCGAATGTTTACCTGAATTATTGAAAGTTTTTTATGCTTCCTTCTCTTTTCCCTTTTTAGCTCCTAAGTGGCTTTTGTTTAAATCCGATTATTCTACTAAACCCTGACATATTCATAACTCATCTTCTCAAACTTTACTCCTTGGTATCCATAATTGTGATAGGCTTCATTGTTGTCGCAAGATTGGGCTGGACTTCAAAAGGTTATAAGATTGCTATTTGATCCAAGTCCAGTACAAATGTAAGACTTAGTCTTCGACCTATTATAGGAGACTTGGAGCAATGAACCACTTCTACTATACTTGGGATGTAAGAAGTATAGTAAAGGCAAGAAATATAGTAAAGTTATTATGAAAAGCTTAAGAAATAGGTTAAGTCAAATGACCGTACTTGAATTATTTGATATCAATGTAAATTAAGGTATTTAGAATCATTTAGGGCCTTCAAACAATTTTGTTCAAATTAAGCTTAATTTTGATATAAGTTCATAAAAATTAGACAAATAGCCTTAATAATATTGATTTTTCAAAATAAAGTATTTATAATATTTAATCTCAATTAAACATATTTTATCGGGTACGGTTGGTAACTATCGAAAACTCAAAATTAGAGTTTCGAATAATCTTGAAACCTTAAAAATAAATTACATGTGTAATAAAAATATTACATGACATAAAATAATATATAAAACATATGTATATATCCACATGTAATTACAAATACCTATAATTAGCTAAATTACCTAAACAAGTGCAAATAAGCTAAAATAAGTAAAGAAAAAACAGTAAAAAAGTTATAAAAACACCTAAGGTAACTGGATTACATCTAGATGGGGCATGTAGGAGCTCTTAAACAAGTGTTAAACATATGAGGGAGGTTTTGCATGCAAGAGAATTCGTATTTAAGCTTAAGTTTTGGAAGAGAGAGAAAGTTAATTCATTATAGCACTCAAAATAGCTTTGAAAAATTTGAAAACATTATCCAACATTTCATATAGGCAAAGGAGAATCTAGAAAAATTAATTCAGGGTTTAAAGATTGAAGAAGGAAATTGAGCAAAATTTACAAAATTGGTACGTAAACTAAGTTTGGAAGAGTATAAGTGGCTAAGGAGTAATTGAAACTCAACCAATGCTACTAGGTTTTAGAGTACCCAATGGTTAGGTCGGCTGATAAGGGAATGGCCGCCAACTATCGTAAAGGTCTTATTTCATTCAATTTTGCAAAATTCAATAAAAATATTAAAAATGATTAGAAATTTTTAAATGTATTACTACATATTTTCATGTATAGAATTTAAGAAAAATACTATTTTATATAAATTTAGTAGCTACAATACACATTCTTAAGAAATTGATGAAGCCAAGTAATTTTTTATATTAAATAAATAGGTCTAACAGCGTAGTTTCACCTTTGAAATTTTTCTATAAATTACCCTATATTAATATTAAATTACTATGAAGAAATTTCTTGTAAAACTCTTTTCTAAATTTTTATTTGATTTTTGAGCCCTAAATTATATCTAAAATAATGTTTTTGAGGAAAAATAACCTACTTCTCTTAACTAATTATTGATGTATTTTGTGGTGTATGGATGCTGTTGGAAGGGGTTTTATTGGAAGAAGTTAAGGAAATCAAGAATATACCATTTATATATAAAATTTGGTAGTATGGAAATTTGAGAATTGGTGAGTGATGATGTGTTAATGAGGATTCTGGAGAGTAATGAAGTGAAGAAGTGTTCCTTTAGTGATTCCTAACTGGAGTTGGAAGGAAATGAACCTATGAATTGATTATAAGAATATTGAAGGAAGGTAGAGGATAACTCAGAGGAAATAGAAGGTAAGAATTCTACTGGATATTCACTCAGAAGTTAAATCAAAGCCAAGATTATGAATGAGTGGTAAAATAGGGGAATCTTAGAGACTAAGTCAAAGGGAATATTCTTAAGAACTCTGAAGTTGCTAGTCTTAGAGGTAAATTCCTTGAAATTATGAAGCTAACTAAACTTAGTTGATAACTTAGAGGCTTTTTTGTTAGGAAAGTTAAATTATACTAGATGCAACAACTTAGTCAAAAAGTAACTTAGAGTAATATATGGGGTAATTATAGATGCATGAATCTCAAAAGTTGTATTAGAGGGTGTTCATTGAAGAATATAGGATACTTATCAAACTTAGAAGTTAACTCAAAGGTTAAACCTATTATGAGCTTTAATACCAATATGTTCAAAGAGTAGCTCAAAAGCTTCTCCAGCTATGTACTATAATGGTATCTTTACTCAAGTAATAGTTTAGAAGGTAATAAAGGATAGAGTACTACAACGAGATAAATATCACTGGATCACCAACAAGGACAAGTTAGCAAGTTTAGTCAGTGTGCAATTGAGTTCTAGGTAAGTAGATGTTTGTGTATACTTAAGTAGATTTATGTCTACTCCTAACTTTGTAGGCTTTGTGATGTTTTAGCTTAGCTGAACTTAATTGCAAGTTGATGTGCTATTCAATGAACCATAGCTACCTATTATAATTGTTACTGATTGAATAGTGACATGACATTAAACTTGGTTGTTATGTTGATGCTAATGAATGCATATGTGACATATGCTAAGGTCTGTCTTATCTTAAAAAATATTATAGGGACTAACTCTATCTCCTAAGGTATTCACCTAAGTAAACTCAATACCAAGATCTTAAAATTGATAAAACTACAAAGTAAAGGTTAGGTAACAAGTAATGAATATGTTTGCTTGGATTTGCTAGGTTTTACTTAGCATACACTCTTATGCATTCATAGCATATCACTAAAAAGACCGTTAAGTCAAGTTTTCTAAACACTAAGATATTGCTAGATTGATTTCTACATGAAAAGCTAGGTTTATCAAGTAAACTACTTGATTTGTAAAAGCTAGGTTTTTGAGCATATAGAGACTACATTGTATCCATTGGGCCAACTATATATTGAATTTTCCAATCACTCTATGTGGTTATTGTTATACCGAAATGTTTGCTAGGTTCCTGAATATATTATCTAGATGCTTAGCTTGAGTTGATCAAATCGAATGAGTTGCTAAGCTAAGCTACAATATTAGTACCAATGCATGTCACGTGCATGAGCATGGCATGTGAATGTTATGTTTATATGATTTGGTTGGGAAACTTTAAGTTAATGTAATTGGACTAACTACTTGAATGATATGCCTGTTTTGGTATGCTTATTATTATGTGTCTATCTACTCTTACTCAGCTTGCAGTAACTAAGGGGATAAATTTCTCTTATCATTAGATTATGGATGAATAGATAGAAGAATGTATCAAAGTGACAAGGAGACTTCAAAACTCTAGCTAAAGATGAGCTCTTGAGAAAGGTTGTTGATTATAAGATATGGCTTGAGTACATGAAGATAGCTTTGCTAAAAAGCAGTGAGTGTTATTACACCAAAAGTTTAGTATAGTTGTGGTAGTCCAAAAACGTGTATTTATAAAGGAGTTACTAAGTTGAATAGAAGTATGTAATTGTGATACTCTGAGTATGACTCACTAATGTAAAAGCTTTCACTGTTGTTTATCATATTGAATGAGAAATTACTCGTAAGTAGTTACTTATAGAATAAAAGAGCAAGTTGAATCTAGGTTTTACCTTATCCTTAACTTAAGGATGGCAATAATGAACCATCTTCAGGTACCAAGAGTTTGAGAAAACTTTTTAAGTAGAAACTTAGAAGGTGGGGTGTTACAACAAATTTTCTTAACATTGAATCATGGAAAACATCATGTACTCCCGTTAGTTCTAATGGTAAGTCCAACCAATAAGCTAACCCTCCAATTCTCCTTGGAATCATGTATGGTCTTACAAGCTTAGGTTTCAGCTTTCCTCTCATTCTAAATTTGGTTACTCTTTATCTAATAACCTTTACTTTGTTCACTACGTTTAGCACCAATTTCAATTCCACTCTTATTTGTTGCCTACTTCATCCCAACTTCTATCAAAGTCGAGGGTTTCGATCTCATCATGATTTCCTTTAACTTCCTTCTCAAACATTATTATGCTTGATTCCTCTACTTAACTTTACCTTACTTAGTGGCTTGTCTTCTCTTGTTCCATTCCTTTTTACTTTTAGAGTTTCATGAACTCACTTCCTGTTTACCTTTTGGTCTTCTTTACTCTCTTTATTACCTTATTGAACTTTCCCGATATCCTTAAGATCACCATTTAATATTCTACATCTTATGGATTTTACCGCTTCAATTGCTACATACTCCATCTCATTTACATCTTCGATCTACTCTATACTCCTACTCCTTAAGCTACACATTTGCAATTACTTTTCTCTTAACCCCAATAAATAAACTCCCCCTTTCTAACATTTATTTAAGATTTTTCCAACTGACTAAATGACAATTGCTAAATTATACATATTTTAATGAGTTATTTTGATAGTGTTTTTATGTGTTTCTTAGGTATTTTTAGTGATTTTTGTGCTTAATTTATTTATATTTTAATTTCAGGCTCTATGTGATGAATTTGATCAAGTTTTAGATGATTTAAAGATAATTTTTATAAGTTTTGAAGCCTAAAGGAGAATCACATCCAAGAATATAGATTATAGATTGAGATCATGGGCTGAAATAAAAATGAATTAGCTAATAAGAGGTTCACACCTAATAATCGTCAATCACTAGCCTTGCCTGCTGATCTTGTAATATTAAAGACATGCCATGCCATGCTTCCATGTATCTTTTATTTATGAGCCAAACAAAGAGATATGTAGGAGATATTGATAGATATTTTGAAGCTATATTAGAGATTCCTTTTGTACTATAAATAGCCATATAAGCCTTATAATTTAGAGATAGATAGAGAGAAGAGAAGTTAGGTTTTGCAAAGTCAAAGAGGGTTGTCTCTTAAGCCTCTCTTGTATTTATTTTCCTTTTTCTTTTTAATTTCTTTTGAATGTTTTCACTTATTCTATTT
This sequence comes from Lumnitzera littorea, assembly GCA_024138015.1. Taxonomy (NCBI): domain Eukaryota; kingdom Viridiplantae; phylum Streptophyta; class Magnoliopsida; order Myrtales; family Combretaceae; genus Lumnitzera; species Lumnitzera littorea. Next base: position 61,833,354 of record JAMXBB010000004.1, on the reverse strand, counting down.
AGTATTTGAATATTGAATCTCTACGTAGAATTATTTCTTTTATTTTAATTCAATCTACGATTTCTTACTATTGAGGTATAATTACATTGTACTTTAATGTATTTAATTAATAAGTCAAGGTTATTGATTTAGTGTTAGAATTTACCTTAGAGTTCGCGAGATCATATTGTGAATGGACTGATGTAATTAGAAGTAATTAGATAGACTGAGATTCGATTATTTGATTTCTCCATATCAGGGTAACATAATAATACTATTCGAGGACTTAATGTGATCTTGATAACAATTTAAGTAGAGTATAATTGAGGTTAGAAATTAATTGGAGAAGTGACTCTTGTTAATTCAATTTAGGAACTCTCTCACTCCAATAACAAGAATGGGATTGAATATGGCATAAATTTTAGGGGAAAATTCAATATTGAATATTAAAGTTCATGGATCTTCATAATCTTTATCATTTCCCTTACTTTTTGCTTTTATTGGTTCTTTAATTTTGTTTTTTCTTTAAATTGGTTAGTTTTATTTAGCTTTTGTAATTTAATAATTTGCACTTCATTGTTAGGTTAGATAATAAAAGTCTAAGGGAAAGCACTAGTAATTCATAATAAGTCCTTAAGGGATTGATACTCGGACTCAAAACCATTTTACTATGCTATAATGATAGGTGCATTTGCCTTCAGTCAAGTTTTTGGTGTTATTACCGAGGACTAAGGATTTTGAATATTAGGGAAACCTTTTGACTTATTATTTGACCATCATTCTTTGCTTGCTTATTCCTTCCCTACTTTTTATTATTCAAATCATTTTTATTGTCATTGTTTCTTTTGTAAGACATATATAATAATCACATATGGCTTTTTCCAAAATATGGAAAGATGGGTAGACAAAATCAAGAATTCAGATTGGCAATTAACCAAGTTGATGTCAAGGAAAGAACCTTAGAAGTGCTAGATAGCACCTGAATGAATCTAAGACCTATAGGATTAGGACTGAATTAAAAGTGAAGGAAGGTGATATAGATTCCATAGATAAACACACAAGCCTAATATTACGCATAACTAAAAGGATGGGTTCGAGCCACGAGATAGCTCAAAGAGTAAATGGTGGTCAAAGGTTAAGCAAGGGTTCCCATGCATCGATGAAAGATATGACATACCGATGAAGGATATGACATACCAGCGTTTCACACAAGCTTAGGTTATACTTAATATGCTGCACAAGTATGGCCGAAAGTCACTCGCCACTAATCCACACTTAGATGGGCTAGATAAGAGTACCTTAAGAGCAAGGACACTTAGGTCAAGAGAGTAAAAGTTCAGTATATTCTCTATATGATGATGTTGCGGCTATTACATTATGTGAATATTTATAGTATCTAGTTAGGGTAAGTCCTAAATTATAGAAAATTAAAGAAATGGATCCCTACTTGCTAAGAAAAAGGAGAATAATTTATAAGGTAAACATGAAATCGTGTAAAAAGAATATCATTTGTCAGAAAGGACAATGTGGATGTCAGCAAAAGGATAGTACACATGTAATTTTGCTCATTCTATGGTCCTAATAACGCTACGAACCCTATAAGGGTGGGCCTTGATTAGGTCTAGTTGGTGTCAGTAGGTCAGCAGCTTTGAGTGCGAGGACTAGATAGGGGTTGGCTCAGGGATGACTTATACTTGAGATCGGCTTCGAATAGTTGGCTCTTAACAATTGTTAGCTCAGCTTCGATACTGTAGAGATGGCTGTATCCAGATTTGGTGTTTGGACTGGTGTGTTATAGATGGGTCAACTCGATACATCGGCTGATCACATTAGCAATCTCTTGGATGGTGTGGAGAGTAAAGTATCTTGGTAGATCGAAATAGGATATACACTGCTCCATGGCACTTAACTCACCATAAACAACTCGGTGAACCATCTAAGAAAGCCCTCGGGCTTAGCAGTGTATGATTGGTCCTTGATCCCTATCATCTCCTTCGAGTTGTTTGAGATTTGGGATCATATCTGGTTTAACTCTAGGTTACTCGTCTTCGAGAGTGTAAGGTTTATCACGACCCGAGGGAACTAGTCATGGTAATCGCCATATACCGTACAAACGACTGTAAATTGAATTCCCTTACAATTGACGACCTTTTATACGATACATAAGCTTATAGCTACAGCTACAACTAACAACCAAAAGTTATACAAATATAAGTAATATCATTTCATGATAATAATAACAAATTAAGGAAATATAAAACATAATCTATTTATATAACAATTTATAGATAAGAAGTCTAAAGCACTTCATAACTCAAACTAGTATCATTTTATTACATAATCAGATCTATAATCTAGATAAACTATTATGAGTACACTTTGATCACGTCTTGCTTCCACATCAACCCCCTGATGAACAACTAACATCGAGCATGCAGCAACTCGACTCCACGAACAACTTAGCCTGCGAAAGAAGATTACGAGAGTATAAGCCAACTAGCTTAGTGAGATCATCCTCTTAACCATACTACAATCAAGTTATACATTAATTAAATTCAATCAAATGAATGCATGTCAATTAGTATGCTAAACATATACATGCAGGTACCAGGTACTACATGCAACTCAGATTTAACACTCTCTGAAGTCAGTGTTAGAGATACATCGACACAGTCAGATCCAGGTATCATACTAGAACTTATCTTATAACGAAACTCCGCGTTTCATATTTAAAAATGTAATGGTATATCCATTCTCAGTTTTATCAAAATGAGTTCTACAATATGATTGTAGGTTCACGTAGTCCTCACTCACTCCTAAATGAAGGCCTCTAGACTCGATTCTTAGCTAGGCGGTTAGCGCCTTCAACGCCTAGTAATCCTGCTGGCTAAGGTAAGGTCATATCGCACGTGTACACCGTACGAAATCTATAATAATCAAATAATTAACCCACGTATGGCCTTTCACTACCTCTGTGTAATGTGACAGTCGAAATTAGTTATGCTGTGTATGATTATGCATGTTTCAAGTTAACTTTTTCTAATCGAGTAAAATTAGGTCGTATTATTTAATGATCAACAAGGTCACAAACAATCAGTTCCTAGTGAATCTACTATGTAATAATCAATATGTTATCGTACTTTAAAGTAACTTCACCATTAACAAACAGCTATCATACACAAGCATAACCCATCCCCAAACAAAATTCAATTATTAAGCATAATTCATATTCGCTAATTACAAACACAAGCAAGTATGGAATCATTAGGAAAAACTCACTCAGCCATGATTGACTCAAGAGTTATAATAATCTAATAGCAGCTCAGGATCCAGGTCAAGATTACTTGAGAATAAGGAATATAGAAAATTGTAAGTTTAGGAATTTAAACCTAAACTATTATTGTAATTTATAATGTTTACTTTACTTAGTTACGAACTTTTTCATTTTAGCTCGGATAGTTATGAACTTATAGTTCATTTTGATCGTTTTCAAGCATATTTTCTCGTAGCGAGGTCCGTTTTAAACGTTGTAACTCGTAGTTTGAACTGTGATATAAAAATATCACAAAATTTATTATTTTAATTTAAAAAGTTGTAAAATATTAATTTTAGCTTTTTCTTAGTATATTTATAATTTAATAATTATTTAAATCATATAATTGATAATTTTATTATTTTAAGCTTATTTTAC
>JAMXBB010000004.1:61510521-61829288 GCA_024138015.1 Lumnitzera littorea | reverse complement strand
GGTGTTATAAATACTTGTATAACTATATATACAAAATTTCTTATCATATGAAAATACTAGATATAAATTTACATACATAGACCCATTATTACACTTATACACATATATATTAAAGACTAGGTTTATATATATATATATATACACATATTCACTGCACATATATATATACATATATACATATATAAGAAAATAATAACTTACATGTGTACATGAATATGAAGCACATGTATATATATATATATCCAATAGTCAAATTTCTAAATACCTATTATATGTAGTCTTATTTATACATACATGTACATACAAATACCGTATATTTTATATAATAGTATATATACATATATACATGTCAACATACATATATTTATACACACATAAGGGATACATATGTATTTGTTTATCTACTTATGCATACATACATGTATATGTAATAGGATAATTAGTATATACATGCACATACTATTTAATATACATATGTATAAGTAAATAAAATATACTTACCTAAATTTTATTGGTAATATTCTAAATTTTTGTCTTTTTTTCCTCCTTCTTCTTCTTCTTAATTTTCTTATTCTTCTTAGTTTTCCTTTTGTTTTGCTTTCTTTTCCTTCTTCTTTTATGTTAGGTATATGTTTATTTTTTTTTTTTTTCCAAATTTCCTTTTAGGCATGATGATCAACAATTAAGTTTTGAGGAAACAATAAAAAAAAAAAAAATCTAACCTAATCTCTTCATTAAATTGGACAAGACACATTCTTGAATTATCTTGTTCTTATCTCTTAATTTGGTGACACTTGTAATCAAAATTTAATCACATAGGCTACTACATTTGCAACTAGAATTCATGTGTGAAAAGGAAAAAAAAAAAATAGAAGAGGAAAAGAAAAGAAGAAAAAAGAAGGAAAGGAAAATAGAAAAAATGGAAGAAAAAAGAAATTAGAAATAATTATATATAATTTTTATAAACATAAAAATAATAACTATAAATTAATTTTGGAATTTTATAAAAATTTATCAATTTAATTTGTACCCATTACAATTATAATTTTTACAAGTTATTTTAACGATCTCGTTAAAAGTTTTATACAATTACGCCATTTAGTCAATAATTGCAATCGACTACAATTATATTACTATTGAGTGACATTAAATTATTTTATAGGCTTAAAGTTATAGTTTTAGGGTTTCAATCAAGTTCGAGTTCAATTTCGAATAATTATGCATAAATCAGATTTAGGGTTTTGATACGTGATTTAGGGTTTCGATTAATTTCTAGGGTTTTTATTATCGGTGTTATATTCGATTTGTTAAGTTTCATAAAATTTTATTGTTACTAGTCTTATCAACTCATGACACAGTTTAGGACACTCGAACTTAAATTAGGGTTCAGACTATCGATTTTCTAGGTTTTACATTCTTTCCCCCTTCAAATAAGTTTTGTCCTCAAAACTTGAGATGCATACTTGGTTCTATGAATATGTGTGCATATCACTTCTTTACTTCATCTTTCGCTTCCTAGGTTGCTGATTCTCGTTTATGGTTTCTCTATGATACTTTAACATAACGAATCTGTTTATTCCTCAATTGTTATACTTTACTGTCTATAATTTTCACTAAGTGTTCTTCGTATGTGAAGTTTTCTTGTAATCTTATTGATTCCAACTCAACAATACGATCGGGATCGGGAACATGTTTCCTCAAAACTGATACATGAAAAATGTTATGAATTCCCAATATATTAGGTAACAACGCTAATTGATAAGCTAGATTCCCGACTTATTCTATGATCTCAAATGGGCTTATATATCTTGGACTTAGTTTTCCTTGGGCTTTAAAACAATGAATACTCTTAATCGGCTTTACTCTTAAATATACATGTTCTCCTACTTGGAATTCCAATTCCCTTCTTTTCAAATCAGCTCAACTCTTTTGTCTATCTTAGGATTCTTTCATTTTTTGTTTAATCACCACGATTTTATCCGTTGTTTCTTAAATCAAATCTAGACCTATTACAACTTTCTCTATACCATCCTAGAATAGTGGAGATGGACACTTTCTCCCATATGAAGCTTCATAAGGTGGCATTTGTATGGTTGAGTGATAGCTATTATTATAAGCGAACTTAACCAAAGGCAAATGAGCATCTCAACTTCCTTTAAATTCTATAATACATGCCCTCAGCATATCTTCCAAAGTCTAAATAGTGCTCACAATTTGTCCATCAATTTGAGGATGATATGCTGTGCTGAACTACAACTTTGTTCACATCACTTTTTGTAAACTCCCTTAAAACTTTGATACGAATCAAAGATCTCTATCCAATACAATTCCTACTGGAACACCATGTAGTCTCACTATCTCCTTTATGTATATTCTAGCTAATTTCTCTAGAGAAAAAGTTTTATTAACTTGTAAAAAGTAAGCTGACTTGGTAAGTCGATCAACGATTACCTAAATCGCATCAAAACTAGCAGCTATTCTGGGTAAGTCACTCACAAAATCCATAGATATCTTATCCCATTCCACTCTGGAATAGGTAAGGGTTGTAGTAGTCCTCCTGATCGTTGATGTTCAGCTTTCACTCTCTAACAAGTTTCACACTTGAGTACAAAATCATCTACGTCTTGTTTCATTCCATTCCACTAAAAATTCTTTTTCAAATCCTGGTACATTTTCATTCCTCCTAAATGTACAATATAGCCTGAATAATGAGCTTCACTTAAAATTTCTTTTCGGAGCTCCTCATCATCAGGTACATACAATTGATTATTCATGCGAAGTGTGTCATGTTCATCTATTGGCAAATTAGTATATTTCCCACTACCCACTTCTTCTTTGATTCGATTTAGTACAGCATTACCTTGTTGTGCAATTCTAATTCTTTGCATCAATGTTGGCTCTATCACTAAATTTGATAATTCAATATTTTCCTTGTGCCATGAAAACTCCAAATTTAATCTTTCAAACTCTTTAATTATCCTTCTTTGATCAGGCAAAAGAGAAGCGACTTCTCCATAATTCTTTCTACTTAAGGCATTAGCAACCGCATTTACTCTGCCTGGGCAGTAATTAATCCTTAAATCATAGTCTTTGTTCAACTCAAGCCATCTTTTTTGTTTCATATTCAACTCTTTCTGAGTAAACAAATACTTAAAACTCTTATGATCAGTAAAAATTTCACATCTCTGTCCATACAAATAGTGTCGCCACAACTTTAAGGAAAATACTACAGCCACAAGTTCCAAATCATGAACTGGATAATTTTGCTCATGTAGTCTCAACTATCTCGAAGCATATGCAATTACCTTTCCGTTTTTCATAAGTTCACATCCCAATCCATTTTTAGAAGCATTACTATATACAGTAAAAGGCTCTTCATCATTTGGTAATATAAGGATCGGGGTAGACACTAACCTTTTCTTCAGCTCTTAGAAGCTCTCTTCTTGTTTTTCACCCTACTCAAATTTTACATTCTTCTGTATCAATTGGGTGAGTGATCTTGAAATCTTTGAGAAGTCCTTAACAAACTTCCTATAATATCCAGCCAGCCCAAGAAAGCTTTGAATCTCAATAATGGGTTCTGGTCTTTTCTATTCCACTATAGCCTTAATCTTTTTGGGATTAATTAATATACCATTCCCTATTATGACATGTCCAAGAAAAGATATTTCCTTTAACCAAAAATCACACTTAGACAACTTTATATATAACTTATGTTCTCGCAAGGTCTAGAACACCACTCTCAAATGTTCTTCATGTTGCTCAGATGTAGCAGAATATACCAGAATATCGTCGATGAACACAATGATGCACTTGTCCAATAAAGGTCTGAACACACGATTCATTAGATCCATGAATGCAGCAGGAGTATTCGTTAGACCAAAAGGCATCACTATAAATTCATAATGACCATATCTTGTCCGAAATGCCGTCTTCGGAACATCTTCCAACTTAATTCTCAGCTAATGATAGCCTGACTTTAAGTCAATCCTAGAAAAGACACTTGTACCTTGCAATTGGTTAAACAAATCATCAATCCTCAAAAGTAGATACTTATTCTTGATGGTCACCTTATTCAGCTCTCTGTAGTCAATACAAAGTCTAAGTGATCCATCCTTCTTTTTCACAAATAAAACTGGTGCTCCCCATGGTGAAACGCTTGGCCTTATAAAGCCTTGATCTAATAATTCTTATAATTGCTTTTTCAATTCTTGTAACTCAATTAAAGATATTCAATATAGAGCTTTAGATATCGGCTCAGTTCTTAGAATTAAATCAATAACAAAGTCGATCTCTCTTTTTGGTGGTAATCCAAGTAATTCATCCGGGAATACATCAGGAAATTCATTCACCACTAGAATTTCTTCTACATTTGACTTTTTAGAATCAGTATCCAAAGCATTCAACTAACCAACGTTCATGATCAATTCTAGAGTACTCAGCTCTTGTACTCTTGCTGCTATATAATTCCCTTGAAATATATCTCTATTTCCTCCTAAAGCTTTAAACAGTACTTGCTTTTCTTTACAGTTGACAGTATCTTTTACACTTACCATCCAATTCATTCCTAATATGGCATCGTACTTATTCATATCTAGAATGATCATATCTACTTTACTGTCAAAGTCTTGAATCTTCAAAGGACATCTTTTCACCATTTCTCTTGTAATTACTACACTTCTTGTAGGAGTTCTCACTCCCAAACTCGAGTTAATAGCAGTTGCAACTAAACCCGTTTGCTTTACTTCTCCTAAAGCTATGAAAGAATGTGTAGCTTCCATATCAAACAAAGTATAAACTGAATGCCCAACTATTTCGATATTCCCTAAATCACAAAATTCTTAAGTCTTATTCTCATGTTATAGCTTTATAAGTTTTCATTTACAACTTCTATTCACTTGTTATTATTCAACGCTTCATATACTACTTAGAATAACTAAAGCAATTTAACAATGAGAGTTTAGGATTCATGCTAGCTATCAGCTCGTAATCCATAAATTCTTCAATCCCTTTTGGTACTTCTAAATCTTCTTCTATGTAATCTTCATAACGCAAATTACCCTCCAAATTATATACTCTAGTGACATTCGTTACACCTGGACGTGTGTTTCCCGCATTTGATCCTCCAATCGCTCTTCAAATAGCAAGACATCCAACAATTGGTGGCGGTTTGGTAATTTGAGCATTTGCAATTATGCGTTGTGGACAAGTGGTAGAATAAAATCCAACTTTGTTGCAAATGAAACAAGTAACTGCATTCTTTTTGGGGTAATCTGTTGCCTGATGCGAGCTTTCACCACAATAAAAGCATTTCCCTTGCAACTAAGAACAATCTCTAAGATAGTTAGCTGAAATTCTCTCTTCCTCCATCCTCAGCTTTGCTTCTCAAACTTAGTATTAGCTCGCCTCAATTGTTCTACAACTTTCTAGTGTATGGCTCTAATGGCCTCAACTCTTTCAACAACTAGCTAGTCATCATCAAGCATCAGTTGGGGTGCTTAGTCCATTGGGAGCTTAAGGTTAAATCCAAAGGTGACCTCGAATGGAGACAGGTATGTTATGCTGTGGGTGGTCCTATTGTAGGCGAACACAATGATTGGCAAACATAAATCCCAGTCAGCCGTGTTCATTCTGATAGCAACCCGTAACAAAGTTTCCACAGTTTTATTAACAACTTCAATATGTCCATCAGTGTGTGGATGGCAAGATGTACTGTACAATAGCTTGGTTCCCATTCACCTCCATAGCATCTTCTAGAAATGGCTCATTAACTTAGGGTCTTAGTCCAAAACAATGGTTCTAAGCACGCCGTGAAGCTTGATTACTTCTTACAAGAAAAGAAAAGAGATAGGCGAAGCATCATTAGTTTTGGAACAGGGCATGAAATGTGCCATCTTGCTAAATCGATCCACAACCACCATGATGGAGTCCTTCCCTCAAGACATCCTTGGAAATCTTAACATGAAGTCCATGCTTAGCTCAAACCATGGTTTGGTCAGGTTCGATAAAGGTTGGTAGTATACTTGCTTGGCTCGGCTCTACTCTTCGCTTTTCAGCAAGTCATACACTTTTGCAATACAGATTGGACATCTCTCTTCATCCTTGGCCAAAAGAATCTAAAGGATATTACCTCATGAGTTTGACACTAGCCAAAGTGTCTTACCAATCCCCTTCCATGCACCTCGCGTACTAGCAATACTCTAATGAAACAAGTCAGGATATATAGCTTCCCCTTCCTGAATAAGTATCCATCCTCCCTATGATAGTCATTCGGTATCAATCCTACCTTACATTGGGTATAGATTGGACCAAAATGTGGATCCTCAGTGTACAAGTTCTTTATGGTAGAAAAACCAAGTAGCCATGTTTGCAGCTCGATCAGGAGGGTATGTCGTCTTGATAGGGCATTGACCACTATATTATTTCTTCCATTCTTGTATTTTACGACATAAGAAAAACCCTTCATGAACTCGACCCATATGGCTTATCTCCAAGACAACTTCGGTTGGCTCTTTAGATATCTCAAGGATTCATGATCGATGTAGATCACAAATTCCTTAGGTAGCAGATAGTGTTGCTATACGACTAAAACTCCTTATCAGAAATAGAGTAGTTAAGTGTAGCTCCTTGAAGTTTTTCACTGAAGTAAGCAAAAGGTTAGCCTTCTTACATTAGCATAGCACTTATGCTTAGTTCGGACGCATCATACTCTACTTCGAACATTTTGTCAAAGCTCGGCAGAGCTAAGATGGGAGCTACAGTTAGCTTCTCCTTCACTTCCTCAAAACTCCTTTACTCCTTCTCTCCCCATCTGAATTCAACATTCTTCTTTGAGAGTTCGGTGAGTGGGGCCACAATCATATTGAAATTCTTTATGAATCTACGATAGAATGATGCCAAGACGTTGAAAATTCTCACATCAGCAAAACAAGTCGGCTTAGGCCATTCTATGATCACTCTTATCTTCTCATCATCAACTCGAATGCCACCTTCACTCACAACAAATCCTAAGAAGATCACTCGGTTCGGCAAAAGTTATACTTCTTCATATTGGCTTAGAGCTGTTCAACTTAGAGTTTTGAAAAGACTCTTCAAAGCTACTCCTTGTGAACCTCCAGGTCAAGGCTATACACCAAAATGTCATCAAAATAAACTAGAACAAACCTTCCCATTAATTCTCAAAGCACATGATTCATCAGGCACATAAATGTGTTCGATGCGTTAGATAGTCCAAATAACATTGCAAGCCATTCATATAAACTATGTCATGTCTTAAATACAGTCTTCCACTCATCACCTTTGCACATTTAGATTTGATAGTATCCAAATTGAGGTCGATCTTGGAGAACACTCTGGCTCCACTTAACTTATCTAGCATGTCATCAAGCCTAGGTATGGGATACTTATACTTGATGGTGATTTAATTGATTGCTCAACTATCTATATACATCCTCCAAGAACCATCCTTCTTCGACACTAACAAGGCTTATATGGCACAGGGGCTAAGGACTTGCGCACATACCCCTTCTTCATAAGGTCATCTGCTTACCTCTGCAACTCAGCAGCCTATTCAGGATTTAGCCTATAAGCAGGCTTGTTTGGTAGTGAAACTCCTAGCTATAAGTCGATTGCATGCTCGATGCCTTAGATTAAGGTTAGACCCTTCAGTAGCTCCTCTAGAAATAGGTCAACAAATTCCTTTAGTAAGGTTTTTACCTCGACAAGCAACTCCTCCTTCTTAGGTCTCAACTCCAAAATTCTTTGGATTAGCAAATAGGTCGATCCTTCAAGCTCCATCTCTCTCTTCAATTTGGCTCACATCAATACTAAAGCCTCCTTCTTCAATACTCAGCTCAATTGAGACTACATGACCTTTACCTGCTCGGTAATCATAAGGCTTAATTTCATCCGCCTACCTTCATGCTCTACAGAACATGTATTTCCCCTTCTATCATACATAATTTCTCAAAAACATCCATGGTCATCTAAGTAAAATGTGGGATGCACTCATGGACAGCACATCATAAAGCACTTCGTCTTGATATTTGTTAATGTAAATCAGTACAAACACCTGTTTGTTCACTTGTAAGGCTCCCTTATCACTAAGCCAATGAAGCTTGTAAGGTCTCGAGTAAGGCATGGTTAGCAATTTCAACTGCTAGACTATAAATGCTGAGGCTACATTGGTGCAACTCCCACTATCAACTATCAACATGCATAGTGATTTATTTACCTTGCATCCAATATGAAAGAGATTTTCTCTCTATTCATCTTCAGGCATAGAACTGACACTCATTGTCCTCCTCAGCACTAAAGTGGTCAACATAAAGTTGCCTTCCTCATTGTAGATAACTTCTTCCTTAGACAGCTCGATCTTTCTATCCTCTTTCAGCTCCTTTACTTCTTTGTCAATATTGTTAACCTCAACAATTGGCACCTCACCTTGAATCACCATTGTTTACCTATTTGAACACTAAGCAGCCATACATCCAAACCCTTAACATTTGAAACACTTAATCTCATTCGTCTTCCTTCCTGAACTCTTGCCCTTCTCAAGCTTCCTCGGAGGTTCCTTCTCCACGACTCAAGTAGTCATAATAGGTCGGGTCTCAACAACATTACTTGGTTTCATTCACACTAGTCTACTTAGAACAGTTTGACTATTGCCTGGTCGATTGATGGCTGGTCGGAACCTTCCTGTTTGGTGCTTTTCTATCCTCTAGGTGGCTAGGATTACGTTGTCAAGTGTTCCAATGTCTAAGGTTTCTAAGACATTGCCAATCTCATCCTTCAACCTACTAATGAATTGAGATACAGTTCAGTCCTCTAGCTTTACGACTTCACATCGAATAATTAACATTTTGAATTCCTTAACCTAAGCATCTACACTCGATCCTCCTTATCTTAGTTTTTGCAGTCTTTTAAAGGCATCCTACAGATAATAGCTCAACATAAACATTCTTCACATAACTCTTTTCATTTCATCCTAACTCTTAATCTCTCGTTCTCTTTCCCTTCTTTTTGTGGCTTGTAAGTTCTTCCACCATAAGGCGGCATAACTAATGAACTCTAACACAACAAGTCTAACCTTTGCATTATTGGGCACTTCATGGCATTCAAACTACTTTTCAATCTTATTTACCCAATCTAGGTAGTCTTCGACATCACCACTTGTAGAAAAACTTGGAATACACATTCTCAATCCTTTGACTCTAGGGGCTCGTACATTTCTTTCATCAAGCTCATAGTACTCCTCTACCTCTTCATCTCCTTCCACTTCCTCCTTAATCTCTTCAAGCGTTAGTAGTCGTCTAACATCTCTACTAAATCCTTCAGCTTAGGGTGGTTGAGCTGGGGCATTAACTCAGCCAAATTGATCATTGCCTCGTCTTTGCTGCTCACATTCTCTAGTGGGGCTATTTCTAGCTCGTTGCCTATATTCTTAAATAACAATCACCAAACTAACTACTAAGTCTATAAACCTATCCAAGCGGTTACCTACTGACTAAGGTGTAAAGCTTCCTTGTTATCTTTGGCCATGTCGAGTACCACTTTCTTGGTTTCCTAATGTTCCTTAAATGCTTGGGTCTAAAATTGATGGTTACTTCACAAAAATTAACATCTAATAATACCACTTGAAAATTAATAATCGATACTCCAATCACCACGACAATTACACAATAGAAGAATAGTCAACTACACTCTATTTTTGTATATCAAAAATAAGGGAAAATAGAGTACAAAATACTTCTCAACTACTAAACTTCAAGGGTAACAATAAAACCATTATCATATGAAGGTAGTAACAAACTACTTAAAGAACAAAATAGTAGAATCCAGCTTCAAATATAGCAAAGCTTTGATACCAAAATGATATAGATTCTGTGGATGAACATACAAGCCTAATATCGCGTATAACCAAACGAGTGGGTCTAAGCTGCGAGGTGGCTCAAAGAGTAAATGGTAGTTGAAGGTTGAGTAAGAGTTCCCATGCAATGATGAAAGATATAACGTACTAACGCCTTACATGAGCTCAAGTCACACTTGAAATGACGCACAAGTATAACTAAAGGTCACTTTCCACTAGTCTATACTCAGATGGGCTAGATAAGAGTGGCTCAAGAGTAAGAACACTTAGGTCAAGAGAGTAAAAGTTCAGTGTATTCTTTATATGATCACATTGTGACGATCACATTGTGACAATTACATTGTACGAGTATTTATAATAGCCAGTTAGGGTAAGTCCTAAATTAGAGAAAATTAAAGAAATGGATCCCTATTTGCTAAGAAAAAGGAGAATAATTTACAAGGTAAACAAGAAATCGTGCAAAAAGAATATCTTTTGTCAGAAAGGATAGTACGGATGTTACCAAAAGGACAATGCATACGTAATTCTGCTCATTCTATGGTCCTAATAACGCTACAAGCTATGTAGAGGTGGGCCTTGAGTAGGTCTAGTTGGTGTTGGCAGGTTAGCAGCTCTAAGTGCGGGGACTAAACAGGGGTTGGCTCGGGGATGACTTACACTCAAGATTGGCTTCGAATATTCGACTTCTGACAGTTGTTAGATCAACTTCGATACTGTAGAGATGGTTGTATCCAAATTTGGTGTTTAGATTGGTGTGTTACGGCAGGGTTGACTCAGCATATTGGTTGATTACCTCAGCAATCTCTTGGATGGTGTAGAGAGCAAAGTAGCTCAACAGATCAGATTGAGGTATATACTACTCCTTGACATTTAACTCACCTTAGATAACTCGGTGAACCATTTAAGAAAGTCCTCGAGCTCAAGAGTACATAATCGGTCCTTAATCCCCATAAGAAAACTTTATCTTTTATTTTGGTTAGTTTATGCATTTTGATTTCCTTTCTCTTTATCAAAATTATAAATAAATTAAAAAAAAATTACTTCACCTACATTATTATTTTTGTTGAATCAAGTGGCTTGAATTGATTTCATCCATGCATTTTTTAGGGTCTAAAGAACTTTTTGCAAGAAGTAAAAGAGAATTTTTAAGGAATTTTGACCAAAAAAGAGGCTAAGAGAAGCATAGGTAAGAATCACACCCATGAAGTAAGGCATGATCTCATTGGGGAATAGGTAAAAAAAAAAAAAGAAACTAAAATTAGTTGAGAGAATCACAAGCAAGGAGCACACCTATGATCCTCAATCGTGATCAATCTTCACCTAAAGCCATTACTTGCATGAGTTGTCATCTTCCTTATTCAAATTAGATTTTTGGGCTTCAATTGTTTTATTCTTCATCAACTCTAAACAACAAGAATTAGGTATGTCTTCTCACTTTCTCTCTCTTGTATATTCTTTTTCCACTTTATTACATCTATTATTCCATGCATGTGTGCTTTGCCTTCTTTTTACTCATAATTAGGATTTGCAATTGAGAATATAAATTTAGTTTTTAGCATATCGTAGATGTGTGATTTTTGTTTTTATTTTGCTAACTCCATTGGTATAAGTAGTTACTTATTTAATTGGATTAAAGGAAAAGGTCCCTTACACCTCTACCTTAACACCCCCCCCCTAAAAAAAAAAAAACAAAGGAAAAGGTCCTAGTTTGAAAATATGGAAAAAAAAAAAGGAAAAAGGAAAAAAATGGAAAATATAGAAAATACGAAATAAAAAAAAAAAAGGAAGACAAGTTTTCTTCTAGTCTTAGGTCATTTTAGGATCATTAAGCACTACTATAATATCAAAATCATTTTATTATATTTTTATTATTATAATTTCTTTTTTTTTTGGGTCAAAAGAGGTAAAAGTTTATCTATGCAATTTATTGGTTCAGGCTACTTGATTGCTGAAATAAAATTAAAATGAATTATAGGCTAAGGTTGAGCTAATGGTTTGGTTGTTAAACACTTAATCGTACGAGTATGGAGAGCTATTGGTTGCGAGTTTGAGTGCTCAAGCTTGTGAAAATGTGTGCTTTTATTTTTTAGAGGAGTGCATGTAGCTTACGCTCGCAAGGGGTACGTGGTATGTGAACATAGTGTCTATCTCTTATATAGAGCTCGAAAGTGTAGTAATGGAGTAAGAGATAACCTCATACGACTCTTGTTCTTTTAGATTGATTAAACTAAGTTTTTGGTCAAATTTTATCAAAATAAAAGCAACAACTGATGGAATACATAGCATATATTATTATTGACCCATTAATTGCAATTTTTTAGTAGTGAAACATAAATTAAATTGGACTTCAAAGATTGTTAAAAAAAAATTGAATGTATAGGTTTTAGTCTATGTTGATTTGAGCTTTTCATTCATTTTTTAAGCTTATTATTGATATTTTAAGCAAGAACAAGTGCTTAAGAACATGTTTTAACTTGTAAATTCATTCAAATTGCAACAAGAAGTTTTCCCTCTCTCAAAAATCTTAGATTTTAGGCAAATTCAAGAGAAACCAAGTTTAGAGAAGTGTTTCTGAGTACTTGTAGATTAAGAAAAGGTCCATCTTGCTTTTCAATTCTTTGAAGGAAGACATAATCGAAGCTTCAAATTCCAACCACCATTGCCACTTGCTAAAACTACCACCATTGCTACTCTTGGGTGCAAAACACTGACTCCACTAAGCTTGCCATCCCCCAAAAGTTAGGATCCAACACCACTTTAGCCATCAATAACTGCCCAAATGAGTCGTGCTAATCCCCTCTCTTACTAGATTAATTCCTGCCTACTACTCAGTACTAACCCAATTACATCATGGATTCCACCCTTTCCAACACCTGCTTTAACACGCGTCATAGCTTAGTTCAATCCTTCTCTTCTTTTTGTTTATTTATTTTACTTTTTTTTCTCTACTTTTTTATTTTTATTTTTTTTCATATCCTTACTTTACTTTCTCATCATTTAAAAAAAATAACTTTCTAACAAATAAAGCTAGTTTAGGATTTTTTTTTTAAATAAAATTTTGTTTTCTCCTTAGACTTTCAAAAGAAAAAAAAATAAAGAGAGATTTCTTCACATAGAAATTTTTTTTCGATAATTTTTTTTTTCTAAAAATGAATGAAACCCTTTCTAATTAGGATAAATTTAGCAATTTCTTTTAAAAGAAATAAACACTAAAAATTAAGGCCTTTATCCTTAGGTTTTCATTAAAAAAATGAAAATGGTTAACAAAATGTAAGCCTAGAAAATTTTGAAATTAAAAGTAATCTACCCATTAAAACTTTCTTAAACAAATTATGGAATTCCAATCCCAAATAGTAAGTACGTAGACACATGCATGCTACCACAGGGCAACTTAAAATACGAAGAAATTTTTCCCATTTGTAAATAATTTTTCAATTTCTTATAAGTAGACACAATTTTATTTATTTATTTTTTTACTTGTAAATAGGAACTATTTTAGAGGGATAATTTGAAAAATAAAGTTAAATTTAGAAGGTTAAGGTGATACTTACATACGGTTTAATAAGGTAACCCTCAAACTTATGATATCTAGTTTTTAAAAATTTTCAAAAAGTTTTCAAACATGTAAGCTAGAGGCTAAATTAGAACCAATCCATGTAATTTATTCTAATTTAATCGTATTTCCTGGTTTCACTAGGTGGCAACTCCAAAACTATTCCAAAATATAAAGAAACCAAGTTTTCCTTAACTTCAATCAAGAGCTTAAACTAAATGGGCATAAGGTTTAGTTTAAATTAAGTTAAGGAAAACAAAAACTAAAAATCAAGCTCAACAGCTCGGTGACTCTAATAGGGACCGTTAAGAGGGCTAGCCACTTAAAACTTTTCAAAATTAGAATTATTTTTCTAAATAATCATATTAAGTTATATTCTTTTCTTGTAATATTTTTTATCTATAAATATTTTGCATTAACCCTTTTTATTGCAACTAACATTTGGGGATAGATTTTTGGGAGGGTTTTCTACATCATTAATTTATGTTGGATATGGTCAGCACTAGGCCATCATAGAACCTTAAGTGATGGGCCATTATGTAAGCTTCGAATATCGTAGGGTAATCACCTTCCAAGGCTAATTAGGTTATCCAACTTAAGTGTCTATGTTATCAATGGACCATTTATTTGAAAACATGTGAGGTCATATAGGTTAAGTACCTTTAGAGTCCAACTTGATTACATGCACAAACCTTTAAACCGACGAATAAATAATAATGGGGCATGCTAACCCATAGTTGTTATTATAAAGGAATCTTTGTATTATCCATGTAAATTTCATGTACATTAGTTCTTTGTATGGAACTTTTTCATTATGAATTTGTAATTTTCCCTATACTTTATATTTCATTGTAAATAACATCCTTGTATAGATGTCTTTGTATATTTCAAACCTATTGTAAATTCAATTTCCCTGTAGCATTTTAATTTCCTATAATTTCAAATTTATTGTGATGATGGGATTCCAATACAATTACAACCCTAAACAACTTAATATTGCTACATTATTATTTAATTGTCAGTCATTTGCATCTGTGTACCATCATATTACATTTTTTTTTTTTTTACTATTTATCTATGAATATTCATGCTTGGTAATTATCTTAATTCCTAAAAATTATTGCAATGGCCCAACTTCTAAGTGTTTGCTTGAAAAAAAAATTAAACTTTTGGTACCTAAAGATGGTCCATTATTGCCATTCTCAAGTTAAGGATAAAGCAAAACCTATAATATACCTTTCATTTAAAACACATGAAACACTTGTTCCCAAACCGTAAGTATCACTACTACACAAGTCTTATACAATATACTCTTATACAATATATGCTCTCTTTAAGATATCTTTATATTATAAAATTTCATCAAAAAATATAAGCATTGCTTTTATAATCTCTAATTGAGGCCTTTCCAACATAACTTGGCAATCTCCCTATAGAGTTCCTTCCTAGTGCTTGAACCAAGTTTTTGACTAACTACTCTTAAAGAAAGCTGTACCTCTTAGGTGTACTAAAGTTCCTTGCTCCTATAATGTTTGGTTGTGTCTAACTCCTTTCCTAACCTAAAGATAAGACAACTTATCCCCTAAACTTACTATAACCTAAGTGAGAGTGGATAACAAAACTAACAAAATCATACCATAAACATATAAGTGATTCACTAATTCAGTCACATTACACTTTAGTCTAACCAAGCAATGCAAATACCACAAATGCATGCAATGCTAATACTAGACATGCATGAATATCAATATCTTAGCGTAACCTTAGCCTTAGACATTTAGGTAGTCAATGTTGCCGGGCATCTGAATTACATTATTCGAAAACCTAGAAAAGAGTCAAACAAATTTAACTAAGCAGAAACTATGCAATTTTATATGATGAAACTAGTTTTATAACCCATGATATTTACTTTACAAAACTAAGCTTCTAGAAACTAAATTATGCTCTTAACAAAACCTTGGTTGCCAAAATAAAGCTTAGCCAAGTAAAATTCTAGTTTTAAGAAACTTGACCCGTAGGTCCTTTTTATGCCATGCTATGAATGCATCGACTACATACCAAGAAAGACTAAGCAATTATCAAACAAGCAAACTTATTAGCTAGCTTTCACCTTATGTCATTTATATTTCCATTTCTAAAACCTGAATATTGGGTTCAATTAAGTGAGTACCTTAGAAGGTGGGGTTAATAGTTTGTACCTAGTTTCTTATCTAAGTCAAATATAGATCTCTATCATAAATTGTACCAGCAATAGCACAACTGAAGTCATCACACTCAATAACCAAACATAATTCATCCAAAAACATATGCAAAGGAGTTTAGAAGACATTATATAACTCATCAATCAACATGTGCCTCATTCACACACAAGATTAACCAAGTCTATTATGGTTACGTTAGCTATGAATAGATAAAATGATGTATCTCTGAGGTTGTACACATGAAGGCCACACTACAACGAGTAAGAACAAGGAAAAATTAAAAGGTAGGTTAGCATATTCAAGTAACTACTAGTTGAATATGATATACAAACTAATCTTACTTGGCCTAATCTTCCCTTAATATGATGTACAAGTGTTGATTAGGGTCATTCACCATTATTTCTTGCTAAAGGGAATAAATAAGAGTTAGGGAAGATAAGAGAAGAAACAATTACATGCTCCTCAAAGGAAAAATTCTGTCATTCGATAATATTATGATTTATGATTGTCTATGTACAATAAAATGGGGGTTTATATACTAACCCCATTAGGGTTACAAATGTGCAAGGAAAAGACAAAAATGGACAATGTAGAAGAAGATTCCTAATACATGCTAAAAAGGGTAAAAATGAAAAACGAGATCCTATATGAAACAGAAAAGAATTCTTCTAAAATGTTGTGCTAGAAAACATGTGTTGGGTGATGATAGGTGACTTGTACTATGGCTAGCCCTATTGATGTAAGTTTTTGTATAACTCGGCACTTATAGGATTAAGCTTAGCTAATGGCAAGAGAGGGTCTAGAAACTAAGTTAACCTAAACTGGTCTAGGTCAAAGCTCAGACACCTAAAGGTACTCAGATCCCTTTTAAGTTACGCACTCGAGCGAAAACTTAGAGCTCAGCAACTTAGAGACAGTGTTGATCCCTACTAGTGTTTGGCACCTAAATCAACAAATGTGTAGGAGACTAAGATCAATGAAGGAATCATCATGCCAAAAAGATTCTCGAGCTAGTAGTTATCAAGTACATCCATGTAGCACTCTAGCTTGGCTTTAGGTGATTGGTCAAGGGAGTTGACTCATATCATAAAATCTACTTTAGTACATAAGAATTCCACTTACCTAAGCCACTTAGCAAATCCCTAAGGCTTACTCTTGCATTGGAAACTCTTCTTGAGCTCACTTTACCTAAACAAAACACATACAACACCTTAGTCAATATAGGTCAAGTGTAAACAAGATTATTGACTTACTTACACTTAGGGTATAGGTCTTGGAGTTACTCTTTTATAAACAACTTTGGTTCAAGATACTTTCTGACCTAGTTTCTGACTTACCTTCTATATATAAGGTTTTTCTAATGTACCTTCTAATACAATTTGATTACTACCATGTACTATTATATTTCATATCCTTATTACACCATTTTCATCTTAAAGTGAGATATTACAATAAAACACTTATGAAACATCCAATTGCTATAGTATTATCAGTATATGACCCAAATTTACTATATGGCTAAATGCATATAGAAGTTATAAGAAGTTATTTCCAAAATACACTTAGGTTTACAAAATCAACCAACCTCTACATCAACTTCTAACCTAAGTCATGTATATTAAGTTAATTCATATTTTCATTTGCCCAACGTTTTGACCTGTACAAAACACTTCTTAAATCATCAAATCATCCGATTTTAGCACCAACTCCCCTATTTCCACACTCCACCAAATCATTCTAGTATTCTAAGATCCAATTACAACCAAGATATAACACATGCATATCAAATTACTTAAGGAAATATTACCTTCATGCACTTCTACCTCATTACTCCATGATAAACTAAAATTACTTAAAACCCAACTTCATAGTTTATACAAAATCTTCACATAGCATTAAATTAGACCTTTATAAGAGCTTATATACAAAAATTAGAGTAGGAACTATATCGGTTACTATTTTTAAAATTTATTGCAAAACTCATTTTTAAGCTCGATTTCTTAAGGAACCTATATTTCTACTTTGAATATCATAAATCTAGTTTAATATTTGGATTCTACATGCATATATATCTAGGAATACTCTGTTTCATTATTTTTAGATACCATTTGTTGATTTTAGAATTTGAGTGAAAAATCAAGGAAATTAGACATTAACCTAATACAATGGCTTCTTACTACTAAAAGCGTGCAAGTAAGTTAAACAAGCTAACCTAGCTCAACCTACTTTAACCCATAAGTTAAATGGGCTGGGCTCATTTAGCCCGCTATTTAAACAGGCCAATATACCTTAGCCTTAACCCGTTTGAAAAATGAGTAAATGGGCTGACCCATGGGGTAAAGGCATAAATATATTAAACAAGCCAACCTAAATCAGCTCACTCTAGCTCGAAGGTTAAATCGGTCAAGCTCATTTAGCTCACTTTTAAATAGGCCGAAAAACCTTGACTCAAACTTATTTAAAAAGTGAGTTGAACAGGCTAGCCTGCGGGCTAAGCCCACTTGCACACCTCTTCTTACCACCACTAATGGCTAAAGGGCCATTGAAAGGGCATGGTGTGGGAGACTCTATTAAGGTATGGTGGCCTTCTAATGTTAAGTCTTGATTTGGTAACAAAATTCGATGTGATTAGCTGATACACTAATTTTTCCTAAATTTATTATATTCCCTCTACACCTTTATTAGTTCTCTTATTTTGTTTCCTAAGGTGCTTTTCTATACAAAGTTTTAAAAATGAGGGTATTAAATAGCTTACATGATGGATGGAGTGAGTGGAAATTTCCCTTTCTAAGGTTCAATGTGTCTTTCCTTTATCTTATTATTGTTTTTGCTTTTCATTTGGTGTCCACATGTAGTATATGTGAAATTAGTCATCATCATACTTGTCCCATGGTTTGCCATGCCTATAACTTCCAAAAGAATTTGTTCCTAAGTGTTTTTATCTAATTTTATTCTTAGTTTTACATGTTCAAGCTAGCATTATATATATATATATATATATATATATTTAAGGTTATAGTTAATTACGAGTAATACAACAAATACTAGTTATTACCAAGTATATTTAACATGTATGCATATTTCCTAGTCATTGTTTAATGTCTTTTTATTTACTTCCTTATTCGAATAATTTATTTCTAAGGGCTTGACACTATCCTTAATTCATGTGTTTCCTAAGAAAATATACAATAATAATAAAATTACACTGTTACTAAGTTAAATATTTTATGTACCTTATTTTGCCCAAATAAACTCTTCTAGGACTCTTCTTTTAACTTTTGCAATCCTATATTACAATTTTATTCAATTTCAAGAAAATTTTTAGGAACCCTAAATCTACTGATTTTGAGCAACTACGATCACTTTACTTGTGGCTTGCATTGCTCATGACCATTTTATTTCTCCACTTCCTCAGTCATCTTTTCTAAGTTACATATTTATTAGGAATGTGCTGCTATTTCGAGCCCTTGATAGTTGGTTGAAGACTAGAGTCTCACAATTAGGTTCATAAATAATCGCTTTTGCTATCCTATAAAATGTTGCATTACTTTTTTAAACTATTCTTAAATAATTAAAAGTGATAAAAGAATCATATCAATCCCTCACGTAAAATAATTTTTAGGTAGTTTCCATTTTATTCAAAATAGTTAACATCCCTTTAACTTATATCACGTACCAATTAAAACTGGTAAATGGTCTTCCTTGGGATTTTTCCCATTCTCTTTGTAAATATTATAGATAATAGGGATGGGCAAAAAAACTAACCAAAGTAAACCAAATTGAAAATATGGTTTCTTACAATTTGTTTAGAAAATTCCCAATCTAAACCAAACATTTATAAGGATAAACCAAACTAATTTGTAAAAATAAACCAAACCATTTTATAAAAAACATGATAATATTTTACTTCAACTAAAGAATGTCTTTTGTTATAATATATCATTTAAAATAAATTTTTTTCTTTACATTTATAGAAATGTAGATGTACTAAACATCAAATTACCATAATGTTCAAATTACATATGTACTTTTGGCTCAAAGTTTGTACTACATGCTATTTTTACAAATAAAATTAGCTATTAACAAACATTTGAATATTTTTAATCACATAAATGTTAATTTCATCAAACTCTATTATGATAATACTTATTATTTTTAAATTAATTTAATACTTTTTACATGAGATTAAAAGTTTTCTAATTATACTTTCCTAAAGTAGAAGATATGGATCAATCCGTAAACTAAGTCGATCCAAATTGAAATTTATGGTTTAGAAAAATTCTCAATCCAAACCATATAGTTTGGTTTAAAGCAATAAAAACTTGAACCATATTTTTATAGTTTGATTTGATTTAGAGGGAAAATTGAACCAAACCAATCCATGTCTACCTTATTACGTCGCGACATAGTACAGGATTCCCTATCACATAGGTAAAGCTATTGTAAATAAGATCAATTCTAACAAAATTACACTTCATTATATACTTGGCACTTAAAGGAGTTTAGCTGTAGGATTTTGATTACAAATATATACATCATTTACAAACTTCAAAAACTTGAATACTAAACTTTAATTAAACTTCTAGGTCTTCGTTGTACTTATTCAAAGACACTTTCACTTCTAAAATAGCTAACTCTATCTAGTGCTCTCCAAAAGTCCACCCTTTGTTGCTGGTGAGGCCCCAAAATTTGCATCTTAGCCTAAGGATAAGAGAAAACTTATCCCTTCAACTACTGTTGAGTTGAATGAGAGTAGATAACAAGCAACAATATATAAAGGCACATAACACAAATATACAAGTTTCATATTTCATTATCATTCGAGCAACAAATAAGAAAATGCAAATTGTATGTCATGCTAATGTACGTGCTATGCATCGGTACTAATATCTTAGCTAGCTTAGAAACTCATTTGGTTCGGTTAACTATAAATCTAGGCACTTAGAGAATATATCTAAGAACTTAGCAAATTATCTTAGCTTAGCAAAACTACAGAGTGTGGTTAAAGTTTTGATCAATAGAGAACTATATGCATGAAAAACTAGCTTTGTAAATTTATTCTAACAAAACCATAAGTTTTAGGAAAACTAACCTGGAGGTCCTTTTCGTGGTATGCCATAAATACATCAACCAATGCATAATCAACATCAAGTATAACAACAACGCTTAATATGTTTGTCTTGTCTCTGCTTTGGGTTCTGAATTAGCTTCTGATTTGAATACTCGTTATAGCATAAGCCTTCATAAATTTTACCCACAACTGGGTGTAGAATTCACTACAGAAAACATTGCCAGCATCATACTCACAAAATATAGCATCACCAAGTGCTTATATGGCAAATCCAAGTTGTAAACCCTACTTTTAGTGGGCCTAAGACTTGATTAAGAGTACCTTCCGAACATTCCCAAAGATCAACTAAATCAAAAACTTAAGTTTATATTTAGAAATGAATTAAATTTTTACAATTCAAAAGCCAATTATCAATAAAACCCGAGCTTGGAGAACTGCGAGCTCTAAAGTTACTTAAATCCCTAAACCTTAAAACCATTAAGGAATTTTAACCCTAAATAATTAATCGATAATTTAATTTGAATAATTTCATTCAACTTTAGAAAATTTCACAATTCTACAAAAATCAAATCATAAATTACAAAACAATGTATGATAAAAACCCTAAAACAATTTTCTATAAGGTAATGCCCTTATCTTAATGTATAAGCCTTACACATAAATAAGTAAACCAACCAATCACCTTAGATAACTTATCAATTGAGAGTTGGAATCATTTATCAATTGATAACTTATCAAAATCTAGTAATAAGACAATTTCCTTATCACCTCTTTACCTATACTACATATGGACAATTTTTCATAAGATTTCATAAGCTTAACTTTAATAAATGAGATAAGACCACTCCATGGCCTAAAAAGAATTCCAATGGCATATCTAAAAAGGGGAGAAAGAGGGGGCCATGCTCTTGTCATTCAACCATCAATCACTTCCTCTTACACATCACTATTCACCCCTTAATGCTTACATCATCAAGAGTTGCAATTGTTGACTTTGTGTAAGCTACAAGACAATCAATTAAAGCTTCTTGCACACACTTCTTTCCTCATTCAAAATTTTCCACTCTCTCCCTCTTTCACTCCCATTTTCACTTCCTTTTCTCTCACTTTAAACACAAATCAAAAGAAGAAATCAAACTCCACAAATTCCTAACATTGCCGCCACCATTTTTGCTTCCATACTCACGGCAATTTCTCTTCTTATTCTTGTGTCCTTTTCTTTCATCATCTAAGATCTTTTAGAACCATTAGAACCTTCCACAAACCCCATTCCAAGAGACTAAAGGATTCGGGTTCCAAAAGGTTGCAAAAGAGGAAGCAAAGTTAAGAGCTTAAGTGGAACCTTTGTGCACAACCACCATATTTTGCTTTAAAGACGAGTAAGTGTTTCTTGTGATATGTGGATTAGTATTTATGTTAGGAGACTTTGATTTCTTGAAGATATGAGTATGGTTTAAGTAGTTATAACACCAAAAATTGTTTTAAGAAACAAACCATGAAACCCTTACATGAAGTTGAAACATGAGCATGTAAAGTTGGTGTTTTGTAAAGACATTTGTTTAATGCTTTAGATGGAAGATTTTAAGCTAAGAAAATCTTGAAATAAGAACTTTAATGGAGGATAAGCATGCTGGACATGAGGGTTCCATAGTCATTTGGATGTTGATTTTGTTTCCATTAAGTTAAACATGCTTAAATCTAGACTTAAGTTAAGGAAAAATCCATCACATGAAGTTTTATGAAGAAACCAACTTTGTATGATATGAGCTATGATATGGAAGTTGTATTAAATGTAAGATCTTCTATTTCTTTGTGTGGAACATGAGTTAAAGAATCATCTTGTGGAAGAAAAGTTAAGTTAAGATTTAGACACAAGTAGTTAAGTGCATAATCTACTACCTAAACTTAAGGAAAATGATGAAACAAGTTGAAAAATCAAGTAAGGACCCCTTGGAACCATCATGAACAGATCTGGAACGTGGGAAAAAGAAGCCTAAAAATATGATAAAAGTGAATGAACAAAGTTAAAAGATTAACCAAAGCAAGTATGGTAAGCATACAAAGCCTAAAACTCAAAACCGAGCCTAAAACTCTCAAAACGAGCCTAAAACTCTAAGTTGGGCCTTCAATAAAATTCTGACCAGCACCTTAAAATATCAAGAGAGGATGTTTTGAAGCCCATAAGAAATCCACCTAAGGCTCCATAAGTCTACTAAAGTCACTAACTTTAGTTTGAACAAAAAACAAGCCCATTTGACAACTTAAGCCCACTAAAGGGCCCAAAAAGTGGTTGTTAGCATTAGGAATATAAATCAAAGTTGTAAATCTGATCTCAAGGAGTATTTTAAGCTTAGGATAAAATCTTAAGACTAAGCCTAAAGGATTCCTCAATTTATCAAAAAGCCCATTTACCAAACAAGGCCCAAAAGCACTCCAACACATGAGGAATGCTACTGTTCTGACCCATGGACAGATTTGCATGCCTCATTTCAAAAATCTAACCTCACCACGTTAATGTACACTCAAAAATGATGAAGATTGACTATAAGATCATAAAAATCGGATTTAAAATGAGAAAGTTATATACGATTGAACTTTTAAGTAAAACCGGGAAAAATTATGAAACCAAGTCCAAAGTGTAACTTAAAGGGTTTTAGCTTAGTTTTCTAGGTTTTATTTCAAATCCTCATAGTATCGTATTTGCGATGTCCAGGGGTCTCGACTTTGGGGAGACAACCTATCCCGGATTATTTTGATTGATCCGCATGGTTGAGTGAGTAAATTCTCGATGACTCTTTACTTGATTGTGCTCGTAGAATAGATGCACTTAAACTTATATATATATATATATATATATAAATTTGGATGCTTGTGAGATATGGGAGATGCATGTGTATGAATTTGTAGATGAATGTGATGACTTGTTAAGTATATTTAATAAGGGGAATTGCTTGCATTTTATATACATATGAATTGTATGGAATGAAATTGTCTGATCACCCTAAAAATTGAGTTAATCACTTATGCGATTAAGAAATCAAAATGAATCATGCATACCCCATATTGCACACGGATAACACCGACTGCCACTTCACGCAGAAGATGGGAAAGGACTCATAGGAATACAAGTTTCCTGCAGGATTGGGCACTAGCTACGCTATCATATATATTGAGTCTCTGTCTTAAGTTGATGGGCTTACTAGGCGTCGGGAGACGCCAACCGTCAGCGAAGGGCCGAGTCTTGTGGCTTCTGCTTAGGGCGTGTGTTTGTGGACTGTGGGGGCCACCACATCGCTAGACTTGGGATTTGAAAAGATATGATTTGATTTGATTTGATTTTGGTATATATATATAGAGAGAGAGAGTTTTGTTTTGGCATAAGCACGATAGTGCAAATGAAATAAAACCTAAGGTTTAGAACCCAGATTTTGGTTTGGGTCGGTTAATTATCTCTAAACCCCGACTTCAGGGGGCGTAATTCTAAGTCGTATGCAGTTCTTAGGTCACTACATGCGTTGTTTGGCATACTGATTGTTTATGCATTAATACAATTGTGCATCTAATAAATTTTGCCATACGGTATTGAGGAGGGTAATTATCTTACTAAGCGTAAGCTTACACCCCAACAGCTCTTTTCCTTGTAGGTTAATCGATAGTTGGGAATGGGATAAGAATCGAGTGTAGAGTGCTACCATTGAATCAGTATGATGAAAAGCTTGTATAGTTAATTTAGAATGTTCCAAAAAATGACTAATATTTCAATCAAGTTTAGTGTCTTTAGTAAGTTTAGGATTTTCTAGAATTGTTTATCTTATTTCACTATCTTAGTAGGGGATACCGATTCTCTACGGTTCTAAGGAATTGTGAAAAAATAGATATCCATAATTATTTATATTATATAATGAGTTAATGAATTAAAATTGAAGACTCTAGTAAATAACTATTTAGAGTCTTGCAATCTCTAACTTATAAGACGATTTTCTTATCATAGGTGCACACGTGATATGGAAATTCTAGGCAATACTACTAAGCCCCTCCTAGGGTCGCTACACAAGTAGCATTCAGGCAATCATTCCAATCACACACAAGAACATTCACTATCTAATAATCAAATGCAAGTTGAGTACCTGATACAACAATTTTGAGCATCATTTAAACAAAAACCAAAATCATGTGCAAGGACATTCATTCTCTACTAATCAAATGTAAATCTATATCCTACACACGTAAATCTACTTACTTGGCTAGCCATATGATCACAATTTACTTAGTAACATGAACTTCCTCCTCCATGACTTCACTTAGCAAAAGTAAGTACTTCTAAGATCAATTACGTATTATAGATCATGAGTATATATAGACATATACTAGTTAAATACTCACTTATTGGTAGTTAATTCATTGTAAGGTGGTTCTAATTCATCTTTGAGTTATCTTTTGAAACAGCTTCTTATTACACTATTCTCTTTTACAAATCATCATTTCTTAACCAATAAATGATTTTTATAAGTAAACCCGAAACTGTCAAATCCTTTAAGTTAGGTTCTAAGCGATTTTGTAGTAGTTTTCTTTAGTTAGAAATCCTTTGACTTACCATCTGACCTAGATAGGGGTCATTCATAATATAAATTTTATCCTCTAACATAACTTTTGAGTTTCTCCAAATTAAGCTCCTTACTAAACTATTCCTTCTACTACCCTTTGACTCTACTATCTCTAAGGCTAAAAAAGATAACCTCTGACCAAGCTTCTGAATTCCCTGTTTTTACGTTAACTCATAAATTTTACTTCCAACTCGTTCTTTGAATATCATTCTAGTCCAAAATTCATTCATAAAACCTTTTAGCTATCATCTGCCTTTAACCAATGTCCTAAAATTTAGTTGATTTACTCACTTTTCTTTCAAATTACAATTGTAGGATCAATTTAAAACAACAAGCAACAATTCCTCAACTTTATTACTTCTCAACTCCTTATAAATTACATCATGGTTCACCAATTTTTCAAATTCAACAAAAGATTCAAAACAAACTTCACTCTTAAAGACCAAATTACAGTTTTCTACAACTCCTTATTTCATTACTGAATCCAACCATGCTAGAATAGTATAAATACTTTAAAAACTAATCCAACTCAGAATCCATCTAAGGTCATTAAGAGAAATTTGTTATTGTTCACTGAAAACACCATTTAATACATAATTTAAGGCTAAAAAATCATATAAAATTTTAGGAAATACATTCATGAAAAACTTTCACATAAACATTTAACATTTACTTAGGATAATTTATAGAAAAAATTTGAAGTGGAAACTACATCATTAGCCATATTTATTTCAATATCGAAAATTATGCGATTTCTTCGATTTCTTAAGGATATATATGATAACTACCAAATTTATATAAAATGATACTTTCCCTAAATTCTATATATGAAAATATATAGAAACAAATTTTTTCTTAATTTTTTGGGAACATATTATATTTTTATTGAATTTTGCAAAATTGAGTAAGAAGGAACACCCATTAGAAAATAAAGCTCTAGCCACCCACGGTGGTCCCCACCTTGTTGGTAGCTCTAAGCATTGAGTGTGGCTTTTGGTGGTGGTAGTGGTTGAGCTCCAACAACCCCATAAACTGTAGCACCCTGCAATGCTTAATTTTCACCTAATTCTAATATAATTTCCTAATTTAGCTTCCTTAATCACTTAACTCAATCCTTAATTTTTCCAAACCCTACTTTGTATGTATGATTTTCTAAGGAGAAGTTCTATATTTTTCAAAGCTTAATTGATATGAAAATGATTTTCCTTCCTTTCTCTTTAATTTCTTAAGCTTAAGTACTAAATTCTTTTGCATGCTAATCTCCATCCTAATCTCCAACACCTATCCAGCATAGTCCCACATGCCTACACTCGCTAAATCTAACTGCCTTAATTGTTTTTATTATTTTTTATTAATTTATTTAACTTAATTTAACCTAAAATATAATTTTTCAGGTATTTTAGTTAATTACGGGTTTATATTTGTGCATAAAAATTGCACACAATGTATACTGGATTTTGGAAATGGAAATATATTTTGTGAAATATAGAATTCTCAATATATGGTTGAAAACCTAAGTACTAGAACCCAATTGTGATTGATGTTGATGAATTTGTAACCTTTACCTTGAAAGGCATTAAATTTGACGTTGTATGCAATACTTAGAAAACTGCATATATTGTTTAGCATACTACTTGTTCATGCATTTATATGCCTATTAATTAATTGCTTGATAACTTACTTGATAGTATAGTATGAAGGATATCTCATTAAGCTCGTATAACTTACTCCCCAATAGTTTTCCCTTGCAAGTTGATAGATAACTGAGCGTAGGTTAAGAGTCGAACGTTGAGTATAAGAATGGAGATGCCTTAGAAGATAAAATCTAAAGATAGATTGTATAGCTGGTTTGGAACATTAAAGTACTATTCTCATACATAGATTTTTTAACTTCGGTCAGTTTAAATTTTAGATCTTTACTATTTGATCTTATCGTTTGATAAAAGATATCAATTCCCTACGGTTCTAAAGAGTTATAGAATATTAGATATCTATAGCTATTTATATTTTATGTTTAGTTAATAAATTAAAAATAATAAACCCTTGGGATTAATTAACTAAAGTTTTGTAATCTCTAACTTATAAAGCAATTTTCATATTATGAGTATATACGTAATATGAAAATTTTAAGTAATCCTGCTAAGCCCACTCTTAAGGTCATGACACAATGTGTAAGATGAGTGTAGAGGAGGATTAAAGTGATGTAGTACTAAATGAAAATTTATAAAATGTTTTGGATATGAGTTGAATTAGTTTGATTATAATTTTTGAAGGAATATAGAATCAATTTGTTTGATGTTACATATTTATTTATCATTATTTTTCATCTAATTAAAATGAAACTTTTTATGGCATTTTTTCTATTTTTGTATGGATTTTACTTAATCATTGTGTCCTTTTTACACTTTATCAAAGTTGAATGATTAAATCTTTGTGAAGTAAAGTTTTTTGTTATTCAAGTTTAGATTGAGACTTGATATTAGTTTGGATATTAACCAATTAAAGGTTACTTATTTACATTTTTAAGCTTGCATTAGTGTATATGTTCCCCTTTGATATCTCTTAGAGCATTTTATTTAGAGTGAATGAACAAATAAGACTTATTTTAATTTCTTTTTCTTTTTTTTTTGCCTCAAAACAAATGAGACTTATCTTTTGAAAATTTCCTAAAAATCAAAGTAATTGGAGGAAAAATTAATTGAATAATTAGACTTAATTAGAAATAAATTTTTAGTTGTAAGATTCATTGATTCAAGCAATTAAGCTTGCTTATGCCTCATTATTGTGGACTAATGCTTATTAACTTCATTAGCAAACTCGGGATTATCGATTGAAAGCTCACTATAAAGGTCAAGATAAAATTTCATGTGAAAGCTAAACTAAAATAAAATAAAATGTGCTTGATCAATAAAAAGGAATGATAGATTGTCTAAAGAAGAGTTTTAATGCCTAATAGCTTAAGATCATCTCACTTAGGACATATAAATCGGTGAAATTGCTCTAACTTAATTGAAAAAAAAAAAAAAAAAGAAGAAGACAAATTGAAAGAATTGAATTGAAAAAAAAAAAAAATCTTTCAATGAAAGTCAAAACTAATGAGATAATCAAAGGATAAGTTAATGTAATATGTATCTACTCTATGTTTTTTGTGCTTAATAAGATTAAAAGAGAGGGATGCATACCCTTTAGTCATAATGGTTAAAATGTTTATTACTCCCTCTTAGTCAATTGATACTCACTTTAATTTTAAGTTTAGTTTTTGTTTAAATGATGTGACTAACTTCGATTTACACTAATTGATCATTTATGTCCAGTATGATTCTATACCCCATATAATATTTTGTACTTTAGTGTTTTAAGGGCATAGAAAGATGTTTAATTGGAATTCTATAAGATAAAAGTTATAGAGTTTTGAAATTAATGTTAAAAGGATGAATTTTGATGGAAGAGCATGTGTTCTTGTTTCTGAATAGACTGTATGCAATATTGATATTGATTCTATAATTTAAAGCATGTATGGATAATTTTATCTTAAGAGTTTTGATTTGATTGTATTTATTTTATTTAAGGATAAGCAAAAACTTAAGTGTAGGGATATTTAATAAGTAATAAATTACACATATTTTAATTTTGAGCTTTATGTGATGAA
Source organism: Lumnitzera littorea (assembly GCA_024138015.1). NCBI lineage: Eukaryota > Viridiplantae > Streptophyta > Magnoliopsida > Myrtales > Combretaceae > Lumnitzera > Lumnitzera littorea. The sequence goes on along the minus strand of JAMXBB010000004.1, from coordinate 61,800,342 downwards.
TTTAAAGAATTTGATCAAGTTTTAGATTATTTAAAGATGATCTTTATAAGTTTTGAAGCATACAAGAAAATCACACCCAAGAATATAGATTATGGATTGAAAACATAGGTTGAAATACAAAGGAATTAGCAAGGAGAAGTTCACACCTAGCAATTGTCAACCATGAACCTTACTTGTCGAAGCAATATGCTTGCAATATTAATGGTATGTTATGCCATGCTTTCATGTATCTTTTTCTTGTGAGCCAAATTTGGAAAGTGGAAACAAAAAGTTGTGCAAGATATATTACAAGATATTTTGAAAATACATCAGAGATATATTTAAATATTCCTTTTGCACTAAAAATACCCATATAAGCCTTATGATTTATAGATAGATAGAGAGAAGAGAAGTTAAGTTAGGTTCGCATACTCTAAGAGGGTTGTCTCTTAACCCTCTCTTCTACTTATTTTCCTTTTTGTTTTTAATTTCCTTTCAATATTTTAACTTATTTTATTTAATATTTTAATATTGAATCCTAGAATCTATGTAAAATTATTTCTTTTGTTTCAATTCAATCTTTGATTTCTTACCATTTAGGTCTAATTACATTATGCTTTAATGTATTGAATTAATAAGTTTAGGTTATTGATTCAATATTGGAGTTCACCTTTAAGTTTGTGAGATCTTATTGTAATTAGATTAGTGTAATTAGAAGTAATTAAATGGGCTAAGATTCGTTTATTTGATTTTTCCATATTAAGGTAACCTAATAGTTAATGGACTTAATGTGATCTTGATATATTCTATTATAGAAATGATTAAGGTAGTGTCTAATTGAGGTTAAGAGTTAATTTAAGAACTGATTCCGTTAACTCAATTTAGGAACTCATACGGATTAATAATAAGAATTAAATTGAATATGGCATAGATTCTAGGGGGAAATTCCATATTTGAATAGTAAAGTTCATGGATTCTTTATAATCCTTATTATTTCCTTTACTTTTCATTTTTGTTAGTTCTTTAATTTTATTATTCTTTTATAATAGTTAGTTTAATTTAGGTTTTGTAATTTAATAATTTACACTTAATTATTAGGTTAGATAATAGGAAAAAGAAAATACTAGTAATTCATAATTACTCCTTAAGGGACTGACATTTAGACACAAAATTGTTTTATTATACTATAATTTAATAAGTACACTTGCCTCAAATCACTAAACTACTTAGGTTTTCTTGGGTCCACTATAAGTTTCCTTTACCTAATACTTCTACAAAATTTTCTTTCTTTATATATTGCTCTTTTAGACCTTAATGCACTTGATCACCTTTGCTCTTGAGATATGTCTTATCATATTCAAGTATTTGTTCCACTATAAGATCATTACCAAATCTACTATTACTATGTTCCACTATAAACATAGTTTCCTATTATTGTTCATGAGTATCCAATTACTTAGGCTTTTTCCTTTACCTTGTCTTCCATTGCGCTACTCTAATTACATTTTAACCATAAAATTTCATCATTTCACTTATAAGTTATAACTATTCCCCTTTTCATATTGATTTTTCTTTCACATTAACCGTTGATTTATTTTCCCTAAAGGATTCAAGCTTATTTATTCTAATACTACTAAGTTATAACTAATATCTCCCTAAAATAACATTTTTAGATTTGTGACCTTTCAACTTTTATCTAAAAAAATTTCCTTCATTTTCCTCATTCCATATAATTTTGCAAATCCTTTCTTTGAAATAAGAGTGTCCAAATTCCTTCTCTATTCAAACTTTAAATCTCCAATTATGATCCTTAGGTTTTCCTCAAGGCATTCTCAAATTTCAGTCCAAATCATTGTTTAAAGAGTAATCTTTTTTTGCTTATTCACTCCTCAACTCCAACTTTACTAACCTTTAAATAGTCTCTTAGTCTTGGTTTTCACATTAGATGCTTCACATTAGATGCTACTCCCACATTCCATCTAATGTTACTCTAGAGTTGTCTACTACTTCTTGTACACATCACTTTACTTCAGTTGTTCGGGCAAAAGGAAAAAGGTTATACCTACTATCATTGCTCTATAAACATAATTACTTATGTCGTGTTTTTATAACTTAAATTTCTTAATATGAAGATTTATTATTTTAAGATTTTGTGCATTATTATGCTTATTAAATTCATTGTTTTCACTATCGTTATCACTATTATAAGTATTACTCTTCTTTGTTAGGGTGGTTGTAGTAGATATTAAAGACATATGTTCAATAGTTGACAAATTTATTTCATATGTAATTAGTTATCTTTGCTTATTTGTTGGATTATATATGAGGCCATGCAATTTAAGCAACTAAGGTTGTGCATTTAATTTAAGGAAATGTAAGCTTGTATTGCTGCAGTTAGGTTTTGAGTGGTCAATTTAAGGTATTTGCGGAAATAATTTTATGACTGAGTTAGGAGATCTAGTCAAAGAGATTATGTAGGCATGGATTATGAAAATATAATAAAATAATAATAATAATAATATGGCTAAAATAGATAAATTTTAATATATTATTCCATACTAATGGTAACATGCAAATTAAGCCTTGCTAATCAACAAACTCTTAGAGATAAATTATATAAATATTAAAATTATTAAATGACATGGAGTAAGATGTAGGAAATATATATACATATATATATATGTATGTGTGTGTATACTAAGTGTAATTATTATGTATAAATCATACCTATAATTACATAAAATAACTAATTATATGTAAAATATACTAAAATAATATAAAAAAAATTAAATACATAATAAAAACCATGTGTTAACAAGGAAGATTGTAGCTTAGGCGTTGCAAGCATTGTGTCAATAAGCCGAAGTGGAAAATTTGAGGTTTGGACACCTAAACACATAAAAGGCCCTTTAATTTACACTCTTATTAGCTAAAGAAAAATCCCTAAAATTTCCCAAACTAAGTATAAAAACTCAACCACCTTCTAGAGTTCTTGTTGGTCATCCTATGATCAGAAAAAAATAGTGACAGCTTAAAGAGAGTAGAGAGGATAATATAAGAAAATTCACAAAAACCTAGTGCACTTATGAGTTTTTACGAGTTGATGGTACAAGATACTAATGGGGTTAATCACCACCACCACCCAAAGAGAGATACCATGCCTTGGTGGGTGACATACTTGGAGATGTTAATGGTGGCCAGAGTAACAATTTCCAATGAGTAATTGATTTTTCTCATTTTTACCAAAATTTGATTAAAAATAGTAAACAATTACTAAAAATTATTAAATTTGGTTTTCCAAAGTGTTTTTAAGTGAGGATTTCAAATATCAAACTAAATTTTTGAAATTTTAGATGCATGTATATTATTCATAAGAAAAACATCCCATCTATTTATTTTCTACTGAATTTTCAAAAACTTAACCGATGAAGTTTCATTCTAATTTTTTTTGTATGAACTCCTAAAAGACTATATTTTCACGCTATGTAATAAGTTTTTCAAAATCTTGAAATTGTATTTTCAATAAATTTTTTATTTTACTTAAAAAGTGTGTTGATGCAAGTGTTCTTAAAAGATAGTTTACATTATTTTGTATAATCAACTTATATTTTGGGTTTTTACACTATGCAACAACCATCATAAGTGAGTTTTGAGTTTCAAGTTGATGATTTTACATAGAAATCCAAGTCCAAGGTTAAAATTACATGATTTTGAATCCATTACTTTAGCTTTAATTAAGAAACTTATGGATATAATGGTCATTATGAGAGTTGATATAATGGTCATTATGAGAGTTGAATATGAATTATATGGAGTTGAGATGTTATAATGTTGAAAAAGGAGAATTGAGTATAATTTTCTAACTAAAAGTAAGCTAGATTTGCAAATAAACTTATGAAATATAAATGTGGGAGCAAGGTTAAAAGGTAAGTCAAAAGGTAATCTAATGAATGAAGCTTAATTATAATAAAAGTTAAAAGTTTAGCCAAAAGGGAGTTTTGTATAGAACAATTAGCTATAATAGAAGTTTGAAGGTGAGTTAGAGGCCTGCTATCTATAAACTCTAAAGACCTCCTTAGGTCAAAGACTCCCCTAATAAAAAACATATTCTAAAGTCAAAGTTGGAACCTTTACCATGCAATTTATAATTAATAAATGGCTTAAAAGCCCTAATTACATACCTAATTCTTGAAGTTGAACTCCTATTTCATACTTTTGATAAAAATTAAAGTGAGGATATTGATTTTTTAAGGTTAAATGAAGGAGACCCAACTAATACACAATGTGAACAAGTCTTAACATCAAAGTAAGTGGGACCAATACTTTATAGCATTTCAAAGTGTTATGTCTGACTAATTGGACGCTTTTATATGCTTTTGCTTATGATTATAATTTAGTTGTTTATGTGTGTGCAACGGAAGTACTTGAATGTTGATATGCTACGATGAGAAATAAGCTCTACAGCATGCTTGTTTTGTGCATAATGTATTGTTTAGATTGTTTAAAATTGATTGATCACCTTAGCAATAGACAAATTTAAACTCAACAAAACTCCTAACTTTACATGGATCACAACCTATTAGGGCAACTAGCTAAGATAAGCGAGCCAAACACGGACCCCTTGATAAGAATAGCTAAAATTATTCTTTCTCTATCCTTAATTGAACTAAGTGATAAAAGAGGAGGTTACGATAAGATTAGGCATAATGGTTTGAAGGTAGTCTCAAATGGAAGGTATTCTCCATTGCATAAGCTCCAGTTTAGCTTTGATTCATAAGTGTATAACGCCAAACTCCTCAACTTAGATTAAAGTAAATACAGTTTCTTGATCTCACTATAGGCTAGATAACATTGTGTGATGGCACATGCTTGTTCATACATTACATCTAACTTAGTTGAAAACCCTGCTTATCATGTATTGAATGCATGCTTCTATCTTCGTCCTACTTACTAAGCATGTTGTCGCTCAGTACCTTATAGATTCTTTTGCAAGTCTAAAGTCATAATTCGAGTTTAATCAGTTTCTCTAAATAGCAACTAATAGGGTTGAGGAGTGAGGATGAAAGAAGATAGTAGGGGACTTTTGTTTTCATTTGTCAACTCAAGTAACTTTTTTATCAAAACTAATACGGTCTTAGTTTCTAACCTTTGATCTGTAATGTATTTAACTTAAATTTATACTCATAAAAGACTCTTTTGGAGGTGAAACTTTTTCCTATAGATGTATTGCTTATAATTATGATTTCGAACTTAAGTTTTATTCTATAAGTCCTTGAAAATTTGAAAGATTATACCATAGATTTTATATCCACCTAGTAATTAGGTAAATGCTTCAAAGTAGTTGAGTTCAACACGCTTTATGTGGACCAGATCTATGATAGCGATTATAAGGCTAACTTTGATCTTATAATAATTCATACACTAGAACCATTACAACTCCACTTATTTGGAGCGTAATAGTTCTAAGTTAGTATTAGACTATTGTTCTTAAAAAGCTATTAATGTGTAGCTTCTAAGGACTTGCTTTGAGGTGTCATAACTAAGATAAATTAGACACTGAAGGAGCAATAAGGTTTAGGGAATTAAGTAGGTTGTAAAAGATTTAGACTTATAGGTTTGTATATATGCTATATATATATATATGTGTATGTGTGTGTGTGTGTGTGTGTGTGTGTGAACTTATTAAGTAAATTGATTATAGTAATATATGTATGTGAATATAACTTTTTCTCTAATTGCATACAGAGTTGTAGGAGTAAGTTGTACATCTCTTGGTTTCATTATAAATGGGATGGCGAGGAGTCACCTATAGACTATAAGGTTCAATTATAGAGATTATTACTAGATATGGCTAATTCGAGAATATTCTATGTTATTGATAAGGCTATAGATACATATCGTAATGCATTTCTTTATAGTTGGAAAGACAATTGGTAAATGATGGAGATAGAGTTAGGACCATTGTATAATAGGTATACTGCCATTTATGTTTTGAGAAAAGACACTTGCAAAATAAAAGGATTTTATCCATGATGGCTCTAGCATTATATTTTCTAGCTATAAGTGGAGTTAAGTTAGACTTATTTGTTGGTTTTGACTAAGTACCTATATGAGTACCTCATCTCCTTAGAGAATAATCACCTAATATCATTGATTGGCTTCTTAAGTTTCCATCTATAGAAAATGTGGGCATTAAAATTCCACTTTAACTCAATGCACCTAAGCCTCTAGTTGAACCACAAGAAGACCTACCTCTATAGCACAGGAAAACCTAAGTGCAAATGGTAAAGAAGATTTGGATAAGGATCCTAAGGAATACCTAAATTATAACTTAGATGTAGCAAATACTCCAATCAAGGTGAGGGTAGAGAAATGGATATAGAGATTGAGGAACATGAAATGGAAGAGGAAGCAAAACCTAAGACAAAACTTGAGGTAAAAGCCACGTCGGCGAGTCTTATAGGGGTTTATGGAGAGAATGAATGAGACTAATTTGTAGTAAATTATGAAATTGAATCCAATGTTGTTGTGGCTGAAGATGATGGCAAGGTATACAAAACTACAAGATTCTTGAGACTTTGGAATATGCGGTGTTAAGTTTAGATTTAGAATTTGGAAATAAGATTGTGGATTTGAATAGACATGGAAAATTAATTTCTAGTAGAAGATATAGTGATTTTTGAAGGGTCTAATAACATGTGAGGTCAATAGTTAGTAAGATGGAATTACTTCTGATGACCTAATTCTTTTTTACATATGGACATTATATTATGATAGGTGACAATTGTTTTTGATTGTATATACAAATGAATCAAGGAAACTTTATACTATGTTGACAAGGGATATTACGCTATTAGTATATACTTAGGAGATATTATGTTAGAATTACAAACGCAAGTGATATTATATTATGATTATAAACACAAGTGATATGATGCTCGTAGGTGACATTTACCATTGACATATGTACAAGAATAGGATAATTACAAGCTATATGTAGATATTGACAATTAGGTTCAAAGACTTGTTGCTAATTTTATGTTGATATTATATAAGTAAGGATACTAACTTATAAAATAAGTTCAAGAATTAGATTAGTATTACTATAACGAGGGGTTATGAATAGGTAGAATTGATCAAACTTATGATTATAACTACCCCTTATTGTTATAGCATTAATCTAAGAAAAAAGTCATCCTTATATTCATGGAGTCAATTCAAGATAGAAATTCATCCCTAACTTGCTTATAGCAAACAACCTTATATTGATCTAATAAACCTCTATTTCAATGCACGCTAAGATTAAACTCCAATAATATCCATAGCTAGGAAAGGTTATACTAGTTAGTAATTCGGGAGGTCACTTTAGAAGAAACATCCCCATTGTGATAGTCAATTTCTTATCTTAATAAATTGTAAGCTATTTTGATTAGGGCACCAATAACTAACTACTTCAGACTATGACATAGGATGTAATCCAAAAACACCAAACTTATAATTGGTCATTTCTAACTATCAACATCAAGGACGATGAAGAGTAAACAAATACATTAACAATATTAAATATAGTAATGATTAAAAGATTTTCCAAGATAATCCTTTGGCTCACTATACTTTTTACAATAAGCAACTAACATGAGAAGGTAAAGAAACTCACCTCTAAAGCTATACATCTTAATCAATGATATCTACTAGAAGAAAAAACCAACTATTGTAACCTAAGATATAGTTAAAACATTATAAGATAATATTCTTCATATGTATATTGTCACAAATGGGTAAACATAAGGAGAATGGCAAATCAATAACTCTTATGTCTCTTTGATCAAGTCTTCTATCTTTGTTATGATTGACTTATGCCATGTTCTATCAAGTTTGAGTCAAATCACTCATCAGTGTTTTTGTCAGTTTGGTTGGTCAAGGGTTATGTCGATTCTTGTTAAGTCATGTCAAGTCTAGCTCATTTGAGTCATCGACTATCTTACTTAAACTTGAAATAGTCAAAAGTCAAGATTTTTCCAAACTTACTCCTATTGATATTTGCGCTATTAACATGAAACATAAAATATATAACGATAACAACAATACTATGGCTATAAAATATAAAGCGTAACAAGAGGAAAATGAATTAAATTTTGTATAAATTATATGTAGAACAATATGGATGAGACTAACTTTAAGGTGAATTTGGAATTTGGTCAAGGAAAAAATTATGGTAAAAGGTAAAACACTAAAATGAATTAAATTCGTTATGGTAAGGAGATAGAATAGGTAATGGATTTGTTAGATAAGAGGATATACTAGCTAAGGTAGAAGACCTTGTGACCTCATAAGTTAGATTCAAACATATGAGCTAGGGTATAAAAATTCCTTCACTCAATAATTCAAAGTGTACTAGGGAGAAAATAAAACAAAAAAAAAATTAAGAAAAGAAGGGAAAAAAGGGTAAAAGATTTTGAGCATATGAATCTAGACAATAACAAGCTTAACATAAAGTGAAGAAATATAATAAGTATAGAAAGATGACCTAAACATTTTTCATAGAGGCTTAATGGACAAAAGGTTAATATTAAAAAGATATAGTTAACAGGAAAATGGAGGTAACTATTAATTAAATACATTTGTTATTATCAAAAGCTACATGGTGAAAAGACATGTATTTCTACAATTCCTAGAATAAATTATAAGACGCTAAAAGATGATAGCATTCCACAACAAAATGATATAAGGATTGTTTGTGAGTAGGATAGTTGGCTGATATGAGTTCTGACATGCAGCAGATCTTGAAATCAAGCGTGGGTTTATTGAGTTCGGACAGGAATACTGGACAGGGAGTGATATAGTTGGTTTCGATGGTGAATATGGAAGCAGAGAGTGAGAAAGGGGTTTTGACAATGAATATGGATGGATATCACACACCAAGACACAAACACAATTAGGGGTTTGAGCTTGAAATAATTTTCGATACAACTCACTAACACTAAATGTTGCTCGGGTTTTCAAATGAAAGGTTAAATGTGACTTACTAACTCATTCAAATGAAGGGGTTCATTACAATCTTGAGAACAAGATCAATAAGAACACAGATACAATCAAAGAGTTTGATCAACACTTGATAATTCGGCAAAAAAGGCAAGCTTTAGGAGCTCAAAGGTAGCCTTACTTAAAAGGGGAAATTCCAACTATAGGAATATTCTTTTCTACTCATTAATGTATGATCTGTTTTCCTCTATTGTTTACAAATGTGCTATATATAGTAAGTCCTAAACCTTAATGGCAAAACTATAAATAATTTACAAGGCCTTAAACCCTAAAGAATAGCCCATAATTAAAATATAGAAAACATGTACAATAATACAAAACTGTACGTTTAAGAAAATTCGACATGTAGTCACTTGGCATGTCCTAGAAGGAGTAGGATCTGAACTGGGCGGGGTCGGCAATTGGATGTCCAGGTCCAAAGAGGATCCTCTAAAGTCTCACAATGTTTAGCAGAGACACTAGAAAGGTCAACCCATAATTGTTGAGTGCTAGAATTAGTGGACACTAGTCTCAGCCGACACTAGTCTTAGCCAACACTAGTCTCTTGGTGTCGTACCAAGTGGATCTTTGGCCTTGAGTCCTCAATTGGGCCTTTTGGCTTCTTGGTAGAGGATAAACTTGGAGCCGAGTGTTTCCTTTTCTTCCCTTTAGCCTTTTATTATTGGTTTAGCCTCGACAAAAGCTAATTGGCCTCGACTTAGGATTCGTCAGCCTCTGCATAGAGATAGTCGGAGGTTGATTTCAATCATTACCGTGGGTCTAAAAGAAAGTCGTCCTCGACGTTAAACATTGAGTATAAGTCGGGATGCTAAACAAACTTCTCTTCCCTTTTCGCTTCACTATGGGTACCAAGTATCTTTAGATTTCCTCAGCGCTCATAGGGGTTAAGAAATAACTCTTCCTATCCTTCCGAACAGTGTAAGTATTGAGGAAACCGTCATGGATCACTTTTTAATCATAATCCCATAGTCGGCTAAGAAGCAAATTTGCAGTATTCATAGGACTACGTCAAAGTCAATCTCATCCTTATACTGTCTTGCCTTGAATGCTATTAGCTCTCTTATGCACATGAACCATACTCATGTCATTAAACCACTTTAATCCATAAGGTAGAGGATGCAGATAGGTCGGTAATTTCATCTTTTCTACTAACTTAGCAGAAACGATATTAGTGCAGCTTCCCCCATCAACAATTAGGAAATAGGTCTTTCATTCACCAAACACCGCATATGAAATAAAATTTCCCTTTGTCCAAGATCTGCCTTTAGGTTAGCTCATATTACCATAACTAAGAGTTCATCCAGATCTTCGGCATAGACATTTTCTTTTATCAACTGGTTTTCCAAACTCTTGTCATTCGGACTCTTAACTTAAGTCTCAAGCCCTTCACCCTTCAAGACCATAACCCTCTTATTCGAGCATTGGGATGCAATGTGTCGGTGGCCTAATCATTTGAAGCATTTCACATCTCGAGCCTTGTTGTCGGTTGCCTTCTCTTTCTTAGCAATCTTCTTCTCAACTCAGCAACTCTTCTCAGCTATCGCTTATCATTATCTAGTTCATTGGAACCACTTTCACTTGTAGGTGTTCATTCCTTTCTTTTATCTCAGCCATCATGTTTGCGGCCTCTAACTAAACCAACGAGCTTTTAAATAGAGTTAGTGAGATTCTAAATTTGATACTCTAAGTTATCAACACATCTCTTCAAGCTTCCGTGAGGACTATCACCATTGTTGTTGACACTATCTTTCGACATTCTTGTACGTATAATAATTTTTAGAGAATTGAACAAACAAGTTTTACAACAAAACACTATAACACCCTAGAAATGACTACTACTTGGCTTCTATAGCTATCTACAACTGACAAACACTTCCACATCAACTAGAATCAACTACTAAAATTACTGTTACTCGACTCAACAACATTAAACAATGACTATTAAAAATACAAACACACTACACTTACAGAATGAAGAACAGATGTTCAAATGGTTAAACAAACTTTAAAGAACACTCGTATGCATACCTCTCTAAAGCTCTAATACTAATATGATATGATTTCTAGCGTGCAATGGATCTCAAAACTAAGCAGGGGTTTATTAGGTTCGGATGGGTATACTGGATAGGGAGTGAAATAGTTAGATTCGATAGCAAATATGGAAGCAGAGAGTGACAAAGGGGTTTTGACAGTGAATGTGGATAGGTATCATACACTAAGACATAAACACAACCAAGGGTTTGAGCTCGAAATAGGATTCGATATGACTCACCAACACTAAATGTTGCTCAAGTTTTCAAATAAAAGGTTAGATGTAACTCACTAACTTGCTTAAATGAAGAGGTTCACCATAATCTTAAGAACAAGATCGATAAGAATACAGACATGATTAAAGAGTTTGATCAACACTCGATAATCTGGTAAAAGAGGCAAGCGTAGCTCAAAGGTAGCCTTACTCAAAAGGGGAAATTCTAAGTGTAGGAATATTCTTTTCTACTCATTAATGTATGATCTATTTTCCTCTATTGTTTACAAATGTCCGATTTATAGCAAGTTTTAAACCTTAATGGTAAAATTATAAATAATTTACAAGGCCTTAAGCCCTAAAGAATGGCTCATAAATAAAATAAAGAAAACATGTACAAGAATACAAAACTGTACTTTTAATAAAAGTCGACATGCAATTGCTCGACATGTCTTGGAAGGAGTAAGATTCGAACTGGGTAAGGTCGGCAGTTGGATGTCCAAGTTCGAGGAGGAGCCTCTGAAGTCTCGTAGTGTTTGGTTGAGACACCAGAAAAGTCAACCCATAATTGTTGAGTGTTAGAATTAGTCAGCACTAATCTCTCAATGCCATGCCAAATGGATCTTTGGCCTCGAGTCCTCGGTCGAGTCTCTCAACTTCTTAGCAGATGGCAAACTTGGAGTCAAGCATTTCCTTTTCTCCCCCTTAGCCTTCTGATATTAGTTCAGCCTCAACTTAAGATTGGTCAGCCTTGGCTTAAGATTGGTCAGCCTCTGCATAGAGATAATCAATCAATTGGTAGTTTTAGAATTACCAATTTGACCAAAGTTGACAATAATGAAAAAATATGAAGAGTGAGAAATGAGTTCAAAAACCGATTTAGAAAGTGACTTCTGATAGGACTTATAAAACTATCAAAAACTAATAATAAGTTGTAAGATCACTAATAATAAGTTTTCCCAATGAGGTAAAGCCATATGTGTAGGAATTTAGACAGAATTGGAAAAGAAACAACTCTTTAAATATAGGATAATCAGGTTTAGAAGGAAGGAAAATGGGGAAATAAGATGTGTGAAAAGGCAATAAGGATATTGGTAAACTCTTATAGTGACCTTAATGTAATATTGGCATGAATTATTAAAATTGGTGAGTTAGAAAATGGGAAATTAAGGGAAATAAAATGGAAGCATGATTGATAGGGATTAAGTCAAACGAATGAAAAGAGGTAAGTTTATAAGGTCAAGTTAAATCTAAATTAGAACTCCAAGAAAGATGTGGAGGAACATATATTTTTAACTTGTCTAAGTAACGTGATAACAACTTAGGTTATAGTAATTTCGAAGATGAAACTTTTCTTAAAAGGGGTGGAATATAAGGCCTTGGAATTTAAGCAACTAGGGTTAAATACTCAATTTAGGGAAATGTAAGCCCATACTGTTGTAATTAGGTTTTAAGTAGTCAATTTAGGTTATTTACGAAAATAGTTCAATTGAGTTAGGATTTTACGAGTGAGTTAGAAGATTTAGTTAAAGAGACTCCATAGAAATGGATTTTGAAAATATAATAAAATAATAATATAGTAAAAAAAAGTTAATTTTCAATGTATTATTCCATAATAGCCGGTAACACGCGAATTAAGCCCTAGTAATTAATGGACTCTTAAAGATAGATTATACGTGTATTACAATTATCAAATGACATAGAATAACATGTAAGAAATATATATATACACACATACTAAAGTAATATGAAAAATAAAAATATTAAATAAATAATAGAAAACATGTGTTAATAGGTAGGATTGTGTATTAACTATACCAAGCATGGTATCAATAAGGGGAAGTGGAAAACTTGAGGTTTGGACACCTAAACACATGAAAAAATGATCTAATTTACACTTGTTAGCTAAAGAAAAATCCCTAAAATTTTTCAAACTAAGAATAAAAGCCTAACCAACCTTTTAGAGTTCATCTTAGTCATCCTATGATAAAAAAAAAAAAAATACTGAGAGCTCAAAGAGAGTGGATAGGACAATAAAGGAAAATTCACAAAAACCTAATGCAATTATGGGGTTTTGTTAGTTCGAAGGTATAAGCAACTATTAGGGATGAATTACCACCACCACTTGAAGGGAAACACCACCCCTTAGTAGGTGAACATAATTGGGATAGCTGATGGTAACCAAAGCAGCGGTTTCCAGTGAATGATTGATTTTTCTTATTTTTATCAAAACTTAACTAAAAACAGCAAATGATTTCAAGAAAACTATGAGAATGTCCCATCCATTAATTTTCTATTAAACATTCAAAAATCTAAATGATGTAGTTTTGGTCATTATTTTTTTCTTTTTACATAAACTCATCAAAGATTATATTTTCATGCTATGTAATTATTTTTAAAAAAAAAAGTCTTGAAGATGGATTTTGAGTAAATTTTGATTTTCACTTAAATAGTATCCTAGTGCAAGTGTTCTTAAATAGTAGCATACATTAATTTGTATAATTACGCCATATTTTTGGGTTTTATGGTATAAGTAATCAAGATAAGTGATTTTTGAGTTTCAAGTTAATGATTTGTCTAGAAATCTAAGTCTAAGGTTGAAAATACATGATTTAAAATCAAATCCTTTAGCTTTACTCAAGAAAATTATGAATATGAAGGTTGTTACAAAAGTTTAATATGGATTCTATAGAGTTGAGATGTCATAATGTTGAAAAGGGGAATTGATACTATATTTTCTAACTAAAAGTAAGGTCAATTAATGAATAAACTAGTGGAATATAGAAGTGGGAGCAAGGTTAGAAGGTAAGTTAAAAGGTCGTCTAATAAATGAAGCTTAATTATAACAGGAATAAACATTTTAGTTAGAAGGTAGTCTAGTTTAAAACACTGAGCTACAACATAAATAAAAGGGTAAGTTAGTGGTTTTGTTCATATTATATTATTTAGATTGTTTGAAATTAGTTGACCATCCAAAAAATGAATTAACTTAAACTTGGTCTAACTTCTAATTTGACATGAATTTCAACCCATTAGGGGAGCCGACTATGATTATTGGGCTAAACATAAACCTTTTAATGAGAGTTGAAATTGTCATTTTCCCACTCTTAATCAAATTAAGTAATGGGAGAAGAGGTTGTAGCAAAGTTATGGACAATGGTTTAAATATAGTCTTAAGGGAAGAGTGTTCTCCATTACACAAACCCTAATTTGGCTTTGCTTCATAAGTGTATGATGTCAAACACCTTAATCAGGATTAAAGTGAATGTCATTTCTCTAATCTCACAATGGACCGAATAACATCATGCATTGACACTTACTTGTTTATAGATTATATTTAACTAACTTAGTTGAAAACTTTGCCTATCTTATTTCTTTTTATGATTTTTTTTACACCATTTATTTCTATATTATGGAACTAATATTCCATATCACCTAACGTAAATACTCATACAAATAAAGTTAGAGAGTCTAGCTTTTTCTAAGCTAGACATAACCGGAATATAACCAACAACTCAAATAGACTTGACACAACATGATAGGATAGGAGACAACATCTTTCTAGATGCAGTAAACATGATATTACACAAATAAAAAATAAGGAAGAAACATGGACTAACCATTCCATCTCCTATGTATGTGTCCTAAAGTGCATATGAAATATTCAACCCTTCATTTTGCTCTTTCCATTAAGTATTTTAATTTGTTACTTATTTCTTATTTTCCTATCACTTACTTGTTGGAATATTTTATTAAAAGAGTGACATATTGTTAATTTTGAATATAAGGATCTTATAATTATTAGGTCCTCTTGGCATTGTCTCATTGTTTACTATGGAAATTTTAGCGAGAACGTTTTATTATTGCTTTAGTGGTTATCATCGTTCTTTTTTATGTTGTTTTTATTATTATTAATAATGTTGTTATTTTGCTTTCACTATTGTTAACTAACCATTATTTTATGATTGTGTTTCTCCTCACCATAAAGGTATAGTGAGATAATATTTACTTTTTAAAGTACTCAATGGTCAATATTAATGGTGTTATTATTAATTAAATGACTATTTATGGTTATTGATTTAGTATGGTAGCACCATTTTAGGTATTATGGTTAACCATGCAAGTATCATAATCAACCTTTTTTATTTTTTTTTTTTATGTTTTAAGTTTCTTCTTTTAATATTTTGATTTAGCATTCTATCATATTTTCATGCCTATTTGAGAATAATTATTACTTATTTTACCACATTTTTATTTTCGGTGTCATTACTTTTTGTTGACAAATGAAATATTATGGGGATTTATAAGTATATATTTATTGTGTTGTTTCATTACTCATATATATACCTTTTACCATTCTTATGGTCAACCATGTTTAAAGCATAACTACAATCACATAATAATTACTTTATATTTATAAATGTTCTTGTTGTATATCTATTGTCTTATCATTATCCTAATTCCTATTTGATCAATTATTAGTCCCTAGAGGTATTGTAGGTATCTATAGGAAGATAGTGAAAACATAAACTTATAATTCCTTTGATATCTATTGTATTATCATGTCTTATAGGGTAAGAAGACTTAATTATTATGATACTATAATCTTTCCTTAATTATATGTACCTATTTACTTCTTTTTAAATGATTTAATCCTATTGTCATTATCTATGATCTTGGAAACAAAGTACAATAGAAAAAAGTCTCCAATACAATTTACCATATCTAGTACCCATAAAAATAAAATTACTAACAATCTATAGAAAAGAAATACTAATGATTTGAACTCCAAAGGGAAAAACACTTGACCCTTATTCACCTGCTCTCACCATTTCAACATTTTACAAATTATTCTTTTAGGTTCCTTATAGATAATAAACCTAAACTTTGATATAACTTTTATTTGTAGCACCCTAGACTCAAGATGCTATAGATTATCATAAATCTTTTTCCTTTAATGACATGTTAAGTGTAAATATTTAACTAAAATCTCCAAATAAATGTATTAATCTCTTATTTATCTCATAAAATTTAATTCTCTAAGTAAAATAAGAACATCATCTAAACAAGTTCTCTTAAATTATTAAACAAGAAATACTAATCATAAATTAAAATTCTAATCATCGCTCCCCCATTTGGGCAATTTTGGTGAATGTCTCCAATCTTAACAAATTATATAATTTTAACTTAAGTACGTACATCTTAGAAAAGAAAATGAAATGTAAAAGATAAAGAAAAGGATTACGGGGAGAATCATGATAATGCTTTTAGGCCATGGTTCTCTTTGAGCTCAATATCTCTTGGTTTACAGTCTAGATCACAACCACACTTTTAGTTATAAACCTTTCAGTACTTAACTACATAACCATGACTGCACTCTTTTACGCCCATGCTTCTCATGCCAATATGCTCTAAGGGTTCACAATTAGGTTCATGCTCATGCTTTCGACTATAATTCTTTCGTCCAAAATTGTGTATCACTCAACACTTCAAAGAGAACATCTCTAAGGGGTTTATGGGTTGAACCATACTTATGTTCTTAACTATGTTCCTCTTGTTTGTCCCAATCCTACCTTCCTTCGACCAAAAGCTTCACATCCATATCTTTTTCTCAACCCTTACTCATTATGCCATTCGAAATCCATTTTCTTTTGATTTTATTGATTTATAACAATGGAAACACTTAGGTGTGTTTCTTGAAATTGAAAAAGCATTAACATTAGTGTAAAGGAAATAGATATTACTTTATTCGATCATTTGATTAATTCTAATCCACGATAAAAATAAAAAATCCTTATACACTACACTTCATGCAAAACCTTAAAATCAAAACCTCGATTATTAAGATGTAACAACATGCTCTAACCTTAATACTTCATCTCCTTGTAGATTAATTCCTTTTTACATTGAAAACTCTTGGAAACAGAAAATACTCAAGTGTGCTCTCAAACTTACAAAAATTTTACAATTTAGGGATCATTAAGTCACAAATTTGAATCATACCTTGATTGATCATCCCATTATAGGTTAAGATTACCTTTAATGGAATCCGCATTGCTACTCCAAGGAATCGAAACCTTAAGGAAACCAAACCTCTAATTTTTGTTTTGATTTCCAAGAGATTCTTTTTAGATGGCAATTCAGACTCACAAATCTTGCTTGATGTCTCTATTCTAATGAGGTTCTTGTCACTTGTTAAAAAGTGGAAAGAAGAAGTCCATTAGGTTTTAGAGGGCTATTTATAGATAGGGTATGATATCTTTTATCTTTTCTTAGATTGCCTCTAATTTATAAACTTAATTATTTTAATGCCAATATCTTTAAGTTGTTCCCTATTGTGCTTTATTTTCTTTCCTTCTTAAATAACCTCCCAACATTTTCAACAGTTTTTCAAAATTGTCATAACTTATATTGTATAATCATTTAATTAACATCTTCATTATTATTTTCCTTTTATGAATTTTGTGGGTTATATATAATTTCTTATTATTGTTTTTTTACCTTAATTTTATGAGTTTATTTTTATTATTATCAATTAGTTCTACCTTTTTTTTTTTTTTTCAATCTACCATTTCGTTTCCAGGTTTCCCTACATGCAATGAAGGTCTAATTTAATTTGGAACCCAAAAAAAAAAAAAATGAAGGAAAATAAAAGTCTAATCAACTTATTTCTTTCCGCAACAGTGATGGTTGAGTTTTTACTCTTGCAAGACTTTTATTGTAATTCGTAGGTAAGAATAAATGAACAACTTCAAAAGGTGAAGTTAATACTTTAGTTCCGATCAAATGAAAATTGATATTCAGAATAGGAAAAAGGAAAAAAAAAAAAAGGGTTTACTGCTTCAAAAGTTGAGATCGTGAATTCCGTGGGCGGACAAAGAGATTCTCCAGTGTGGATTAATTAATTAATTGATTAAAATGCCAATGGTGCCTTCCGAGTGCCTACGACATAAAATGACAACCACATCCAGCGTTCAAGTCAAATTTATATTATTCCCAGCCCAACATATCTATCGTTATTTAGCTTGTCCAACTCTCCATCCCAACATGTTCAACCTCATTTTCACTTTCCAAACATGTTCCTCTTCAACTACGAACTCCACCTCCTCTCCTTTCTCTACCTCTTCCTCCACCTTGTCTTCTTCGAATTCCCCTCTGGCGACGCCGCATTCGACACGCACTGCTCCACCACCATATGTGACGGCGTCAATATTTCCTACCCTTTTTGGGTGGTTACAGATGCCGACATGTACTGTGGCTACCGGGATTTCGGCCTCAACTGCTCCGACGGTAACACCACCAAACCCATCCTCGATCTGCCAGAAGACAGCTATTACGTGACGGACATAAACTACGATAACAACTTCCTTACTTTAGTAGACAAAGACGTGTCTGGTGTAAATTGCCCAAGGGTACGACACAATCTGACAGTGGGGACGTTTCCACTATCTTATAACCACACACTGGACGTGAATATTAGTTTTTATTTCGATTGTACTAGTAGTTATGCCAATGGAGTCCTAAACCTCATATCATGCTGGGGCATTGAGGATAAGCATTATTCTTATGTGTTTATTGAGGGTGAGGAGCCTGAAGGGTTTCTTGACGTCAGAAACAGCTGCGAGGAGAAGGTGGTGGCGGCGGTCAAAGATGAGGCGGTCAGCGTGCCGAATTTGAATGACGCGTTTGATGAGGCACTGAACGGGGGATTCGTGTTGGATTGGGACACGGCTAAGGAATGTGGGGCATGTGAACATTCGAAAGGAAAGTGTGGGTACAATAATCGGACAGGACAGTTCTTGTGTTTTTGTGATGATGAATCAATAAAAATCAATGGTAAATACTGCTCAGGTATGGTCTTCTCATCTTCTTCTTTTATTAATTGATTATATATATTTAGTATAGTTCGTATTGTTGATTAATTAATTAATCAGGCGGTCGTTTAAGTTATTTTTATTGGTGTAGCTTGTATTGTTAATTAATTAATCGGCCAGTTGCTAAGTTATGTAATTGTTTTAGGGTTCATATTGGATGGCGATTAAGCCATAAAGTATTTGCGGTTCAGAAATGTGCGCGTAGTGTAGAAAGGGTTTTTGAAATAGGCCCATGGTATATCTTGCTTGGCTTTTGATTTTGGATTGGAAAGTCTGACCGGCGAGTTAGATAGCGTAGTTCATCTTTTCTGACTACGTCAGAAGATTGTTTAAGAAAGTACAGATGGCATATGGCATGCCAGAGATGGTATGGTCCGTTTATTATAATCCCAGCCGTAGACTTGTGATTTCTTTTCCGAGTAGGAGTCAATGAAATTATAGTTAATCTCACCTTCAGGAAATAAGACCTTCGCCAATGTTTAAATGAGTGATGTCGTCTCTCAATAAAGCTTAATTTGGTTTTATTTGATTAATTTATTGAGTTAGATTTCTCCCTTGGAGCATTAACCTGAACCTACCATCTCCAGCTTTAATATGGTATGGAACAAGAAATATCATAACATTGAAAAATCCGAGACAGAATGACAAATTGCAAGAGGTCATTACGTATCACTCCACTCGACTACCCGTTGGCTGATCCCTTTCAGTGATTAAACTAAAACACCATCTAAAACACTCTTTGGTGGACCACTTAGGCCGTATTTTCATTCTCTAATTTGGGCTCACCAAACTCTCACACCCTTGAACAGTTGAAAAATATCCAAAATTACAAAAAAATGTATCCTGTTTTACAGCCGTCAAGTCTTGTATGAAAATCATAAAGGAACTAAGCCATAGTCAGTAATTTCGTCGTTTAGTTGCAAGGTAATAACAAAATAACAAATTTTGGTTATAAATCCTACTTTATAGTTTATGAAAAGAATATTACCTAAGAAATTTGAAAGAATTTGGGGTTGGTAATAGTATTCCCTTGGTGGTTTGAAAGATATGATAAAGGAAATGGACGTAGTGGATTGACAATGAGCAAGTGGTGATATTCCTAACCATTCTCCACGCTTGGCAGAATGCGGTGCTTTGATAAAGACCCCTTGAAGCTCTCACTCAAATCCATAATCCATTTGCTTCTGCTCCTCTCTGATACATCTTCTTAGTCCAAAAAACCATTCAGGATCTTGTAAATGACTTGTATGGACTCTGTCTAAAGTCTCTGCTGCTAATTATGGATCTTCAACTGACCCTTTCTCTTTCCTCCCCCTAAAGTGATAACGTCTAGGTTGTCTCGTAATCTCCCTAGGGATGTTTATGATTCAATTTTGTCTAAGGGCCACACTGAATAGAACTACACATAACATAGTTTGCTTTAGATTCTTAGTGTCAAACTACTTTTAATGATTTAGGCTTTTGAATCAAACTCCTGCAAATACGATTTAATTTGGGTTGGTTCATCTCAAACCACTTTCAAAAACACCTAGTTCTTGGACATTTCACTTTATACAACATACTTATATCATTGTAACCCTCACTTGTACATTTCCATAAAGGTTTGGATTTCAAAATAATTTGCAATTGGATTGTAACTACATATCTTGATATAAAAAAAAAAGAAATTAGAGATTATTCTGTAAGTTCTTTACTAAATTATCAATATTAGATAATTTATGAGTTAAGTGTAGAATAGATTAAAAAATGATAAAATACTAAATAACTTACTCCATTACTCCTTGTTGTCTTGTGCAAGTTATCCTGTAGCACACAATACTCACAATTTATTACAAAACTAAAAATAAAAAAGTTTTAGTTGCAATATGTAGATGACTAATTTGCTCTATTTACATATTGGGCTAAGATTTGGACTTAATTCCTTGAGTTAAGTGATGGGGATTAGGAATTTTTGTGTATACATAAGATGACTTAGGAAAATTTGGCTCGATGGATACGAAATAAAAATCGTTGAATCAATCCATTTATCCCTAGCCTTTCTTAAATATGTTAATGCATTCACAAGGAATGTTAATAGGCTTGGAGCCTTAGCAAGATCATTTAAGATCATTATGAAATAAATAAGATCTATCTAATGTGTTAATTACCAACGTGATTTAACAAATGTCATTAGATCAAAGGGTGTATAAATACTAAGTCTGTATTCTTCATTTGCATTTTTAGAGATATGAGAAATGGTAGATCATTATGAAACCTATATTTTCTAAGATCAAATAAGAAATTTAGGTAAAGAATGATCTCAATCGAGATTAGCAACCAATGCTCCCTAAGCTCTTTTATCTATTACATTTTGCATTTATGACACTAAGATTGCAAGTTCTCCTTTTTGTCATTATCCCATTTTTGGTTATTCTTACATCACTTTTCTAAAGTCACATTTACCGTAAGACTTACATGATACCTACATTATCACTATAGTCAAAACTCTAACATATATTGTAATGTCCTTTCTCTCGAGGTGGTTGCTTATGCTTTTCCTTAATATTTGGTGCTTAGGAGACGGTTTGTTACACTATCTCCAAGTTAAGGATGAGGCTAAAATTGGAACAAATCTATTAACTCAAACTCTACTATACAAATTTCCAATAAAACTTCCTACAATTAATACAAAATAGTATAGTGGAACTTCATAAAATATTAGTCTCATTCAACGTATTACATTTCACTTTACCTTTCAACTCAAAATCCAATTAGGACAATAAAATTTTACCTTTAAAACCTTAATATTAGAAACCTAAAAGTAGTATGACGACTTTCCTACAAATATACTTCCAAGAACTTGATTTAAAACTCTGTAGCTAATCGTTCTCTCTTTCACCTAACCTAGCCTCTAAGTCCTGTCTAGTTTTGTCTTCAAAACCTAGTTTTGTCTAGTTTTGAGCCAAGTATA
This sequence comes from Lumnitzera littorea, assembly GCA_024138015.1. Lineage (NCBI taxonomy): Eukaryota > Viridiplantae > Streptophyta > Magnoliopsida > Myrtales > Combretaceae > Lumnitzera > Lumnitzera littorea. The sequence continues at coordinate 61,778,252 of JAMXBB010000004.1, read as the reverse complement.
AAATTAAACATAGAAAGTATAACGACCAAAAGTATTATAAATCATAACAAGAAATATATATCATATATATGATAATCATAACAACATCAATGATGTAGCATATTCTAGTATCGAATTAATATCAAGCACATGTACAACAGTTTATGCATCATATGGATGCCATGCTAATGCACATGATATGTACCGGTATTAGTATCTTAGCCCAACTTAGCCTTTCATTTGGTTAGTCGACACTCTTGAGCATTTGGATACAAAGTCTAAACCTTAGGGCAACATGGAGCTGCTTGTAGCTAGCCTAGTTGAAACCACATAAAGTGGCTAGAAAAACTCAGTGCATAGCTGGCCTAGTTGAAACCATCTAAAGTAGCCAGAACTAATTGAGCAATATATCTACATGCTCAAAACCCAACTTAGTAATATCTTAAGTTGAGAAAGCTTGATTCGTAAGTCCATTTTGTGCTATGTTATGAATGCATTCACTCAATATATTTAGCCTAGCCAAGTATGGGTTCTAAATCAACCCAGCTGAATACAATTTCCAAGTTAATCAAACCAAGTATGAATTCTAACTAAATACCAAAATCTAAGAAAATAGCAAGCTTTCATTCCAATAGTCAGATATTACAATTGCATGCATAGCATAGTATAGAACTCACAACTTTTGTACAAAATCAAGTCATCTAGGTATTTAATCAATATCATCTAAGATTTACCAAATCACAAGCACAATACAATGAATCATCACATAAGGCAAGCATTCTCCTCAACTAAGTACAATAGTATCACCAAGATCAATTGAGTTACATTTCTTATAAATCCTAATCTATTATTAAAAGCATGAAACTCAAGAACTATAATATATCAAGCAAAAATTTATCACAAACCGTATCAATTGAGAGTACAAGTACTCCAAGCCATGTGATACACCTAAGTGTATCATATAGCTATACACAATAAGTAGGTGAGTGGTTTACGTTTTCGGTCATTGCGTAACACAGAGTAACCAAATAAGAGGTACTCATCTAGGCCAATGCTTATTCCATCATTTGATATGATTATCTTCACCTAATACATTTATAGACATAACTATCATTATCGATCCTCTTTTCAAGAATAGTAATAATAATTAATGTGTATTGCTAATCGTTTATATGGCTAACATCAATGGATCATTACTTCTTTTAACTCTTATTTATTTTTAATAAACTCTACATCGTTGATGATGTTGTTCTAAGAACGATATAGTTTTTCCTATGATACCAAACTGACAAACATAGGTAGTTTACCCAAATTGTCCTATCATAATCTATTCATAGATATAGTTATAAACAATTCAAACTCACCGTATATCATCAATAGTTTATACTACCAATCATCCAATGGATAAAATCATAAATATAGCACATCTAATAAAATAATTATCAACTCTTACTTTTTCAAAATCTAAATTTATATATGTAAACTATATATATACATATCGAATTACGTATCATCAAAACTGGGAGCCTAAAGGAAACATGGTCTATACTTCCTAAATTAGCCTAAAAGTTCCTGTCAAGGGAAAAAAAGAAAATATACGGTACAATTAGCAAATTACATAAATAATTTTTTGATGTTATTTTGCATACTTCAAGGGCCAACCACTTATTTTGAAATTTTGTTCAATGTTTTTATCCAGAAATTAAGTTATGGACTACAATTTTCTTACTATTATCACTTAACGCATTATTTATCTTAATATAACAAGGAATGTTTCAATATGAACGGTCCTATTGCGTGTTGGTAAGTGTATTGGAATATCATATTGTAATATACTTTTAGATGAAAAGACTGAAATAAGTTATCAATACTTACCATTAAACTGTAATTCAATAGAGATAACTTTACCATCCAAGTGTTGCCCCAGTTTGAACCTCGATAATAATAGGAACACTAGTTTTATTATTATGAGTATCGTTGTTATTATTTTTCTCTTGGAATAGTTTTCGTTCCTACATTTCATAGGAAACGTAAATATAGGTATGCGTTAATCTTACCATTTGAATATAGAAATAGGTTAATTTAGAGAGAAAACTTACTAAATTAGCGTACAGATTTTTTAAGCTATTCCAATAACGAAACAACAATTTAATTGATTTACTAAATATTCTATTGAATGTGAATTAAGCTAGTTAGTGCTACGTCTTTATTGTTTCAGTAGAACAAAGAACATTCCTTCGTTTCCTAACTTCGTGTAGCAAGTTACTAAAATATGTATACGTAATCCTCCCGTTCCTCTTTGTAATGCTTATCAAATTAGTTTATATAATGATATATAGTGTCTTAAAAGCATATACGCTTACAGATATAAACATATACATAAATATATGTGTCCTTATTTATAGACATAAATACAATAATTGTAACAGTTTAAATCTAACAATAAACATAAAAACTTATGCATGTAAATTCCTAAAAGAAATGATAAATATATGATAGATGCATTTATAAACTTGTAATCCCTGGAATCATGGAGAGAGAGAAAACGAGTTCATATTTCACCAAGTAAATTTAAGGATGATTTATCGGTGGAAGACAGACATTTTACATTGATTTCTCGGACCCTTCATATTTTCCATATGCTAACTCACTAATTGTGTAGAGAAATTCTCAAATTTTCAAGTGAGCTGGACCCTTAAATAACAAGCTATTGGCGGTGGACACAATTTCATTTACAATGAATATAGTGGCGGTTATAGAATTCTTTATGGCTAAGGATTCAATTTGCTGCTTACTGCTTTAGGGAAGGAAAATAATAAAATATACATTATACAAGTTTAATTTGTTTGCCGATTACATTTGTCTTATTTATTTATTTATTATTTTCTTTTTTTGTCTATGTTAATGACATACAGCGGTGGAAAATTCCTTGCACATTAAGGATTTAAACTGCGAATAGACCTTAGGCTAATTATATGAACATAATTCTTATCTTTTGTTATCATTTATAATGTACCATAATATACTTTGGAACTCCTAGAATATTATACTGTACACTTAATCTTAAGCATTTACTTTTAGGGTAACCAAGATTTAACCTAATAAGTTTTAGTTTATAAGTAATATTAGTTACATTTGAACTTGTTTTTAAAATCTGACTTTACAATGCTATTCCTTTTGTCTATTGAGGTCTTATATCATAATTTGGTACCATTTGGTATAAATTTTTCTTTCTTCCTAAATTATATGATAAAGTCCTTAAATACAAATTTCTCAATTTTTTTGCTTTGTAAATTGCTCGCGAGCTAGCATAATCATAATATCCAAATTTTATGGATTTAGTTTATCTTACATTTATCAGATTCCAAGTATTACTTGCTCATATTGTAGGGTATTACATATACACAATGAAAGCATTATAAAATAAAATTCTAAATTGGAAAATGGAAATTATAGTTTGAACATATCATGAAAAACATTTTCATATTTCATTCCATTTTTAAGCCCCTTACATGATATCCATGTAAATGCTTCAGCCGAGATTCTAGTATCTACATAATGAAAATATTATGAAATAAAGTTCTAAAATAAAAGAACAATAAATTATTTGAAACCTCTCTAAATCAAACTAAATTATAAAAGAATTGCACTTTACAATTTAGTGTGGTTAGGTTTGATTCTTGGTTCAGTTCAATGATTTGTATTGCTATGATGGACTAATCTAAAAGAAGACTAAAGAAATGATTAATCGCCTCCTAAATGTAATTGACCTATGATCAATGCTTCAATTATAAACTTTTAAGTGTTTTGAACCATTCAGAAGATACAAACAATTGCCTTCTCACATTATTAAAAAAGATTACTTTAACGTCCTCGAAGGAAAACTAAAAATGAAATTAATTTCGTTGGGAGGTAACAATTTAACCTAACAACATACCATTGAGATGCTCTTTTCACTGGTATGAAAAAAAAATAGATATACACTCATGCAGCATGAAAATGAAAAATTATAGGAAAGACATCAATTAAATGCATATGAAATTTCATTTAAGAAAAATAGAAGAAATTGCAAATGTCCTTCTTAAATTTTAATCTCATCATTGTTATATTGCTTAAATTTTCAAAATATACTTTAACACTTTCTAAGATTTGATATATCAGTAATACAAAGGATGTTTGATTTTTCAATTAAAAAACTTACTTAGGTCAAATTTCAATGGGGTTATTTGAAACATATGAGGGCGATTTGTCAATTTATCTAGAGGGTGTTAAAATACATTTTGAAAGTTCAAAAGTATATCTATAAAGAAGCAAAATTTTGGGAATTATTTATAATTCCCTCTTAAATAAAACTAGGAATTGAATGAACTTGTAAGGTCTTAAAATTATATTGAAAAATCATTAGAAAAACATTACAGAATCTTCATATAAATAGAAGTGCTTGTTTTGTTGTATTTGCAATGCTTAATTTAAATATTTCATATGATTTAGTTTCCTTGGATATAGAAACTACACATTAATTATGTATTAATTTTTTTTTTTTTTGAAAATTTGATATCCTTCTTTTTTAGCCAACTTTCATATTACGACTAGGGAAAAGGAATAATCGTACATGATCCATCTCATGAGTTTAGTATTCATATTATAAGACTATAAAAAATTAGAATAAATTTTAATGATTAAATTTCAATCAACATATTTGTTTTCATGCAGAAAATTCTAGATCTATCTATACCAAGCTTCCAATGGTAAAGAGAATGTTAGAATTGCAAGAGATGTTCTAATAGTAAAAGATATATTACTATAAGCAACTAGGAAAAAGGAAAATTTTCATCACTTCTAACCAATTTCCGAACTTTAACTACAAGTTTAATTGTCTATTAGTTTTACACCTTTATCTCTTTATCATTCTTCTTTTCGTTGTTTATGTACAAATGTTTTATTAAAATTTGGTAACGCGTAATACAACAATATTTGATAGTTCAGAGAACTTAATAATTGTAGATATGCATGAATCCTCAACAATAATTGCGACCCAATTCTCTGTAATGTTGATGAGCCTGAAGCAAAATAGGCCACAAACCCAAGCGTGAAGGCCATCATTTGTAGTTGTGTCTGGACATATTTCAGCTTTGACATGATTCCAAAATTTAGAGGTGGAACAGGCAACTAGTATGCTAGATTTGAAGTACCCAACCAAGTACTCATATTGTATGCGAGATTGATTATTTGGACATGGGAGAGGACTAAGTAATTATATTGGGTTTGCGATGTTCTAAAAACTATTAGCTTGATAGCTCGTTTAAGACTCCCCATTTTAGCAGAATCTCTTATGGGCTTGTAGTCCCATTAAACTCCTCCTATGAAGCCCAATTTTAGTATGGCCTAACTTAGCCAGTCCCGATCTTGGAAAATTAAAGCAATCCGACCGCGTTCCTTGACTGGTGCTTTATTTTGGATTCTTCTAAGATTTCCATTGATGATTTCTCCCGACTGTGAAGTCTACTGAATCTCTCTCCATGACTCTTCGTAGCACTAAGTGAATGAGTGGAGCTTGATTTGCTTCTCCTCTCTTGTATCTATCAATTTCATTTATTTTTAATGAAAAATCATAATATATATATTATAATTATAATAACTTATCTCTCACGTTTTTCATAAACATACAACTTTTTTCTTGTATCTCTATAATTATCTCAATTGTAATTTCATTTCAATTATAATGTTCAATGTATTTATTATAATATTTTCAACCATAAAAATTTTTATTACATTAATGAAGGAGAAAAAAGTATGCGTGCCAAGTGGAGTGTTATTCTCGTAAAAGAATGAGGGAGTAGGTGGAGATAGAAATGGAATGATAGTTAAGTGTAATTTCATTTCAATTATAATGTTCAATGTATTTACAAGCCACTTGCTTAAAAAGTTATGCCCCTCAATTTTAGGTAAGGTTTTTGATTTTCCTTTCTTTATTTCTGTTTAAATTACTCTTTTCTTTTTATTTTCAAGGTGTTGTATTTTATATTTGCCGATAAAGGAAAATAATTCAAAATTAGTTTTTCCTAAAAGTAAAGAGTTAAAAAAGGAAACATGATCTTCCTCAGGCTTTATTGTAAATTTTCAGCATTTATAAAATGCTTACCTAACTGAGCTCGATATTTCAAACTGATATATTCTATTCATAAAGTAGTAATGGTACTTTTAGAATTATTACATATTATATTTTACCAAAAGAAAATTCACTTGGAAATCATAATGTAGGGCTATAAATTTTCAAGTCAATTTGAATGATTGCTAAGGGAGATATTATTTCTTCCTAATTCTGTAATAGTTGCAAGTCGTCTTAGAAAGCAGAAGTTTGCTGTAAAAGTCTTGATAACACAATTTCTACGTTCTCTAGCTGGATATATGAAAATTTGATGGTCTTCCTAATAAGTCAATGATTTCCTTGACTTTTGTCGGGTGATGTCCTCCTTAAACAATATAAGCTTGATGTTTTATTAATCTACTCCATTCCCTACATAGCACGGACACATCTACATACTCTGCTTTTATTAACAATTTCCCAAATAAGCTTTCCCGTCTTTCCTGAAACTCAACAAACTATTACCATGCCATCTCCTATTCAATTTTATGCATTAATCATTATCAGCCCACTGATTCAATTTACGGCCTATGTATTCGGATCTAAGGAACAATACTACAAGGACTGTGCTTCTTTCAACTGTGGACATATCTCTGATATAAGTTATCCTTTCCGGCTTCTAAATGGAGCAGATTATTGTGGACATCCCGAGTTCGAGGTTGAATGTGTTAATTATGAGTCATTTGATCGACTCATTCTGAAGATAGGATCCGTAAAATACTTGGTGAATGACATAACATGGGAAAAGAAGAGGCTGAGTATTACAAGAATGGATCTACTGTGGTCTCATCTTTGCCCGAAACAATACATTAACGCCACTTTAGACCTTTCTCTTTTTTATTATGCTCCTGGTAGTGAAAATGCCACCCTATACTACGATTGCAAAGAGACTCAGATCCAAGATCCGTACAAGTTCTCCTGTATGATCGAGGGCTTAGCTAAACTTGGTTACTTATTCTTTCACACAAAAGAACAGACCCAGGAGCAACTTCAACTGGTAGAGGGCTGCAATCAGAGCATCAACATCTGTCTCCTCGAAAGACCTAATCTTCCAACGAGTCGAACCTTTCCTCTCGAGGATATTATCATTGAAACACTTCATAAAGGTTTTGAAGTTGGATGGAAGGCGGACATGGAAATGAAACAATGTCAGAGTTGTCATTCTTCTGGTGGAAATTGTGGACATGACAATACCACGAATGAATTCAATTGTTTTTGCCCTAAAGGAGCTTATGAGAAGACCTGTCCACAGCCAGGTGAATTTCTTTACCTAACTGCATCAAATATATACAAACTCGTGCTAACTTTTTTAAGTAGCTGATAAGTTTTTCTTAGGCCCTGCTTATCGAACAACTCATAAGCCCAAGACTTTGCACGTAAACTTAAAGAGGGATATGCATATGAGTTCCCTGCAAGGTAAATAGAACATAACAATTAAAACATAGCAACCCCAACAGATCTCATCAAATAAATCTTGATATTCTACACCTGGGTACGCGAGTTCCGAATTTTCCTCACCATAAATATGATATTTCAGAGTTCGTTTTCGATTTTCCTGGAGTTATCTTCATTTGTTGTTTATGATATCACATCTTTTACGTTGAATATTACTTATTATTTAAGCATAGTAACTTTAGGTCCTTAGATATAAGAAAAACTTTCCTAATAAGTCTAACAATTTCCTCGACTTTGTCAGATGATGTCATCCTTAAACAATATAAGCTTGATGTTTTATTAATCTACTCCATACCTTACATAGCAAATACACATAATCTTCTTTTATTAACAATTTTCCAAATAACCTTTCCCTTCTTCCTTGAAACATAACAAGTTATTACCATGCCATCTTCTATTCCATTTTATGTATTCGTCGTCATCATCATTAGCCAACTGATTCAATACGCGGCCTATGTATCTGGATCTAATCAACAACACTTCATGGATTCTGCTCCTTTCAACTGTGGACATTTCTCTAAGATAACTTATCCTTTTCGACAAGCATATGAACCAGCTTATTGCGGGCATCTTGGCTTCAAGGTTGTATGTGTGGATGGTAACCTCATGATGAAGATAGGATCCATACAATACAGAATGAATTACATAACATGGGAAAAGAAGAGCTTGAAAACAAGAATGGATTTATTCTTGTCTGATCCTTGCCCAAAACAATACAATGACACCGGTTTAGACCTTTCTTTTATTGAATATGTTCCTAATAGTGAAAATGCTACCCTATACTACGATTGCCGTATGACTCATATCCAAGATCCATCCTGGTTATCTTATATAATCGCAAGCGTAAAAAGAGATGGTTACTTGTTCTCTTACATAAAAGAACATTTGAGCCAGGAGCATTAACTTCAATTGGAAAAGGGTTGTAGGCACAACATCAGCATCTATCTCTCGAAAGCTAGATGAAAGGTAGACATGGAAATGGAACAATGTCAGAGTTGTAATTCTTCTGGTGGAAATTGTGGACATGACACTGCTACCAACGAATTCAGTTGTTTTTGCCCTAAAGGAGCTTATGAGAAGACTTGTCCTCAGCTCGATAAATTTCTCTACCTAGCTGCATCGATTATATCACATATGCGTGCTAACATTTTTATCTAGCTGATAAGTTTTCATTGAGCCGTGCTTAATTATCAAACAACTCGTGAACCTAAGATTGTGAGGAAAATGTTCAAATAGGAATATGCATGTGAGTTCCCTGCTAAGCACATAGAGCATAACAATTAATATATAGCAACCCCAATAGATATCATCAAATAAATCTTTATATCCTACGTTCAGGTACGTGATGAGTTTTGAATTTTCCTAATTATAATCTTATATTTTAGAGTCCTGTTTAGATTTTCCTATGGTTATTCAAATGTTGTTTGTTATATTACATCTCTTACATTGAATATTATTTACTATTTAAGCATAATGACCTTGGGTCCTTGGATATGAGAAAAACTCTGCATTTTAATTGATAAGTTACGTGTGTTATACACCCTACAAAAAGTTTGTTATGGTTGAACTAGTCAAGAGACTTGCTGATTCGTAATTTGCAACTCTAACTAGTTTTCGTAAATATCTTTCCTATAATTATAATTATTGTTGAGCATAGATAAATCATATGACATTTATTTTACTTCCTTTTACGGTTGACTAAGACTTAACTAAGTCCGGTTGTTCCATCGTAGGTGATTCGTCTGAGTATCATTCAGCATAAATTGTATCTAAACCTAAGAAAAGAATTTGTGTCTAGTAAAATATTTCAAGTTAGACGTGAAGAAATGGTATTTCATCATGCATCCCATCCATTGACTGATCAATTCTCTTTTGACAATTGCTACTGCTACAGAAAAATTTAAGATTTAATCGCTTGATTTATCATTTATTGGCTGGTCTTGATTTAGTATTAAGCAGTTAGAATAACTTTTTTCCTAAATATTTTAGGTTCACTTTTCAGAAAAGAATTCTTATTTACTCTATATATCATATATAGCTTGATTGGTTTTTAATTACAATGCATAAATGGATATCTAATACAAATTTATATCATGTGGAAGCTAACTATAGTGCACGTGAGTATCTAAAAATATTAAAAGCTATCGGTAACAAATATCTGAAAATGAAAAACTCCTCCTAACACCTCAAGATATTATTATAATTAATCATCCAATATATGCTTTTCCTTCATTCCGAAAATTCATTATTTTATACCGAATCGGGGGCTTCTGAATGTGAGACTAATTTCATAAAAGTGACAACAACAATGTTTAAATTCATGATTTGTGTTTGGCGCAAAGAAACAAAAAAAAAAAAAAAAAAAAAAATCATTTGCGAGAAATTTAAGGAGGCTGTTTGGGAGGAGAAAGGGATGAAGAAGAATGGGAAGGAAAAGGAATTGAATGGAGAAGACTAAATTTTACTTTTTCGATAGAGGATGTAATTAGGATGAAATAAATAGGAAAGGAAACCATTTCCTGACAAAATCGCTTTTGGCTCCCCTCAACACTTCTTCTTCTTTTTTTTTTTTTTTTACATGAGTAATGTATAAAGGAAAAAGCATGAGAGAAAAAAATTATGATAAAATTTTAAACGTGTTTGGATAATAAAAAGAAAAAAAGTTTAAAGGAATTTTAGCTATTATATAAAATGAAGTATAATATAAAATTATTAATATAATCCTAAAAAAATAGTAAGATAATAAAACGATTGGATAAAGAATGAATGGAATGGAAAATCAAATAATTAAAAAAAAAAATAAAATCTTATGGAATCAGAGAAAACTTTCACTCTTAAACGTCTCTCTCTCTCTCTCTCTCTGATTGTCTCATTGGATCAATTCCCACCAATTTCTACAAAGAAAATTTCCACAAAAGTGCTTTAATTTCTTCGTCAATGTCAACGGTCAACGTTCATAGTATATTCTTGGCACAAATCACAAGGCAAAACGTCTACCATCTATCTTAGACCAACTTTGCTCGTCTTCCCGTGTCCGGCGTGGAGAAACTTTGTCTGCTCTCTTAGCGACAAAGTGCGTCGCTTATTGTTGCCCAACCCCTATTTTTCTTCTTTCTTTTTTTTTTTTTTTTTAAGTTTTTATTAGTTAAAAGTAGTAATCGGAATTAAAAAAAATCGAAAAAATAATGTAAACGAATTTTTGTAAAGCAATTAGTATAAAATACTAAATCTTTTAAAAAATACCTTTTAAAATATTAATATAATAATTAAGAGTACGAGACAAGATTTTTAAGATAAAGATGTCGATATATCTCCCTCAAAAACCTGTAACCTCTGGGACACTTTAATAACAAACAAAGTTGTACCACGTCGATGACCGTACCATATCATGTTTTCCTTCCAATGAGACCGACTTGGTGCTACTCCATTTTCCTACTCTTCACCTTCTTCACAATGCTAATGTTGCTGTGTGGTGCTGAAGATGATGAATACTACACCGACTGTCGTCGTGATTTCACGTGTGGAAATATAGATGTCTCCTATCCATTCTGGGGAAATGACCGACTGCGATATTGCGGGCATGAAGGATACGAGCTCAAGTGTCAAGAAGGATATGGATATCCGTACTTCGACGATGGAAAATATCTAGTTTTGAGGATCAATCAAAATAGCCTTGTAATGACAATAGCTAGGATGGATCTCTTGGAAAAATCATGCACGCAACCTCCTGATGATGCATTTTTAAACACAAACACAAATACATACTACATCATGTCTGTCTACGCCACGGGTGTCACGAACGTTACTAAATTCTATGGTTGCATCGATCCAAAACCTTTAGAACCGAAACCCAATATGTTTCCATGTTTTAATAGTGCTAATAATCATAGGGCGGTAGGTTTCTTTGTCAATGACTCGGTGTCTGAGAGAGAGCTCCAGTTTTACATCAGTAGCTGCAGCGGAAGTATGAAAGTCCCTGTTCTTCAAGTGACATTTGAAAATCTTACAGAAAATCAAACCGGCTTGCATCAAGCCGTCAACCTGTTTGATGTTCAGTACAGCATCGACAAAAATTGTTCCACATGTAGATCATCTGGTGGACTTTGCGGAAGGGAAACCAATATAAGCTCACCTGATTTTGCATGTTATTGCCAGAATAAAGCTTATCCATATCGATGCCCTCATCAGGGTAAGTATCCATATATCCTTTAAAAGCAAGATAGTTTTAATATCATCATCTACGGTGGTGTTTATCTTTTACCCGAAATTTGATACTATTCTGGTTATGGTGGGTTTATAGATGATTATGGAAAGCAAGCAACAAATGGAGTTCTATAGTGTCAAAACCATCTAACTCTTTATCATGTTCAATTTAGCTGCAACAAAAAGCTTAAGCTGATGGTGTGCGTGAGCCTATACATTTTTATACTTTAACACTCACCTAACATGTGGGCTAAACATCTATTGAAGTTCATTAAGTAGATGAGTTGAGTGAGAGTGAAACGATGGTATAGGGATTCAAACTCTTTAACGTTCTGCTCTAGTATATACCTTAACACGCCTAATTTCAAGCTGTAGGATAATATGTAAATTTTTTGAGAAAAAGATTTGTTTGTATGTTTCTCTGCCTTCCCCTGTATTTGTAAGTTTAGAGAACCGTTAGCCATGAGTTTAAAACCATATGCCCTGTTTTAGGTCTAGGAATGTCCATTTAGTGCAAGGACTGTGTTCTTATTGTGCTAAAATGTGTAGACCTAGGGACTTAATGAAGGAATTTTGAGTTTCCTTGGTCATTTTGTGAAGAGTTCGCTGTTGGACAACGTAAACAAGGGCCATAAGAATGAATTTGGGGAAAGTATAATAGAAAATGCGTGTAACATGTCACCATGCGTATGAAGCCACAAGAAGAGATGTAAGCTGCTTCTTGAGTTGAGATATTTCTCTTCCATATGAAGTTCTAACAAATCATTTTGCTTCAATTATAAAGGTTGAACAATAGAACAAGGTACTAGGCCGAGAATAATATGGTGTGTAGATTTCAGTAGTTCAATAGTCTAGCTGACCATCAGAGGGTTTGGATGGATTTGTATCCAATTGAACTAGAATATTCTAAATTATTCCCTTACAGGACCATCGATTTTTGGTCTTTACCTTTTTATATCGATGGGTTGGTTAATAAGAATAATATGGTATGTGGATATCAGCAATTCATGATTAAGCTTGTTTTAACTTGAACTAATCGAAAAAGTTGGTAATTAAAAGTACTCACTTTCTCAACCCCTCTATCCTTTTAAACTATGTAGTTTACATCAAAAAGAACCAATAAATTCTAGGAGTTTCGCTTGAAAAAAGAAGAAAAAAGTTATAGGAGTTTTGGAATTTTCCTTTTCTATCTTAGTTTTAATTGAATTGGGCAACACAATTATCGTCCAAGTATTCAAGCTAGTCCATAAGCGAAGATGCCCGGAAAATATTCTTCATGGAGCATGACATTGGGATTGGAGGGCCAGTGAGGATTCCATTGAGTTCATATTGGCTTTGTTGGCGTGAAGATAATTTAGGAACTCCATATGCACATTATTCATTCCAGACGTTTTCTCGGTCCAAATGTCCTATTCCCCTAGAAAGTTAGCAAATGTTTTAAATTGACTTTTCTAATATCATATTATTCATACTTCAATACGATTTTGGACTCTATTGGTAGCAATATCAGCCTATAGTCCCTCTTGAAACCGATTGCTCGACTATTTTAGGTTTTCATCGATCTATTTTATTTATGGATAAAACTTATTTTCATTAGTATTCTATTCATATACCCTTTAATCATATGCTATAATATACAAAAATATTTTAATATAACATTACTTTATATTTTTCTTATACTTAATCAAACCAAAGCTAATTATAAACACCTTTAAGAATCAATAAGTTAGTTTAGTCTATGCCTTTTCCCTTATTCAGCCTCGTCAAATTTTAGCTCATAATTTTCCCTTACAACGAGAAATGTTATAAAATAAAAAATTGATAAATTTCTAATTACCATCTCTTTTGTCTTAGTTTACATAAGTTTGTAGCACTTTATCATTAAAATTAAATATTTAGATCTTCAAAATTTTAAGAGTATGCTTTCAAATTCCTATTTAACCATGTTTCCATTGATCAACATAACAAAAGCATTTACCAAGATAAAAAAAATGCACAAAATTAGAACAAAAGAAAAAGAGAATTATCATCTCTTATTTTATATTCTTATAGTATTAAGACATTTGTCAAAATTAGTGCCACTTTTTTAATATTTGTTAATTTTATAAGTGGTAAAATGATAATATTGGTGTGTTCCAATCTCACTTAAAATTAATAAGATTAATTGGATTGAAGACCGAAGATTTCTTAAGTCAATTTGGATGGTTGTGGATAGGACATTATCTTTCCAATTTGTCTTATAATTCCTAGTCTTAGAAACTAGATGACAAAATTTCTATTTCTGATTCCCCTATTGTGGAATTTAATGGTCTCTTTACCAGGTCAACACATTCCTAGACTGTATTAGATGGAAGGTTCCTTAAGCAATCTTGATCCTTTACCATATTCTACGCACTCTTGGCTTTTCTTGTACGTTCTCCAACTTGGCTCTCTCTTTTTCCCCGAAACTTCAAAAACTATGACCATTCAATATCCTATTCCATTCTACACAATAATCATCATCAGCCTGCTTATCCGATCCTTGGCATATGTATCCGGCTGAGATGAACATTTGATGAACTGTGCTCCCTTCAACTGTGAACATATCTTTGAAATAAGTTACCCTTTTTGCCTTCTTGACAAAGCAGATTATTACTTCTGGCATTCTGATATCCAAAAAAGAAATTTCTTCATATCATAATTGCACCGATTTCACCCGATATTTATAAAATGGATTTCTTCCCCTCTTTCCTTTCTTAAGTTGAAAGCAAGAATTTATCACTACCATCACTAGGTTGATGGCAACTGAGAATTTTAGACATGACACAATAATAGAATGTAAATCTACAAAAATGGGGAACACGATTATAGAAATAGAGATGAAATAGATGTGATATATAGTATGGAAGACATGGTTATGGCATAAAAACGATACAAATAAATAAGATTACAATAAAAACTAATTACTTGTGATATCAATTTGATTTTACGTAATTTTAATACCTTAAAGTCCATAGTAAAATATGAATTTGCCACTTATAGACTGGCAATGATCTCAAATAGCTCAGTCCATGAGAAGACTAGCGTTGTGATGATTGATTGCGTGCATGTATTTTCTTTTTTTTTTCTTTTTCTTTTTTTGGGATATTCTATTTTGTGATTTATTCATAAAAGTTAAAAGAATTTGAGATCGGTTTTTCGTAAAAGAAAACAGACCCCTTAGAGCTAATAGGCATGTTCCTCAAATTTCAGTGATGGCATTGAGTTTGTAAGTACATACTTGTCAAAGAATAAACAGTAGATCAGAAGAAAATGTGATGGCTGAGGGACTTATACTGCAGTTTTCTAGCATTCACGTATTGGTTAAGAACAAAAACTTTTTGATCCCAAAGAGTTTAAGATGCAAGCTAAATATAAGGCTTATTATCAAAGAATTTCACTTGACTTTTCTCAATTTATAAACGTGTCATATTTTGTTGCGAAAAGAAGATGAAACTGCTTCATCCCACTTAATCATAATACTATGAATATATATATTACATATTATAGGAGGAAAAATCCACTTGAAATCTAGTAGGATGGGAGACCATATATTTCTAAGTCAGTTTGGATGGTTGTTAAGTTAGACACTATTTTTCCAAATTCTGTGAATAGTTATTCCAAGTCAACTTAGAAATTGGACAGTTGCTGTAGAAGTCTAGATGACAAACATTAGCTGGATTCATTTATCGTGGAATCTTTTATGGTCTTCTTACTAAAAATCAACAGCTTCCTAGACTTTGTTAGATGAAGTCATCCTTAAGCAATAAACTTTGGCCTTTTTTTTTTTTTTTCTTTCAATCCATACCATACTCCACATGCTCTTTGCCTTTCTTAAACATTCTCCAACATACCTTACTCTTCTTCACTTAAACTTATTAACAAACTGTTACCATGCCATCTCTTATTCCATTCTGTGCACTCATCATCATCTGCCTGCCCATTCAATTCCCGGCATATGTATCTGCTTATGATGACCAACACTTTACCAAGTGTCATCCTTTTACTTGTGGAAATATGTCCGAAATAAGTTATCCTTTCCGACTTCATGATGGAGCGGATTATTGCGGGCATCCTGGGTTCGAGGTCACATGTGTTCAAGAGAAACTTCTTATGACCATAGAGTCCATTGAATACGAGGTGAAACACATAGCAACTGAAAAACGGATCTTGAAAATTGCAAGAGCAGATTTATTTCCTGGCAATTGCCCAGAACGATACATTGACACCACTATAAACCTTTCTCTCTTTGAGTATGTTCCTGCTAATCGAAATGCCACCCTATACTTTGACTGCAAACCGGATTTAGTGCAAGGTCTGCTATACAGGTTCTCCTGTATAATCAACGATGGCTTTGCTACAGATGGTTGCTTACTCTTCAATACCTCAGACTCCTTGGAGGAGGAATCTCAATCGGTAGGAGGCTGCAAAAACCACATCGATGTCCAATTCTTCCAAGGATCAGTCATTCCATTACCAAACCCTTCGTCTGAGCCCATGGATCATTATTATGATACGATCATTGGAGCACTTTATGAAGGTTTTGAAGTTAGATGGAAGGTGGATGTGGAAATGGAACAATGTCGGAGTTGTAATTCTTCAGGTGGAAGATGTGGGCATAACACTACGACGCATGAATTCGATTGTTTTTGCCCGGAAGGTGTTTATCAAAAGACATGTCCGGAGCCCGGTGAATTCTTTTACCTAACCGCATCAGATACCTGGTTACTTTTTAACTAGCTCGTAATTTATCCTTGAGCTTTGCATATCAAAGAACTTAAGTCTAAGATTGCGAGGAAAAAGTTATCATTAAATAAATCATGATTTTCCTGCGGTTTGGAAAAAAAAAAATAAAAATTTGATTTAATTTCACATAATTAAAGGCCATTGAAGATTAGATAGTACGTGGATATTTATCCCCACACAAGACATTTGGCAAGCATAAAGAAATCACACAATTAAATATTAGAGAAAATATTAATTACTAAGGTAATGATACAACGATCTTCACCTAGTAGGATTAATTCATGAATGTTGTTTCTTTAGGATCGTGAACCCAAATTAGGGGGTGGTAAGCTGAAAGGTTTGTGAGTAATAGAGGAAGCAGAAAGACGACAAAAGAAAAAGAAAGAGGAAAAAATGATGAATCCTACCAATTATATTCTATCATATAAAAGATATGGAGAAAAATATTTGAGTAACAAAATAATTTTATACTAATTCTTACAAAAACTTGTTGGTTGTCCCATCTTATCTTATTCATGTCAAGTTAGATACAAACAAGTATGATTTAGAAAAAATTGTGTCAAAAATTAGGAAATGTATTAGAATTTTATATAGTAATATTTTAGCTCTAATGTGTGAAGAAATGTATTTCCTTGTGCACCCTCTAATTGATCCATCTGCTTTCCATAAATGCTAATGAGAAGAAAATTTTAAGGATTTAATCTCTTGATTTACTCTCTCTCTCTGTTTTTTTTTTTTTTTCTTTTGCTGTGTCTTAATTTATTGTTAAGCAGTTAAGTTGATATTTTAGAAATGATATTTCAAGTATACTTATTCAAAAAAAAAAAAAAATTCTTACGTATTCAATATATCTAATAGTGTGATTAGATTTTAAATACAGGACATAAATAGATATATAATATACAATATATCATGTGGAAGCTAAGTAGAGCATAAAATAATTTAAAAATATTTAAAAAATTCCCAATAAAAAAAAAATCTAAAGGAGAAAATGCTCCTCCTATCACCTCAAGAAATAATTACTACTATTAATCATCAAATATATGATTTTTCTTTATCCTGGTAATTACATTATGTCACATTGACAGCTTTTGAATTGTTCAGCCTCGCCATATGTATTTGTCAAAGGTGACGAAAACAACTTTAGATCTACCATTGGCGAGAAATTTATGGAGACTAAACGGAGTAACACTACCATAACTTCATTGGTAGACAAAATAAAAGTTTCCGTTCTTTTCAAGTAACTTTGACCATTTAGTTCTTTCATTTTCTAACACAAATTTAAAATTACCACTTCCTATAAAATTGCAATAAAAATAATTGTGTAGAATTTAATTTTCAGTAGCTGAAATAACCGATATAACCCATGAAAGTTGAAACTTCAAGTCCAACTCCAAGACCGAGAAACTCAGTGGCAGCTTCCTACATGCCATGTTTATCATTAACATCTCGCTCTCTCTCTCTCTAATTGTCTCATTGAATCAATTCCCACCAATTTCTACAAAGAAAGTTTCCACACAAGTGCTTTAATTTCATCGTAAGAAATGTCAACGGTCAGCGTTCAATCATATTCTTAGCACAAATCACAAGCCATAACCTCTACAGTCCATCATGGTCTCTCTCAAAAGCTGTAACCTCTGGGACACACTTTAATAAGAAACAAGGTTGTACCACGTCCATGACCATACCATATCATCACAATGGCTATGGTCTTCCTTCTAATCAGACCAACTTGGAGCTACTCCATTTTCCTCCTCTTCACCTTCTTCACAACTCAAGTATTGCTGTGTGGTGCTGATGATGGTGAATACTACACCGACTGTAGTCGAAATTTCACGTGTGGAAATATAAATGTTCCGTATCCATTCTGGGGAAATGGCATACCAGAATATTGCGGCCATGAAGGATTCGAGCTCAAGTGCCAAGAGCAAGATGGTTTTCCACGCACTATTATCGAAGTTAAAAGTGAAAGATATCTAGTATTGAATATCAATGAAAGTAGCACTATCATAACATTTGCTAGGTTGGGTCAACGGGTAAATCCATGCTTGAGAGCTGCCGAACCTTTCAACACAGTCATAAACCGAGCTATGTTTGACTATGCCCCTGGTGTCAGCAACCTTACTATATTCTATAATTGCATTGATCCATACCTTATAGAACCGATGAACAATATGTTTCAATGTCCCGATGATGATAGTATAGTTTTTTTTGTCAACGATTCGATATCTGAGGAAGCGCTCCAACCTTACATCACTCACTGTAGTCTAAGTATAAAAGTCCCTGTTGTTCAACGGACACTTGAAGCACTTACAAACGGTTCAATCAGCCTGCAACAAGCTTTGGAGGATGGGTTTGGGGTTGAGTACAAGATCGACCAACATTGTCCCGCTTGTAGATCATCTGGTGGATTTTGTGGAACCAATAGAAACTCACCTGCTTTTGTATGCTATTGCCAGGATAAACCTTATCCGGATAGATGCCCTCATCGAAGTAAGTATCCATATATCCTTCGGAAACCATACCTAGGATGCATATATCTGTTACTAGAAAAATGAGTTCGTTGATACTAATCCAGATATGGTAAGATTATAAATCGGTACGGGAAGGAAGGCGCAAATGAAGATTGATAGTTTTTCAAAGTCATCATCCGACTTTTCATTGTGCTTAGTTAACTCCACAAATATATCTAAAAGTTTAAACTTATGGTAGGCACGGTAGCTAATCAAAGTATACAAGTTAACTTAATTAAGGTGAATCAGCGGTGCACAGATTTTAACATAACTTTTCATTTCCTGTTTTGATAGCATATTTAGTTAATTTTCTAACTAATAAATTCGAAATGTTTACACTTATAGACTCTTAAAGGTTACACTTTTAATACATCTAATTTCGAGTTATAGGATAATATGTCAATTTTTTATTAAAAAACTTATTTGCTCTTAAAGGTTATGCTTTCAACACATCTAATTTCAAGTTATCGGATAATATGTCAATTTTTGATTAAAAAATTTGTTTATATGTTCTCTTCCTTCCCCTACAACACAGGTTTAGAAGATCATTAACCATGAGTTTAACAATAATGCCCTGTTTTAGGTCTTAGGGATGTCCATTTAGGTGTAGGGACTATATTCTTATTGTGCTAAAATGTAGACCTAGGGATTTATAGAAGGAATCCTGAGTTTCCTCAATTACTTGCCAGAAGTGATCCACGTTGGACTAGGTCAACAAGGGCGTTACATATGAAAATTTAAAAGTTCAATAGAAAATGCGTGTAACATGTCAACATAGATATATACATGAAGGCATGAGCTGTTTTATGGATTTAAGATATTTTTAGTGGGAATTAGTCCTAATGGCTTTGTGGTCCATATGAAGCCATGGGATGGCTTGGATGAATTTTAATCCAATGGAGCCAGAGAATTTGTACACCATTTCGTTGCAGATCTATTAATTTGCAGGTTTGATGGTTCTATGACAATTGACAGTCAATTTAATGATCTCTTTTACTCAAATGGGTCAAATAAGTCTCCTGAATCTTTTGTAGCATGATTTACAAACTATTTAATATTTTATAAGGGGTTTGCACTATATTACAAAAATAAATAGTAAATCCATTTTATAGTAAAAGCCAAAATCCTGTTATTCAACTAAATAAATACTACTCTTTTATAAAGATGGTAACATCCCTGAAACATGTAGTTTCATAAATAATAGTACTCTAAACAGCAAAAATACCTATCTAAGTTTGGCTTTGGCCACGCCGGCAACGAAGCTCCATGGTATTGGGATTTTTGCGGACCAGTTGAAATAATTGCATACCGTTCATATGAAGTTTGTTGGTTTAGAGATATTTTAGAAACTATATATGCACACTATCCATCCCAGAGTTTATCCAGGTCCGAATATCCCATTCTACTAGAAAGTTAAAGCAAATGCTTTATGTTGACTTTCCTAATATCATAATGTAAAATTCATTGACCAGTAAATCTGAAAATCTATATAGTGCACACTGATATGGAAGAATACTAGTGTGTTCTAAGTGCACTTATTGCTAAGTTAAAAGAAAAAGACTTTTACACTTGCTATTTTATAAAGTTTATGAACAATTTTGAAAAATAAAAGTGATAATTTTTCTTTTTAAATACTTAATAAATGTTGCTGGTTAGAGTACCATTAAATGTGTCATTAATTATATTAGTGTTTTTCCATATATGAGCTCTAGTTCTAAGTGTGGCATCATTCTCAATTTTGCCTTGAATAGATAAAAGAAAAGTGGAGCTAGGATTACATAAAAATGATCCAATGCCAAACATAAGCTTTAGTTACAGTTACTTTCTCATGGTGCAACATTTTTCTAGCATTTTCATGCATTTATGAGAGATATATTTGGCACTTCACTGATGTTTATTACTTATGCTTAGTCTTGTATCAACATTTCAGGGAGCCAAAGAGCGCTACGTCAAAAAGCTTTAATAGGTAAAAAAACATAAACAGTCATGCTTATCTTGGTTTTAGTGCCTATTATTTTTATATTTCGATTTTTTTTTTCATTAATTTTGATATTTGAATGCGTTAAAAAAAAAGTGATACTGTCGAATCTGTAGTGGTATGAGTTTAACTAGCAACAAGTCTCACTTCTAGCTATTAGTTTTTAAGTCAATTAGAATGGTTGTCCAGTGGTTTATAAACTTTCTCAAACTTATGTCAACTCTCGAATAAGGAAGCTACTATAAGACTAATCCTGGAATAAGGAACTAAATCATTAACCTTTTTATGGAGGTTTTGGCATGGTCAAATTGGGTGCTTTTATTTGCATTAACCCTCTATAAATTACCGGTGTTAACTTATTTTATTTTATCTTTTTTGTTTATTCGAAAATAATATCACAATTAATTTAAATTTTACCTCTTTTTTTTTTAATTTTATATGTAAAGTTTGAAATTGTTAAATATTATATATAATAAAATTTTTACTCATCAAAGTTTAGACTTTAAATTTGAAACTGTTAAATATTATATTTAATTAAACATTTAAATACTTTAGAATAAAATAGAGAGATCCTTAAAAAGAAGTTTCTTAAGATGCTAGTTTAGTAGTTTAGTCTTCTAGCAAATGTGTATATTTATACTATGCAGATAGAGCCAAACTGTCCACATGCACCTCCCTCTACATTAGGTTGTAATAGCAAACAACATGCTTCCATCAAGTCGAGCAGTCTTCACATAAAGCCATTAAAACTGATAAATCACCATTTTCCTATTAATTCTTTCTCCATATAGCACATCAAGCTCATCAAACGAACGTGGGAAGATATCAATATTCCCCAAAATAATTTGGCTTCATTCATATAGATTTTTAAGCTGCTAAAATATGATTTTAATTCTCTACCCTTTCAAAATTAATATAATATCAAAATCGTTACCTAACCTTGACTATTATTTTTGCAATGCAACCAACTATATTGTTAGTACCTAATTATAATTATGTGGAGTTCACTTCCTATGCTGTCATAAGTTTAACAAGTAAAAACTAGTTCCTTAGCATGTCAATTTAAAAGTTATACTACTTGGTTTAAAATTCTATATTGCTTAATACTCCAAGATTTTCACCTTGAATATGTCAACTACTTTATCCTCATGACATAATCTAATGTTTCTTTTATATAATAGTTTCCTTAGGTTCTCTAACTAAGACTTTTATAGGTATAAATGTCTATTTCTTTTTTTTTTTTATTTAATTTTTTCTTTTTGTGTGTGTAGTCCATGTTTCTACATCAATATATTTATCTTTTGATAAGTTGTTTTAAATTATATAGTACCACACTCTTACAGTGCTTGGTTATTGTTTGTATTTATAGCTGCGGGCATAGTGATTGGAGGTTCAATCATGACAATCATTTTATTTTACTTCATAAAGAGGCCGTTTTTGAAAAGATATTCAGGGTATCAAGACATTGAAGACTTCATTAAGCAACATGGGTCTTTGGCTCCTAAAAGGTATAAATACTCTGAAGTCAAAAGAATAACTAACTCATTTAGGGATAAATTAGGACAAGGAGGTTATGGTGCCGTATATAAAGGGATATTGCGAAATGGTTGCTCTGTAGCAGTAAAGATGTTGAACATAGCTAAAGGAAATGGAGAAGAGTTCATTAATGAGGTTGCAAGCATTAGTAGGACTTCTCATGTCAACATTGTCACTCTTCTAGGATTTTGTTATGAGGGAAAAAGAAGAGCTTTGATTTATGAATTCATGGCTAATGGGTCTCTTGACAAATTCATAAATGATGGAACTGCTGGATCACCCCATGCACAATTAGGATGGGAAAAGTTATATCAAATTGCAATTAGGATAGCTAGAGGACTTGAGTACTTGCATCGTGGTTGTAACACTAGAATTTTACATTTTGACATAAAACCTCATAACATCCTTTTGGATGAAGAATTTAATCCCAAAATATCAGACTTCGGCCTTGCTAAGTTATGCCTAAATAAGGAGAGTATTGTCTCAATGATGACTGCTAGAGGTACGATCGGCTATATCGCACCAGAAGTATTTAATAGAAACTTTGGAGGAGTCTCACCTAAATCGGATGTTTATAGTTTTGGAATGATGGTATTAGAAATGATTGGAGCAACAAAGAAAATAAAGGATGAGGTAGATGGTAGTAGCCAATTATATTTTCCAGATTGGATCTATACACGCTTTGAGTTGGGACAAGAATTGGAAACTTATTACAACTTAACATCCGGAGAAAGTGAAATTTTGAGGAAGATGGTGTTGATTGGTTTGCGGTGCATACAAATCAATCCATCAGAAAGGCCATCAATGAGCAAAGTGATCGAAATGTTAGAAGGAAGTGTTCAAGCTTTACCAATTCCTCCCAAGCCCTTTTTCACAACCCCAACAAGAGCACCTGAAGGCTCTTATTCTACTTCAATATTATTGATACAAGAATGAGATTTGAAAGTAATAGAATGTATTTGGAATTCTATATTAAACTATTCAATTGACACAATATTAGTTCTTTTATTAAAGATATAGGTAAAGAGGATGAATTGATCTATAGGTTTAAACCTTGATAAATTGATGCTTGTAGACCTATAAGATATGTGTATCACATATACCTCGAAAACAAGATTGTTATTTCATTAGTCTCAAAACAAAATAAAACTAAGGGAAGCATATATTTAACACGCGCATTTTTTTGATGGTTTGAAAGAAATATTGTAATCAAAATTTATAGAATTGGACGAAAAATAATTGGGTGGTCAAATGGTAGTTGCAAACAACCTTATTATAGTTTTATTTCATATATTATACTAAAAGATGTATACTATTAATAGGCCATGAGAGTATAATGGGAAAAAGAAACCATATGAAAATATTTTAGACATTTCCACTAAAAGTATTCAAGAGACAACATATAGAATAAATCAAAGAAACAATTGAGGAAGTGAGGGATAGCCACTACTCATGGCCTTCATGACTACTTTAGGATGGTGAGTAGAAATGCACTTAAGCTACCTTAGTCGACTAAGGCCTTCTTGTTATACGTGACATGACTTGATGTTTCGGCTTAATTGTACTTTTATCTTAACTCATGATGTCAACCTTAGTTACATTGGGTCAACCTGCTAGGAGGCCCTTTGCTTCTTAACTTATGGAAATGATGTTGTTCGAGTCTTGACCTGATTTTAAAGTGGTTTCAAAATAATTTTCAACTTTCTTTATAGCTTCACTTATGAATCCATTAAACTCAGTATATAATTTCTTAACTTGTATCCTTTTAATTAGTCCAAAAAAAAAAAAATTGTCATGGATTTATAAGCTTTTTTATTTTGGATCCCCATCATTCATGCTCTCCTTAAAAGGGTTCATCCTCTAATCCACATCTTCTATATGAAAAGGAGATAAATAAAAATAAAAAATTAATCATAGTACTTACATTATATTGACTTAGAAGATCCAATTTGTATGCATTATTATTGATACAAGTGACCACTTGAAATATACCATTTCTTCTTAGATCTAAGTTTGATTTTCTTTAAATTGGGAACATCTCTTTTGCAAATGCAAGTAAACCTTATCACTTTATTCAAATGAAACACACTTATAACCACTGTCAACCTATCTTACATATTACTCATTCTCTTTCAAAATGTGCTCATTTACTTACTCATGAATTTTCTTCTCCACTTTAGCTTTGTTTTTCCATAAAAACTTACTTGCTCATTAATAGGTGAACAAACATATCGATAAGAGTGAAAGAATTAAAACCTAAAGTAACCTCAAAAAGCTAAAAATTAGTAGAAGATCGTAAATTAATCTTACATACAAATCCATGAACGATAAACATTATTCCTAAAGTTCTTTCAAGTAACAATAGATAAAAGAGTTGTCATTATCTTAATTAGCTATTTTAATCTACCTATTAGTTTGTGCGTGCATAGAGTGGAGTACAAATGTTTTGTATCTAACTTTGAAAAAAAGAAAAAAGAAAAAACCTTTCAAAAGTAGCTTAAAGACTTAATGTCACGCCCCAAAAAGTTTAGAAACCGATAGTTTCACTGTGTATATTCAATATATGTGATCAAGATAGTATTCATTGACCTTGTAGACGTTCATTATATACAAGATTCTCAAAATAGTACCCAATACTTGAGGAAGGGAATGTTTCACAGTATTTTATTTTCTTTAATTATATCATTTTGAGCTTTTGTTTAGCCGTTTCAAATTGGCATAATAGGTGGTTTCACATTGTCTTCTGTATACTCTACTTAGCTTACTAGAATTGTTCTTAACGTGTTTAGACTCAATTATTTATGCAAAAAGGACTATAAGGAGGTGAGCAAAACCATAACTCAATAAGTGGCAAGGGATAAGTGTTATATATAATACAATCAAAACAAGTAAGTCCTTTAAAGTGTAATGTGATGCAATCATATCAATTGCCATTCGCATGACATTGATTGGTACGTCGCAAGACTAGAGAAGATAACCCAACTTTAGCTTAGGTTTTGAGGAGTTTTACTTTTGCTCACTAGTTAGAGGGCTCAAGTTTTCTATCAATCCGAGGATATGCAATGGGCTCTTTGTCCCCTCTATACCTAATTCAACACTATTATACTCGATACTTTCAAACATGAATAGCGATCTTTTCTCTTATCACTTAATTCTGTAGAGTTGAGAGAAGGAAACTTTTTATTTCCTCATTGTATGGGTGGTGTTGATGAGAAAATGCAAAATGTTAGTATGTTATACATGTATAATTATTAGAGTAAGCTATTACATCCGTTAAGTTATTTAAGTGATCATGCAATGAATCAACGCCATATCAGAATAATATAAAGGTAAGCTACAAAGATTATCAAACAGCATTATTACACTTACGTTCATTGTATGTGCAAATACAACTAATCTACATTATAAGTAATATAACGACTTACTACTCCTTATTAGTATGTCAAGAATTGTTGTAAGGCAAGCCACTCACCTGTTTATAAGTCACTAGAGTCCTCTAGATAATAACTGTTACATCCCTAAAAGAGACTTACTTATTTGTTGTATTTGCTATACCTAAAAAGGTTACTTTGATGTATAATCAAATAATGCAGTTCTTCTTTAACTCATTGAAAAAAAAGTGTTTTACAAATGTCTATAAAGTGAGATATTTGGTTTTTATGGGAAAAAGAATAGGGTTATTATTGTGCATATTAACGCATATATTTTGAGAAGTTAGAACAAAAATTAGGAGATCGTTAAGCTTAGTAATATAAGATAAATTGAGATGAATACAATAAATTTTATATATTCTAAAATAAAGTCAATATGGAACTTAAAAACATGTAATGTATATAAATAATAATTATTCTGAAGAAAACATACATTATGTAGTTATAGTATAATTCAAAATTTGGCAAAATTATGACTTAAATAGTAAGAAAATTGGGAGATAAGTTGGAAAATATCATGGATGGAATCAATGGGTCACATTATGTATAGGAAAGAATGGGAAAATTTTTGAGGATTTTAGGAAGTTAATAAATAGGGTTTTGTAATATTTCTTTAAAGCTAGTATATTATAGTAAAATAGGCACAAAATTACAAAAATTATAAAAAACAGCACACATTATAAAATTAATTCCAAAAAATTTGTATAATTAGGTATGTAAATGACAAACTCATAGTAAAAAGAGCATTTTAAAGGATGGAAATTGAATGTGCAAAAATACCTACAGTACGAACCACCATACTCATGCAAACCACCACTTCAGGCTACGCTCTTCTACCACTTACTTATTGAGCCACCTAAGGAATATACCAATAGAGTGCGTGTCTATTCTTGTTAATTTTGGAAGCTAAAAACATTGTAGGAATAATTTTGAAGGGAGGGGCATTATTTATAGGGAGGATTCAAGTTGCTTTTTAATTTTTTATTATCTTTTTATTGTAAAAATATTTCTAAAATTTGATCACGTGTTACTGTGTGCATGATGGGTGTAAGGTAAATTTTTCACTAATTTTGGACACTAGGAGATATTTTTGAAAAATTATTGATGAAGTTATCCTATTTTTTATATTTTATAAATTTTTTGAACTTTTTCCCAAACATGTTTCTTTACACTTCCAGAATTTTTTTTTTTTTGTATATTTAGGACCATTTTGGAACTTTTTTGACACTTGTTAGAATAGTTTGGATAATTTTTGGCATTTTATGGTATTTTTATGGGGTATTTTGTCATATTTTGTTACTATACCTATTATTTTAATAGTGTTCTTTATACTTTTAGAGTACATTCTCATGACATGTTATGATGATATTTTCCATGCAACAGACATGGATCTTCATTATGTTTCTTACCTTGTTTCATTATTTACTTTTAACCAACTTACTATTTACTATTTACTAATTATTATTTATTATTTACTATTTACTACCTATAGCTAATGATAAGTTAATCTTTTTATTTGTTAGTTTTTCATAAATTTTCTTACTTATCATTTATATATAACCTTATGTTTTTAAATTCTAAATTCGATTATGCTTTCAATTCTTATTATCAAACCATAACTAACTTTAATGTTAGAAAGATAACTAAGTGGTTATCACACTTTACCCCCCTTAAATTAGGGTTTGTCCTCAAAACCGGTTGGTTATATCTAATAGTTAAGAGAAGTAATAAGGTTATTTGAGTTACTAATCTTTATTAGAACAACGGAGGGTACTTTTCTTGCATTGTAACCTTTGATTCCCAAGTAAGTGTGTCACTATTGTTATTCCTCCATTGTACTTTAACGTATTCTAAATCTTTTTTTGATAGTTTTTGAATTTGAGACTAAAAACCAAATTGGTTTTTCTTCATATGTATAGTTAGTTACTCTTAAGTTCAATTGGTTCTAGTTTGGTAATTTTATTTAGATCCTTAATATACTTTTGAAGTGATACATGAAACACGTTATGGTGATTGGATAGATTGGGAGGTAATGTTAACCTATAAGCAACTTCACCAATTTGCTCTAATATCTTAAAAGGACCAATATATTGTGGGTTGAGTTTTCCTTTTATCCCAAATCAATGAATACCTTTAAGTGGAGTGATTTTTACATAAAAATGATCTCCAACTATGAAATGTAAGTGATAGGGATCATGGATGGATCACTTACTCCTAAGCTTGAGGACTCGCTCATATGGTTCGCTAAGCTGTTCAAGGAGAGTTGACCTCTAAAGAACAATCCTTTCTCCAGTCTGACCTGTCAAATTTCTCTACTCTTTATCTTATCAAAGAGACTTTAGAGGTGACCAACCTGTCATTGAGTCAACCCCATCACAATATATCCGTCCAAGGTTAATCATCGAATCCACTTACTAACGACCTAATACATTGACGAGGCTGAGTTACCTCCAATCCTAAGTTGACCAGACAATGGGCCACCTCCAAAACCAATCCTTCCTTACTCCAGCACATTTGAGCCACCAAGTACCTAACCTTAACTTGATCTATTTGACAAATAGCATCATTAAGACCACATAATGGATAGTTGACATGTGCTCCATTCTTTGAAATCTATATTATCCTATTTGTAGGCGAATATTCTTTTGTATATTTACAATTCTACCCTTGTAATCTATTTCTCTATCCTTTTCTAGTAGGAATCTTTTTTGTAATTTGCATATACATGAGACTTACCTTAATTGGGCTATATAAATACTTATAGTATGTAACCGCTACAATAGTTAATGATAGTGAATTTCAGACATTTCTCTGTTTCATGAGCTAAGTATCCTTGCTTACTCTCATTTGTTTTTATCTAGTCCATTCTAAGTGTAAATTAGTGGCAAGTACCCTTTAACCACCTTTATGCATAATATTAAGTACGACTTGAGCTCGTATGAGGCATTAGTAAGTCATATCCACCATCAATGCACAAGGACCTCTACTCAACCTTTAACTATCACCTAGCTTTTAGACCATCTTGCGGTTAAGACCCACCTTCGGTTTATGTGATACTAGATGTCGTGTTTTTATCCATGGGTCCGTATTATCCTAGTATCAGAGCTTGGCTACATTTGAGCAAGTTCCTGTTACTTTATACTTTAAGTGATTTACTATTGCTATAAGTGTTTTAGAATTTGTTTGTTATTGTTATGTATGTTCGAAGAGTGTTTAGAGTTAAAGAAATTGACTACTCATTTTCCCTCACAAAATAGTGCATGCTCGCTTGGTTCAATGTCTGTTTGTTGTAATAGCTATAAGAGTGTCAAGTGTTGTCTTGTTATTGCTATTCATGGGAAGAATTTTGAGTTATGTTTCCATTGTCAATCTATTATGATAGACAACAATGTTCAATTCTAGTATGTAAGGAACCTTAAGAAACCAAGAGATTGGTGCTCATAATGGTTAGGGTCAACAGGGAAGTTTTACACCCCGATCTACTGATGAATGACTGGATAGGCTTACTAACTTAATAGCTATCTCAGTGATTGCCATAAATGAAGATAGGCAACATGCTTAAAACGACCCCTATAGAGGATAAGTCAATGAGCTGCTCGAGAGAGGCAATGGCTAATACGGCTAAGATAATGCCTTAGTTCAATTACCTTGAGCTAGAGGAGTAGGTAGAGCTACTTGTTGAAGACTCGTGTTAGATGAAATCGAAGAAGGGGATGATGAAGTAGGTAATAAGGAGGGAGAGTATCATGAACCCATAGAAAGGAATGTCTAAGCACTTAGAGTGGAAGGATTGAGGATACATATCCTTAGTTTTTCTAGAATCAATGATGTCGAGAACTGCTTAGACTGGGTAGATAAGATTGAGAAGCAGTTTGATTACCACAAAGTGCTTAATAATGCTAAGGTCAAACTTGCTATGCTGGAGCTTACTAGTTGTGCCGAAGTTTATAGGCTATGTTAGAGTTTATGGGCTATGCTGCCTTGTAATGGAAGAATTTACAAGCCACCCGAAGAAGAGAAGGAGAACATGAAATTTGGAATTAGGATGAAATGAAAAAAGTCATGAGGAGAAGATTTGTTTCGAACTATTATTTGTAGGATACATTAAAGAGGTTACAAGAGTTGAGGTAAGGATCAAGTGTAGATGCGTATGTGAAGCAATTCTAAACGTTAATAATCTGTTGTGAAGTTGTTGAGCCTAAAAATCGTACTGTATCTCGATTCATTAGTGGGTTGAAGTACAAGATTGGAGATATTCTAGAGAATATGTGGTGCGAATTGTGACCAAGAACAAACAAGGTCGATAGCTAAATAGGTCCAAGCTTGTAGAAAGCTTGAAAGGAATAAATGACGAATGAAAGGTAAGCAAACCCATGAATAGCTTCAAAGGATATGATGCACCAATGGAACTTCCAAAGATTTACGACATAATTCAATATGACGTATAAATCGATCCAGTGAAGTTACTCACCACCCAGCCTTATTTAAGGGTTAAGATAAGAGTGATGCTGAGAGTAAATAGAGTGTATACACAAGGAAGAAAATGCTTAAGTGTATTAAGGGTGATTTGATTCTCCTTACAACTATAAGTATAAGGGTATTTACACCCATAAGTTAGTACAGCTTGCCTAAAAAGAAAAAAACAAAAAGGGCATTTCCTAAGGAAATAATGTACAAGATATAAAAGGGTAAAAATGAATATATAAGAAAAATAATCATTGGTACAATGGATTCTACACATGATACTATATATGTGGCGATGCTAAATTGATGAGGTTGTTAGAAGATGCAGATAAAAAGTATAGACAGCTGGCTTATCTAAGCAAGGATGGCTTTGTCAGTCCAGAGTCTCTCTTTCTCGGCTTCTCAGCAAGGAAGATGTCAAGTAATTGATCAGCTTGGGTGTGAGTAAGTAATCTTCAATTCAGCGCACTATAGAATGATGGGTAGTCACACAGCACGGCATGAAGGGTGACTTGGCAAGAAAGTACTCAGCCTCAGTAACGATTAGTTGGAACAGAAGGATTCATTGTGCTAGTCCCTCTAGTCTTTAGGCTCAGTTGTAGGTCAGAGGTCTAATAGCTTAATTCCCATCATTCCTTTCGGGTTGTTTTGGATTTGGGATCAAATCCAAATGGTCTTCACTTAGTTCTCCATCAGGCTGATACAGATTAAAGTTGGCAATGTTGAAGGCATTAGAAACCCCATAGTCCTTGGGTAATTCCAATCTATAGGCATTATCATTGATCTTCTAGAGGATTTTGAAAGGTCCTTTTGCTTTTGTAGATAATTTATTCTTCCTCTTGTTCGGGAATCATTCCTTACTAAGGTACAACTACACTATGTCTATCGGCTGAAATTGTTTAGCCGTTCTACCCTTAATCTTTTCTTATATTCTTCTAACAGCTTGGTCGATGTACTGAGTGACCTTGTTATAGATATACTGAAGGGATCGTGCTCTAGCTGAAGCGTCATGGTCCTCTTATACAGGTATGGGTGTAAGGGCGTGATCGAGGTGCAACTCAAGATTGAAAGCATAGAACACTTCAAATAGAGTTTGCTTAGTAGTGTCATGTATTATCCGATTGTAAGTAAACTTAACTACGGGTAAGCAGACATTCCAGTCAGCTAAGTTCTTGCCTACTACAGCTTGGAGTAGTGATTCCAAAGTGTGGTTAACCACTTCTGTTTGGCTATTAGTTTGAGGGTGACGGGAAGTATTGAATAGTAGTTTGGTCCTCTTTTGATGCAACAAGGTCCTCCAAAAATGGTTTAAGAACTTTAGGTCTCTGTTGGAGACTATGCTTCTCAGTACGTTGTGTATCTACATAATCTCCTATAAGAAAAGAGAAGCAATAGTTGAAGCATCATTAGTTTTTTAATAGGGCACGAAGTATGCCATTTTGTTGAACCAAACCACGACGACCATTGTAGAATCTTTACTTTAGATAGTTCACAGTAGTCCAAGAATAAAGTCCATGCTCAATTTAGTCCACGGCTTTATCGGGATAGGCGAAGGCATTACTTTCCCCTACTTGGCTTAGCTCGGTACTTAGCCTTCTTGCACACGGTATGGCCTTCGACCACTTAGTGCACATCTCTCCTTATCCTCAGCTAATAGAATCGACTATTCAATAGCTTACAGGTCCTCCTTTCTCCAAAATGACCGAAGAGTCCTCCATTATAGGCTTCCCTAATTAGTAGCTCTCCCAATGAACAAATTGGCACGCATAATTTTTCACTTTGGAACAAATAGCCATCTTTCACATGATACTCGTCTACTGTCCTCCCGTCGATGCATTGTGAAATTATGGGTTTGAAGTGTGGATCCTTAGAGTACTGTTATTTGACACTTGCAAACTCAAACGGTCTGGTTTACAATTTTGATAAAAGCACATATCTCCCTGAAAGAGCATTTGTAACCATGTTGCTCTTTCTCTACTTATACCTTATCATAAAATTGAATCCTTCAAGGAATTCAACCCATCTTGCTTGCCGCTTTTATAACTTGTTCTAACTTCGAAGGTATCTCAACGATTCATAGTCAGTATATATGATAAATTTCCTCATTAATAAATAGTGCTACCATACTTGCAGTGCTTGGATCAGTGCTAAAAGTTTCTTATCATATACAAAGTAGTTCAGTTGTGGTCCTCAGAGCTTCTTATTGTAGAAAGCAATTGGTCGGCCTTCCTGTATTAGGACAACGCCTATTCCAATGCCTGATGTATCATACTTTAGCTCAAAGATTTTCTCGAAGTCAGGCAGAACTAACACTAGGGTAAAGGTCAATTTTTCTTTTATCTTAGCAAAGCTCTTCTCCTCCCATTCTCCCCATCAGAAGTCGGTACTTTTCTTCGTTGGTTCAGTAAGTGGCACAGCGAAGGTATTGAAATTCCTGATGAACCTTCTGTAAAACGAAGTTAGTTCATGGAAACTTCTCATGTCGGTATAAGTAATAGGAGTCAGCTACTCAACAATTGCTCGGATCTTTTCATCATTGACTTGTAAGTCTCCTCGACTGACTACATAGCCCAAGAATAACACTTTTTCCTGGCAAAAGCAACATTTCTTTAGATTGCCAATAATCTCTTGGCATAGAGGATATCCATAATTGCTTTAAGATATTTACAGTAACTCAACATATCGACACTGTAGATCAGGATGTCGTCAAAGTATACCATGATATACTTCCCTATGAGATGTCTTAGCATATGGTTCATTAGTCTCATGAAAGTGCTCGGGGTGTTCGATAAGTCAAAGGGCATGACCATCCATTCCTAAAGTCCATGTCAAGTCTTGAATACAGTTTTCCACTCGTCTCTTGGTCTTATGCAGATTTGATGGTAGTTAGATTTAAGATAAATCTTGTTGAAAATCTTGACTTCATTGAGTTCATCCAACATGTCTTCTAGCTTTAGGATCGGATACCTGTATTTGATCGTAATCTTGTTTACAGCTCGGTTATCTATACACATTCTCCAGGTTCCATCCTTCTTTGGCACTAGAAGCGTAAGCATAGCATAAGGGCTGAGACTCTTTCTTACATAGCCTCTCTCCAGCAACTCATTAACTTGACATTGGAGCTCAGAAGCCTACTCGGGACTCATCCGATAAGCTGCCTTATTTAGTAGTGCAACAATAAGTACTAAGTCAATGCATTGCTCTATACCTCGAGTTGAGGGACAACCCCTCAAGTAATTGTTATGGGAATAGCTCAGTATATTCATCTAACAACTCCTTGATTTTCTAGGGCAATTCACCTTACTCCTTCATTTCCAATAGTCGCTTAACCAACAGTATGGTCGGCACATCAGAATTGATGGCCTCTCAGAGTTCGGCTTTACTCATCACCAGAGCCTTTCTCGATCCATGAGTAAGTTTTTTCTGCAACTTATTAACTTCTCTCGACGACATTAGATTCAATGTAATCTTCCAGTCATCCTTCTCGAACATATACGTATTCTTGTAGCCATCATGTGTAACTCTCCTATCAAACAACCATGGCCTACCCAACAACACGTAGGAAGCGCACATAGACAATATGTTGCAAAGAATTTGGTCAAAGTAATTCCTTATAGTAATCAACAATAGTATTTGCCAAGTGAGATATAATGCTCTTTTCTTACTCAACCAGTGCAGCTTGTACTATTTCATATGTGCAATAGTCGGTAACTTCAATTTTGAAATAAGATTAGTTGACGCTACATTAGTGCAACTTTTACTATCTATGATGAGGGTACACACCTGATCATTCACCTTATAGGTGGTATGGAACAGATTCTTTCTTTGCTCCTCCTCTCACAAGGGTTCTATGTTTATTGTGCATCAAATAACCATGAGTAACTTGTCCAAGTCCTCAACAAACACGTCCTCTTCAATTAGCTCTTTTTTAGCATTTTCTTTCTCTATAGGGACCTCCTCCTCTTCCTCTTTAGGTTCTTTATCTATATTGTCTACTTCTAGCTTCAGGACATCTCCCTTGATGACCATTATCCTACGGTATGGGTATTGAGTAGCCACATGTCCAAACCCTTGACACTTGAAGTACTTGATCTAGCTCGTCTTCCTATTAGACCCTTACCTCTTCTCGTAAGTTTAGATCGACCTTTCTGCTTAGCTTGGACATCAATCTTTCTATTCAACTCTATACTCGACTGAGCTTCCTGACTTGCTTGTCCTGGTCGGCTAGTTGACACCCTAGTCATTAGTCGACTCCTCCTTTGCCTTTCTACTTACTAGGCAATCCTAATAGGTTAATCTATTGTGTCAAATCGTTGGAGCTCTATAATGTCTCGAACGTCTCCTCTTAACCCAGTAATGAATCTTGAGACTATTCGAGCTGGTGGTTCCTCCACTTCGTAACGTATCATAAACATTTGAAATTCTTGAACATACTCATCAGCAGTTCGACCTCCTTTTCTTAGCTCCTGAAGTCGAGTGAAAGTATCTTGAAGATAAGTTTCTAGCACAAATCTATTTTTGAGTATTCTCTCTATCTCCGGCTAAGTATTAATCTCTTAGTATATCTCTCGTCTCTTTATGGTCTGAAAATTCTTCCACTATATAGTGACATATCCGGAGAACTCAACAGTAGCAGTTCTCACCTTCCCATAATCCTCATACTAATAGTAATCAAATATACGCTCTATCTTCTCTTCCCACTTTAGGTATTCATCAGTATTCCCAAATCCATTGAAACTCAAAATTTAAAGCTTCACATGGTTGGATGCTTTAGGGACTCTTACATGTTCTTCTTCAAAATACTCCTCTTCTTCCTCATCTCTCATACCTGCCAAATCAATCCTTCTCCTCACTTGTCCACCTACTCCTCTACCTTAAACGAGTCGAGTTGGGTTTTGACCTTTAACAGGTTGAGTAATTTACAGGGTGTTTTGTGCAGCCTCAAGGGGTTGCCAAGACAATGCATGTATAGCTCAGGTTAAATTCATTAAGAGGTTAGCTTCCTCATCAAGTCTCTCATCAGTGCTTTTGGGTGTTCCTTAAGACTGTCGTCCATGGTGGATAACTCTACTATCATCGCTAGTGCCAACATTCATACTCGGGTCAATCATTTTTCCTTATAGATTCAAGGCTCAAACAAACACTTTAGGAAATTAATAGTTAACAACACAACTCTCAAATGAACACAATAATTTGCTTTTGTTTCACACACACAAAACAAAGTATAACAAAACTTCGAAAACACACGTCAACTTGAACAAAACCTCCGCTTTGATACCAAGATGGTGTGAACCGTAACCATGAACAGATAAGGTCGGTTGTTGGATGGGTCCAAGATTGTAGAAAGCTCGAAAGGACTAATGGAAGAAAATACGAAAGGAATAACTGACGAATGAAAGGTAAGCAAACCCATAAATAGCTCCAGAGGATATGACACACTAATGAAACTTCTAAGGACTCATAATACAATTTGATATGATGCACGAATTGATCTGGTGAAGTTACTTGCCACCTAACCTTGTTTAAGAGTTAAGATAAGAGTGATGCAGATAGTAAACAAAATGTTTACATAAAGAAGAAAATACTTAAGTGTATTAAGGGTGATCTGATTCTCCTTACAGCTACAAGTACAAGGATATTTATACCTCCATAAGTTAGGGTAACTTGCCTAAAAAGGAAAAAACAAAAAGGGCATTTCTTAAGGAAGTAATGTACAAGATACAAAGAGTAAAAATGAATATAGAAGAAAAACAATAATTGGTGTAACAAATTCTACACATGATACTGTATACGTAGTGATACTACATTGGCGAGGTTATTAGAAGATGTGGGCAAAAAGTACAGATAGCTGGCTTGTCCAAGCAAGGATGGCTTAGTTAGTTAAAAGTCTCTCTTTTTCGGCTTTTCAGCAAGGAAGATGTCGAGTAATTGATTGGCTCGGGTGCGAGTGAGTAATTTTCAATTTAGCATACTATAGAAAGATGGGTAGTTATACGGCTCGACATGAAGGGTGACTTGGTAAGGAAGTACTTCGCCTCAGCAAGGAAGTACTCCACCTTGGCAGGGGTTCAACTGGAATAGAAGGATTTGTGCCTTGGCAGGGGTTTGGCTGGAATAAAAGGATTCGTCATGCTAGTCCCTCCAGTCCTAGGGTTCAGCTGTAGGTCAAAGGTTCGGTAGATTGATTCCCATCAGCATAGATATTGGTTCACTTGATGAACCTATCCGAGTTACCTAGAGAATTGAGAGATGCTAAATAGGAAGATTTTGAACTCCTGTTAATTGACTTACTACTAGCCAACCTGTTTTAAGCAAACCTATGTGATCAAAGCTAAGCAAAATTACTAAGGTCTAACTTACTTAGACTATCTAAGAAAAGGAGAAAGAGATCTCAAGGAATTTTGAGAAAGGCCAGAGCTTAGGAAGAAAGATAAGTGGATCAAATGCTTTAAGTGTCAAGGGTTTGGACATATGGCTGCGCAATGTTCAAACATATGAGTGATGGCGATTAAGGGAGAGATGCCGACCATTAAGGTTAATAGTGCTAAAAAGGAGATTAAGGAGCTTAAAGAATCTAAGTACCAGAACAATCCGAGGAAGGGAAAATCATTTATAGCAAAGAAGGTAATTTTATGCCTACAACTATGGTGATGAGGAGTGCGATGAGTGTCAGTCTTGTACTAGAGGATGAACAATGAGAGAATTTGTTCCACATTGGCTGTAAGGTGAATGAGACATTGTGTGCCTTAATTGTTGATAGTGGTAACTGCACCAATGTAGCATCCACTTTCATAGTCTAGTGTAAATAGCACTAGCTTAGTGATAAAGGAGCCTTATAAGTGAATAAGTAAGTGACTATACCTATCAATATTGGAAAATATCAAGACAAAGTACTCTATGACGTGTTACCCATGAGTACACTTCATATTCTTCTTAGACGATCATGGATGTTTGATTGGAATGTAGCATATGATGGAAGGAAGAACACATGCTCCCTAAAGCACGAGGGCAAGAGGGTTAATCTATTATAAAAAAGGAATTCTTATTTCAACTAAGGCAAGCTAATTAGCTCTTTAGAAAGCTGGTAAACCTAAGCTCTATGACTACTGAATAAGTTAAAAATATGTAGACTCAACTGAGTTAAGCACTGAAGAAAGAGGCTTTGATGGTGACTTGAGTCAACTTAAAAAGAGGCATGAAGCTTGAAGGGGTGACATTTTTCTTTTTAAAAGGCTATTAGAGATGAGAAGATCAAATGAGGAACTGCTACCTACTAAGGTGAAGTCCCTACTAAATAAGGTTATTGACTTATTTCCATGTGAACTACCAACAGGTTTACCTCTCATCCGAGGCAATGAACATGCAATGGACTTGCAACTAGGAGTTACTCTACCAAATAAGCTTGCTTATAGTTTGAACCTTAAACAAGCTGCAGAGGCAGGTAGATGAGCTAATGAAGAGAAGGTATGTATGAGAGTTCCTAAGTTCATGTACTGTGCCAACTTTACTAGCACCAAAGAAAGATAGGACATAGAGGATGTGCATGGATAGCTGAGCAATCA
Organism: Lumnitzera littorea; assembly: GCA_024138015.1. Classification (NCBI taxonomy): domain Eukaryota; kingdom Viridiplantae; phylum Streptophyta; class Magnoliopsida; order Myrtales; family Combretaceae; genus Lumnitzera; species Lumnitzera littorea. Next base: position 61,740,222 of record JAMXBB010000004.1, on the reverse strand, counting down.
ATTGCATTACCATTAAGTACAAATATCCTATAACAACACTTGACGACATGCTTAATAAGTTAAATGGAGCAAGAGTATTCTCTAAGATTGATCTCAAATTTGGGTACCATCAAATCCAAATGTGAGAGAAAGATGAGTGGAAGACCGCATTCAAGACCCACCATAGATTGTATGAATGGCTTGTGTAAATGGCTTGTGATGCCATTTGGACTATCGAATGCCCCGAGCACATTCATGAGACTGATGAATCATATGCTCCAAGAATTCATTAGAAAATTTGTTATTGTGTATTTTGATGATATTCTTATTTATAGTCCTAATTTAGAGACTCATTATGAGTACCTCCAAGTAGTTTTCTCAAAACTCCAAGCTAAGAAGCTTTATGCCAATCTAAAGAAATATGACTTCTATGGACTTAAGGTGATCTTTTTAGGATTTGTTATGAGTAGTAGTGGTATATGAGTGGATGATGAGAAGGTAAGAGCAATTACCAAATAGCTTGTGTTGACCAATTCAATTGATGTGCAAAGTTTCTACGGCTTGATATCATTTTATTGTCGATTTATGAGGAACTTCAGTAGTATTGTCACCTTACTTACTAAACTGTCCAAGAAAAATGTTGAATTCAAGTGGGGAGAGAAGGAATAGAAGAGTTTTGAAGAAGTGAAAGAGAAGTTGACTATCGCTCCTATCTTAGCTCTATTGAGCTTTGATAAAATGTTTGAAGTGGAGTATGACACATCTGTACTAAGCATAGGTGCTATGCTGATGTAGGAGGGCTAATGTATTGCCTACTTCAATGAGAAGCATAGAAGAGCTACACTCAACTACACTATATATAATAAGGAGTTTTACTCCTTAATCTAAGCCTTAATTGTCTGGTAACATTATTTGTTACCTAAAAAGTTTATGATCTACACTAATCATAAATCCTTGAGATATCTAAAGAGAAAGCCTAAGTTATCTTGAAGATAAGCCAAGTAGGTTGAGTTTATGGAGGGATTTTCTTATGTCATAAAGTATAAGAACGGTAAGAACAATGTAGTGGCAAATATGTTACTGTGATGACATTTCCTCTTGACTGAACTACAAACTAGGTTACATGGTTTCTCTATGATCAAGGATTTGTATGTTAAGGATCTACATTTTAGTTCAATCTATGCTAGATGTGAAGAAGGTCAAACACTTGATGATTATCATAGGGAGGATAGATACTTATTCAAGAAGAGGAGATTATTTATCTCAACTTGTTCTATATGAGCGTTGCTAGTGCACAAGACACATGGTGGAGGATTTTTTGGACATTTTGGCAAGCATCAAACTTACAAGTTACTAGCTTCTAGATTCTTTTGGCCAATGATGATGAAAGATGTCCAAGATGTACTAGAAAGGTATATTACCTATAGAAGGGCAAAGAGCCGAGTCGAGCAGAGTAAGGGCAATATTTACCTTTGCTAATCTTGACTAAATCATGATTTGAGTTAAGAATAGACTTTTATGTTAGGATTGTCGAGGACTCCTAAAGGAAGGACTCTGTCATAGTGGTTGTAGATTGATTTAGCAAGACGACACACATCATGCCTTGTTCCAAAAGCAACAATGCTTCAACTATCTGTTTTCTTTTCTTATAGGAGGTCGTCAAGCTCTGAGGAGTACCTAAGACGATTGTTTTAGACTCCATCATGGTGGTTGTAGGTTGATTTAGCAAGACGGCACACTTCGTGCCCTGTTCCAAAACTAACAATGCTTCAGCTATCTCTTTTATTTTCTTATAGGAAGTTATCAAGCTCCATGGAGTACCTAGGACCATTATTTCAAACTGGGATCCAAAGTTCATGAGCTACTTCTAGAAAACATTATGAAGGTGAATGAGAACCAAATTATTGTTCAGTACGTCCTATCATCTATAGACGGATGGATAACTAAGGTTATCAATAGAATGATAAGAACTTTACTTCGAGTTGCTATTGGTCAGAACATGACTAATTGGGATCTATGCTTTCCTATAATTAAGTTCGCCTACAATAGGACCACCTACAATACCATGATTACATCACCATTTGAGATTACCTATGGATTCAACCTTCAGCTTGCACTAGATCAGGTGCCACTTCCAAGCCAGAACGAAGATCAACCAATTGTAGAAAGATCTAAGGCCATCAAGACAATATACCAAAAGGTCATAGAGGAACTGAGCCGAACTGCCACCAAGCTTGAGAGGTGAGGCAAGGGATGAAAGAACAAAGAATTTTACCCTTGTGATTTGGTTTAGATCTACCTCAAAAAAGAATGATTCCTAAGTTTGAGGAAGAATAAGTTATCTCTCAAGCTGATAGACCATTTAAAGCGCTTGAAAAGATCAATCCTAATGCTTATAAGATTGAGTTACCTAAAGATTATGGAGTCTCAAACTCCTTTAACATTGCTGACCTCCATCCTATGTCTTCGAAGACGAGCACTAAGTAGCCAAGCTAGAATTGATCCCAAATCTCATACAGCCTAAAGGGGATGATAGGGATCATGAAACAATCACTCACTCTTGAGCTTCAAGACTAGCCTATATGGTTCGCTGAGCTATCCAAGGAGAGTTAAACTCTGAAGAACGATCCTTTCTCCAATATGACCAACTGAATTACTATGCTTTCCATCTCATCAAAGAGACTCCTAAGGTGACTAACCTATCGTTGAGCCGACTCCATCACAATACAACAATCCAAAGTCAAGCACCAGACCTGCCTATTGTCAACTTGATACACTGTTGAGGATAAGCTACCCCCAATGTTAAGCCAATTAGTTGAGGTCGACCAAGCAATGGGCTACCTCTAAAACTAATCCTTCCTCAGTTCGAAACATCTAAGTTGCTAAGCACTTGACCCCCACATGATCTATCCTAAACCTATTTTGCTCAGCAAGCAATATCATTAGGACTACGTAATGGATAGCTGACATGCGCCCTGGTCTCTAACATCTGTACTATTCTTTTTATGGCTAAATATTCTTTTGTCTGTTTACAATTCTACCTTTGTAATATATTTCACTTTCCTTTTCTAGTAGGAATTCTTTTTTAATTTGCATATACTTAAGACTTTCCTTAATTAAGCCATATAAATACTTATAGTATGTAATAGTTGCAATAGTTAATGATAGTGAATTTCAGGCATTTCTCACTTTTGTTAGCTAAGTATACCTTTTAGCCACACTTTACATAATATCAAGTGTAACTTAAGCTCATGTGAGGCATCGATGAGTCCTATCTACCATCAATGCATGTAGACCCCTACTTAACCTTCGACTATCACCTAGCTTTTTGGACCATCTTGCAATTCGAACCTGCCCTTGGTTTGCACAATATTGGACATCATGTATTCATCTATGGGTCCATTTTGTATCGATCTTGTGATTCTTTCATTCGTTGTCAAATTACTTGTACTTTTTCATTCATTTGATGAATCATAGTAGGCCTTATGGTCATTTGTTCTTCTCACTCCCAAAAAAGGGGTGATTGACATTTTGTCCCATATAGAGCTTTAGAAGGAGTCATCTATATAATTGATTGGTAACTATTATTGTATGCAAATTCAATCAATGGAAAGTGAGTATCCTAGTTACTAGAGAAGTCCATAGTACAAGGTTGTAGCATATCCTCTAAAATTTGTATAACTCTTTCAAATTGTCCATCATTCTAAGGGTAACATGCAAAGTTAAAGCTAAGTTTAGTTCTCAAAGCTAGATGTAAACTTTCCCAAAATCAGGAAGTAAATCTAGTATCTCAATCTAATACGATACTAAGGGGTACCCTATGTAATCTTATTATTTCTTGATTATAAATTCTGGCTAATTTATCAATGGCACAGCTTGTATGTAATGGAAGGAAATGGGCACTTTTAGCTAATCTATCCACCATTATCCAAATAGAATCATGACCTGCTTTGGTTTTGGGTAAAGTGGGGATGAAATCCATAATGATGTGGTCCTACTTCCATTGATGAATTGGTAGAGGCTATAATAAGCTATTAGGACATTGATGTTCAACTTTGATTTGTTGATAAGTCGTGCAATGAGCTACAAATTTAGCAATGTCACTTTTCATTCCTAGCTACCAAAAATGTGGTTTCTAAGTCTTGATGCATTTTATCTCCTTCAGGATGCATAGTGTGTCATACATAGTAGGCTTCTTCTAAGATTTTGTTTCTTAGATTTGAATCCTTTAGGATATAAATTCTTTGATGGTATCTGAGAAGAAGACCTTGTCGATCCATACTAAAATTTTCTTGTCTTTTGAGAGCCATACATTTTATAATTCTTTGAAATTGCAAATCATTTTGTTGTTTTTGTCTTATTTCCTCTAATATGGCTGGTTGTATTTCCAAAACCATTAACTAAGCTTAGGCCGTTGCAGGAATTACTTGCAACTATAATAATTTGAATTCGTGAATCAACTCATACTATATGGTGATCAAAGTTGCCATTTGGCTATAACTTTTCCTACTAAGAGCATTTGCCACAACATTAGCTTTTCTTGAATGGTAGTTAATGCTTAAATCATAATCTTTGATTAGTTCCAACTATCTTCTTTGCAGATTCAACTCTTTTTGTGAAAAGATGTACTTAAGACTTTTATGATCAACATAAATATCATAGTGTTATCCATAGAGATAATGTCTCCAAATTTTTTAAGTGAATACCATAGCAACTACATTTAGATCATGAGTAGGATAATTTTGGTCATGATGTTTGAGTTATCGTAAGGCATATGCAACTACTTGGTTGTCTTGCATTAGTACACATCTTAATCCTAAATGCAAAACATTGTTGTATATATAGAAAGGTTTGTTGGGATTGGGAAGAATTATTTTAGGAGCCGAAGTGAGTCTTTTCTTAAATTCTTGAAAACCATCTTCACAATTCTTATCCCATTTGAATTTAACTCCTTTTTTGGTTAATCTTATCAGGGGTTTAGCAATTTTAAAGAAATCCTTAACATACCTTCGATAATCCCCAACCATACCCAGGAAACTTCTAATCTTCGTTACTATTTCTGGTCTTTTCCATTTAGATATGGCTTTAATCTTTGTGGAGTCTACTGAGATCCCATCTCCAAAAATGATATGTCCTAAGAACATTATCTTATCCAACCAGAACTTACATTTGGATAATTTTCCATATAGCTTATGAGTACAGAGCTCTTGAAGAACTATACATAAATGTTTAGCATATACCTACTTGTCTGGGGAGTATACTAGAATGTCATCAATGAAAACTACTACAAACTTGTCTAAGTAAGGCTGATTTATCTTATTCATTAAGTTCATAAAAGAAGAAAGAGCATTAGTCAATCCAAATGGCATGACAGCAAATTCATAATGTTTGTATCTTGTACGAAGGGCCGTCTTTGAAACATCTTTAGGTTTTATCCTTAATTGATGGTAAGTAGATCTGAGATCGACCTTAGAAAAGATTGTTGCTTCTCTTAATTGATCAAAAAGATCTTCAATCCTTAGTAAAGGATATTTGTTTTTAACTATCACTTTATCTAACCCCTGATAATCCATATATGACCTTAGGGATCCATCTTTCATTTTAGAAAATAATATTAGAGCTCCCATGTTGATACACTTGATCAAATAAATCCTTTGTCCAACAAATGTTGTAGCTGTATTTTCAATACTTTAAGTTCTGTTAGAGCCATTAGATAAGGTGCTTTTGAGATAGGTTCCGTGTTAAGTAAGAGGTTGATAGTAAATTCGACTTCTTCATGAGGAGGAAGTCCCAATAGATCTATAGGCAAAACATCTAGAAATTCATTTACAATTGGAATTTCCTCTATTTGGGATGCCTCCTTCTCCTCGTCTAAGTAGGCTACCCAACATACATTCTAATTTTCTTTGGTTTCGTTTATTCCTAAAACTGCCAAGTTATGTGAAGGATTCATACGACCTTCACTTTGAAATATAATCTAATTCAAACGAAGATATAGTTTCTTTTCTCTGAAATCAATATTAATCTTGTATTTGGATAACCAATTTATTCTTAGTATAATATCATACCCCTTTAATGAAACAAGTATGAGATCAATTAGAAAATCAGTTCCAAATATCGTTATTCTCCCATTAGGAATCATTCTTGTAGTTTACACCTTATCTCTTCTGGGTGTTCCTATGTTGAAGGTTGCATTCATCCTTTGAGACTTAATGTCGTTTTGTTACTGGAATCCTAAATGTAGAAATGAATGTGATGCTTTAGTATCTAATAATGCATAAGCCATATAATTTCCAACTAAAATGTAACCTGCATTGGTATGTTTTATTCATATTAAAAGTATTTCAAGTACATTACAAACTTTTAAAATGTTTTATTACACACATACACACACACACACACACACAATACTTAAGCCCAATCATCGGATATTAACTCCTTAAGCTTGGCCTCACTTATTTCATTATAATCTTCTTCTTCTAAAACTTCTTCGTTCCAGTTTTTATCTTGGTTTAATATCTCTAATTCTTCAATTACAAACACTTTAGCTATAGGGGCTATGGCTTCTTGGTTTTCTTCTTTTCTTTTACATAGTCTAGTCATATGACCCTTCTTTTTGCATATATGACAATGTTATTACTACATTTGGGGAGAGTTCCTAGCTATGTTTTATTCATTTCTACACAAATAACATTTTCCTTTTAGTTGTTCACATCCCTAGGGAGTATGTCTTCCTCTACATTTCCAACATTTTATAGTAACACTATTATCAGACAGGCCTCCAACGATCTTCTCACCCTTATCCATACATTTAGGCTGGATAGTAGTCGTTTGTAGGGGCTTCCTTAGTTACTTCCCTCTTGATTTCCTTTGCGACCTAATTAGGACAAGATTCATAATCTATTGTTCTTAAGTTCCTGAACCTTAACTACAATATCTACTTAAGTGGGAAGGTCGTAATCCTCAAGCTTACATTGCATTATTAGGTTAAAGCCTAAGATGAAAAGAGTCATCATCTCTAAAAGAGATAGGGGCATACTGCAAATGTTGATTTAATTTATTCTTGTACTGAATATTCCCTTTCTTTAGTGTAAATAGTTCCCAAGTTAACTTCATTTAGGTACTTTAGGGCACAAATTCTTTCCTGAATTCCTCCTAGAATCTTTCCTAAGTGATTAGACCTCTAAGAGACCTTGTTTTTGAGTCCCACCATAGCCGAGCTTGTGATTTCAACATAAAAGTTCCATAAGAGACTTTTTAGTGTTCGAGTACTCTGAAAGCTTCAAAACATCTTTCGATGCTAATTAGCCATTCATTGACTTCAATTGGTTTACTAATATCTCTGTTAAAGTACCAACTAGCCCTTATCAAATCCAGGAGTTTATTTACTTCAGTAATGTTCCCTTCAACTAAAGGAGGAATCATTGCTAATTGTTCATGTTCCTTAGCTAAGTGTTGTAACATGGTATTCATGATTGCTAATAATTGATTCAAAGGAAGGGGTTGATCTACTGGTTATTCTTAGTTTCCTTAGTCTTTTAGACTACTTGATTTTCGTTTGACAATTTCCTATGTTTTAAAAGGTTGAAAGAAAGTAAGAAAAAGATTCTTAATAAGCTAAATGACTGAGTTTTATTTATAAATAAGAAGGTCATTCATATACTTCACTAGATATATTTACATTCATCAAAAAGAAAAAAACTTCATTTTTCACTGGAACATCATTAGATCCTTCCTTTGCTAACTTTTTCACCTTAGTTTTAGTTTGGAGGGAAGAAGCCCATAGCTTTAAGGTCAATTCCTTGGTTATAAAGATCATTCACAATTTTCTTTATAAGATGCCAAGGCTTGATCTCTAGAGTGTATTCTACTCGAATAGAACTCTACTTAGAAGGTTTGTTCTCAAGTTATCTAGAACCTGTAGAATTAGGGGAGTCTTAGTTGCTAGGGGTCAGAGGATGGACTTGAAGAGGTATGGTGTTGAGAGGAGCTTGTAATTCACTATTTTTAGGTCTTACCTCCCCATTTAACATATTCTCATCAGCTACTTCATTAGGAGTGTTTTCTCTTTGAATTCTAGCTACTAGGGATGTCTATATTATACGAAAAACTCCTTTAGGGTACCAATTGATAGCTCCGCTTTGGTAAGCCTAGATTATTGCCCCTTCTATATTTGAAATGTCCTCCATATTGTCTGGATAACAAACATTACAATCAAGTCTTGCCATAAAGTAAGGTAATGTTATCACCTACATTTCTATATCATTGAACCACATATAATATCATTCAAAATTCGAAATGGAGGAGGAATAATTGCAGTCTTCTTCTGTGGTGGTTATCATACTATCCCAAAGAGGCATCTTTTTAGGGTAAAGTCCTTGACGAAAATTTTCAATAATCTACTCCACATTATAGAAGACATTAACACCAGCCAAATGATGGTTTAAGTCCTAAAGCCTACCTCGGTAATCTGGGGGATTAGTTTCTCTAATCCATGAGAAGGTATCTCTTTCTTGTGTAAGAAAAGCTCTGAGATGCTATAACCATAGAATAATTCCATAATTGGAATCAGTTACTTATGTTTATCTTTAGTTATTATGTTTATAATTATCATTATTTATTTATTTATTATATATTTTTCCTATCCTCAACTATACTTCTTTGATACTACTTTAAGACTATTATGCTTTGAAAAGTTTAGAAACCAATAGTCTCGCTATATGTACTGAACACATGTGATCAAAGCAGTATTCATCGACCCTACAGATGTTCATTATACACAAGTTTCTCAAAATAGTATCTAATATTTGAGGAAGGGAATATTTCACACTATTTTATTTTCTTTAATTACATTATTAAAAGCTTTTGCTCAACTATTTCAAATTGGAATAATAGGTGGTTTCACATTGTCTTCTGTATACTCCAATCAACCTACCTAAATTGTTCTTGGCATGTTTAGACTCAATTATTCCTGCAAAAAGGACTATAAGGAGGTGAGCAAAACTACTGCTCAATAAGTAGCAAGAGATATGCATCATATATAATACGATCAGAGTAAGCAAGTACTTTAGAGTATAATGTAATGCAATCATATCAAGTGCCATCTACACAATGTTAATCGGTATGTCCTGAGATTATAGAAAATAACCTCACTTTAGCCCAGGTTTCGAGGAGTTTTACTTCTGCTCACCACTTAGTGGGCTTAAGTTTCCCATCAATCTAAGGATGTGCAATAGACTCTTTTTCCCCTCTATACCCAATTCCATACTATTCTACTTGATACTTTCAAACCTTAATGGTGACCTTCTCTCTTATCACTTAATTTCAAAGGGTTGAAAGAAGGAACTCCTTATTTTCTTGTCGTATGGGTGATGCTGATGAGAAAATGCAAAATGCTAGTATACTATGCATTTATAATTATTAGAGTCAGATATTACATTAGTCAAGGTATTTAGATGATCAAGTAATGAATCAATACCATATTAGAATAACATAAAGCTAAGCTCTAAAGATTATCAAATAGTATTATTACACCCACATTTATTGCATGTGCAAATACTACTATTCTATAATCACAAGTAAAATAATGGCTTACGACCCCTTGTTAGCACATCAAGAACTACTGTGAGGCTGGTTACTTACCTATTTATAGGTCACTAGAGTCCTTCAGATAGCAATTGTTACATCGTTAAAGGAGAGTTACTTATTAGATACATTTGCTATACCAAAAAAAGGTCACTTTGATGTATAAGCAAATAACTCAATTTTTCTTTAACTCATTGAAAAAGAAAAAAAAGTGTTTTACGAATGTCTATAAAGTGAGATATTTGGTTTTTATGGGAAAAAGAGTAAGGTTATTATTGTATATAGTAACGTATATATTTTGGGAAATTGGAATGAAAATTTGGAGATCATTAAGCATTGTAATATAGGATAAATTGATATGAATACAATAACTTTTATATATATTCTAAAATAAAGTCAAGAGGGAACTTAAAAACATATAATGTATATAAATAATAATTATTCTGTAGAAAACATACATTGTATAATCATAGTATAATTCAAAATTTGGCAAAATTTCGACTTAAATAGTAAGAAAATTGGGAGATAATTTGGAAAATATCATGGATGGAATCAAAAGGTTACATTTTGTATAGGAAAGCATAGGAAAAATTTTAAGGATTTTAGGAAGTCAATAAATAGGGTTTTGCAATATTTCTTTAAAACTAGTATATTATAATAATATATGTAGAAATTTACAAAAATTATAAAATATACTAAACATGCTAAATTAATTCCAAAAAATTTTTGTAAGTAGATATGTAAATGACGAATTTACAATAAAAAGAGCATTTTAAAAGGATGAAAATTGAATCTGCAAAACCACTAAACTAATGCAAACCACCACTTATGGCCACCTCCTTCTACAACCAACCTGTCGAGCCACCTAAGGAGCATCCCAACAGGGTATGTATCTATTTTTGTTTATTTTGGAAGCTAAAAACATTGTAGGGAAATTTTTGAAGGGAAGGGTGATATTTATAATGTAGATTCAGGTTTCTTTTAAATTTTTTATTATTTTTGAATGTAAAAAAATTCCTAAAATTTGACCACATGTTACTGCATACATGATAGGTGTAAGGTAAATTTTTCACTAATTTTACACCCTTGGAGATATTTTAGGTATAAAGAAAATTTTTCACTAATGTTGGAACCTTGGAGATATTTTTGGTAAATTATTGATGAAGTTATCCTATTTTTTATATTTTCAGATTTTTTCTTTTTTTTTTTTCCCCAAACATGTTTTTTCACTTTTCTAGAATTCGTTAGATATTTAGGAGCATTTTAGAACATTTTTTACACTTGTTAGAATGGTTTGGATAATTTTTGGCATCTTAGGGTATTTTTATGGGGTATATTGCCATATTTTGATACTATACCTATTATTTTAATATTATTCTTTATATTTTCATAGTATTTTCTTATGACATGTTATGATGATGTTTTCCATACAATAGACATAGATCTTCATTATGTTTCTTGTCTTGTTTCATTATTTGTTATAAACCAACTTACTACTTACAGCGAATGGTAAGTTAATCTTTTTATTTGTTGGTTTTTCATAAATTTTTTTACATATCAATTCTATATAACCTTATGTTTTTAAATTTTGAATTCGATTGTGCTTTTGATTCTTATTATCAAACCATAACTAACTTTCTAGTTAGAATGATAACTAAGTGGTTATCATACTTAACATCTCAATCACTAATTGAAGAACATTAGGTTAAACTCAAGAGAGTAGGGGTGAATTAAGTTTAAGGATAAATTGCAATTCCTTTCTGATATAAACAATTAAATGCAATAATAAGAGTAATCAAAATAACAATAGAACAATAATAAGTGCGGAAATTAAAAGAGATAGGGATAAAGAAGATTAAGCCCAGATATAACGTGGAGTTCGGATTGCCCCCTAGTCTCTACGGACACATAATACCTCTAACTAAGGACTTCACACCACTTTATTGATTTCTCAATCCAAGCTCCAAAAACTACATAAGTACAAACTTGATTACACATGTTTCACACTCATAACTCTCAATACAAATCACAATCTCAACTCTTAACACAAAACTCAATCTGAAGAATTATTGGTATAATGCTTTTAACTCTTAATACTTGCAACTAATAGCTCATAAGCATTATATTTCAAATCTCTCTAAATATTAGCAATTTATGATACAAGAGATAATAAGAATTATAGACAACAAGAATATAAAAGAATTATAGATAACAAGAATACAAAAGAATTATAGACAATAAGAATACAAGAGAATATTGAAATATTGTAGCAAAAAATCAGTTTTCTACTGTCTTTGGTCAAGTTATTAAGTATTTATATTATCTCATTCATTTCTTCCCATTACAATGCATTCAATAAAATATTTTTTTTTTTTTGAAAGATTAGTGTTTTTATGAAAATTGAAATTGGTCCACCCAACCGATTTTAGTTTTCTCATTTCCAACTTCATGAGTGGTGACTCAATTTGTCATAATAAAAAAGAAAATTTCTTTTAGTTCCTTTGTCAAACAATTTACATTAGGTGGATACCTTTTTATAAACTAAGGAATCAAAAGATAATTTTTTTTTAATAAAATTTGGGCTCAACAACAACAAGAAAAGTTAATTAGAGCATTTTTATATAATGTTTGACACAATATATTCTATTACTTATTATTAATAAAATTATTGCTTAATTTTTTATGTTAAAGTAGCCTTTATTTAATACTATTTGATTATATATATATATATACTTACTAACGATGCACCTATAATGCGTGTGTATAAAATAAATAAAGTGGTTTCTAAAAATTGAGTCATAAAAAACATAATTTAAATCTACAAACTTTCATGATTTTGTAAATAATAATTTCCACATTGTGAAAAGTAAAAAATTAATCATAAAAGCCCCCTCAAAGAAATATATTTGCAAAAGAAAACAACTATTTGAATTTTGTGTAAGAAAAACAAAGAAAAATTGCTAGATATGTCAATTTCCTAAGTAATTCAATTTAAGTCAAAGGAAAAATGGCCAAAATTAGTTTATATTTGGAAAACCACTAGCTTACCATAATATGAGAAAGAAAAGAACATAATAAATTAAATTTCCTGTTTGAGAAGTTTCTTATTTTGCTTGTTTAATTGCATTTTTAAAAATTTAAGAGTATAATTTTGATTGAAAGATGCGACATCCAAAAGAGAGGGTCTTTGCTTAATAGTATAGATATGTTTTGAAATATTGTTCACTAACATTATTAAATGGTTAACATAAAATTATGATTTGAAAATTAGCTATAATTGATTAATTATGTGAAATGCTTATATATGTATTATGATAACTGACATTAATACTATAAGATAAGCATAATAATAATTAAAAGGTTGTATTCCTTAATTGCAAATCAATCCAAATCGATTAACCTTGACCTAACTGATTCCATTAGACTAGTTCTATCTTGAACTGGTCCAAATTAGAAAGGATTGTAATTAATAAAAGATATCATAGAATTGACACACTTAAAGGATTAAGCTACTTTAAATCCCCCATAAAAACCAGTTTGACTATCCTTTCATTAGTTCATTATCTATTGAATTGATTTCTAAAAGTAATTGGTAAATAATAATTTAGATAATTAATTAATTAATTAGAGAACTTAGTGTCTTGGTTTGGTTATAAAACTAAAATAAGCCCACTAAGTTGTTGGTTTGAACTTAGAAAAATAGTTATATATAGCCTCTTGAGCTCAACTTGTAGACTTAACAATAAAAATAGAAAATGGGCATAATTAATGCACTTAACTATCGAACTTAAACGTAATTTGATGTAAGACTATGTAATTGACATCTATAATTATATTATTCTTCAATAATAACTCTCATTTTTCTTAGTGGCATGTAAATTAGTTTACGAGTCGGTGATAGAATAATTAATGTTTGGTTTGTGTTGTGATATTATACAGGTGCAAAATGACCGTAGATGTTGCTTACTAAAATCCTAGGTTAAAAACTTGAATTGGGGCTAATATAATGCTTGCAACTTATGCTTAGTCATTCAGTCTAGTACGACAACATTCTTAGATTGGGTTATGTCTACGAGTATGACTTTATGATGACACAATAGATAAAGTTTTGGCTATTGTAGATGGCTTGGCGGATCGTTGATAGGAGGGCACTATAATAGTGATATCAACGGATTCCTTTCATACGAGACTACTTCCTAGGATTCCGTAAGGAGTTTAGATTCACTCAAGCAACCCTAATGGCCTTGTTGGGATCCAGCCACCATCGTTTTCTATCATGATATCCAAAGTCATGGGTACTCCCTGCTAATTATTTATCTTAATACTTAAATCAAATTGTTTGCTATACAAGTAATTGACATGCATGACATGATATGTGTTATCATACCCCAAATATGTTAATGGTGAGACAATCGCTATACATCGTACTTAAGTAAAGTATGTAAGGCTACAATTAACTAGGTTAGATTCTAATCAATTTTAAGATTTTGAAATTATTCAATAATTTTAGAGAAATCTTTTGGATATTCACTTGATAAAACTCAAAAAGGTTTTCAAAAAATGCTTTCATTGACCTATAAGAGATAACATGAACTCAAATATATTTGATGACTTACATATAAAGAGTAAGGTTAGCAGTTTATATTATCGTATTGTGTTATGTCTTGTTTCCATATCTAAATAAGTTCGTGTTTGAAAACCATCAACTCATAAATAAAATCAATAACGAATTGGAGATCTAATTGGAGTCCATTCAGCAATTTTTTCTAAGTTATAAAAGACACGAATTTCTTAAAAGAAGAAGACTTATATGAGAAGATGCAATGCTAATGCGGCTACTTGAACATAGGAAAGTGAGCTGAAGAGTGAAGAAGGAATGAACTCTAGCTGTGATACCATATCTTTTACTTTTTACATTCCATAATTTTTTCTTTTTACTTTTGTTTTATATTACCGCATTAGTGGAGAAGATGAAAAAAAAAAAAGAAGAAGAAGAAAACAACTAAAGAATGAAAATATAAATTTAATATTAAATAGGTTTATGGGTTAAACTCAAACTTATATACAAGACTTGTTTATTTAAATGGACATGTAAATTAGTTTGAGACTTAGATATGAATATGGATACGAATTTAACTATATTTAAATGACTCTGACTCATTAAATCTTATGTCCACACATTTAAATTGTTTTATGTTGTACCTGGATTTATCATATGTAGATCCCAAATTACCAATCCTAACAAAATGAGCATCCTCCTGTATACAAAATGCCTATGCAGAACAACAGCCTAAATCATTCCGATTTAACCGTTAACATGCAATTCTACCTGACCTGTTGTACCTACTATCATTATATGCAGAAGACCTACTTGGAAAGTTTGAAGAAACGGACCGGGCCTTCATCATGCTTTATACTGTGGAGAGCTCTATATTCTTTTTTTTTTTTGGAACAATAGCTCTATATACAATTACAAAAGCGAAATGGCACGCAGGTTTCAAGTCGTTTTAGTCCAAGTCAATCGGTTGTTCCTATGTCGTTTTAGTCCTAGTCAAGATTGGCAATTTAATTTCTACTTCCCTACATTAACACGACTCTATCTTTGCTTCTGGTTTCAGCCTGCCGACAAAAAGTTAAAAAGTGTCGCAATTTCTTATTGATTTTTTTTTTTCTCTCTTTATAAACATCATTCTCAAGATTATGAATTTATTTATTATATTTCCATCGATCAGTTCTATTTCTTTCTTTATTTATCATTTCCTCTCCAGCTCTCTCCACACAGCACATCGAATTTTAACTTAAGCAAAAGAGAAAAATAAAGTTATTAAAATGTTAACTTTCTTTGCGTAATTATTATTATTATTATTTGCTTACAGCTTTTGTTATCGTGGAAGAGAATATATACGAACAATAAGTTAATGCTTAGTTCTGTCCAAAAGAAAATTGATATTTAGATTTGGTGAAACAAGTTTAATGCTTAAATAATTCATATCACGAATTCCATGGGCAAAACAAAAATGGGGAGGGAAAAAAAAAAAAGCACATTTACGAGTTCGAGTAAATTGATAAGCTGTAGGTGCCTTCCCGGTGCCTTCCATGTGAAGAGTCAACTACCTTCAAGCCAAACTTAGATTTTTCTAACCCAACATATATATATATATATATATAATACCAAGTAAAATAGTTAAGAATCGTCTCGTGTCCCAACATACTATATCAATATATTAAAACTTATTATTTTATCAATGAATTTTTTTCACAAAATTCCTTTACATATTTTTTTAATAGTCTTTATGGGTCTCACAAAACTAAATATCCAATCAAAACTTAAAAAAAAAAAACAAAAAGGAGAAACATATTCTTAGACAGAAGAACGTGCGCTAAGACCAAGTACAATAGTCGTTCTTCTCCCGTTTCCCCTTGCTTGAAGCCACGCGTATGGTTCCTTGCCGTTGAAGTTGATGTGCCTAGCGTAGGGCTGAGAAAATAAAACTGTGTACGGTAAATTTAATCATTAATTAAATCAAATCGAAAAATTAATTTTTTTTTTTACGAACCATTTAATTTACAGTTTAATTCAATTATATATAAATAGTCTACAGTTAGGTTTGGAGAAGCGAACCAAACTATTTAGTCAAATAAAAAAATATTATATAACTATTTTATATTTTTTTCCATTAATCTTCATAAATTTCATCAAATTTTTCATATTATGTTTTTATTTATCATGATTTTATATTAATTATTAAAATTAAGTTGAGTAAATTTTATTTAAAACTTTATAATTATTAAAGATAAAAATGTTTATAAAAATTTGACACAAACGACTTAAATCGTGAATCAAACCAAATTAAATTGATTTTAATTAGATTAAAAAAATTTATGAACTGAACTGTATAATTAGGTTCGATTTAAAAGAAAAATCGAATTATTTTATTAAGTTCGATTTAGTAAAAGAGAGGACGAACGATACCTAATCGAACCATACCAACCCTTAGAGTAACATGACTATCATTGGGACATTTCTCTGATTGAGAATGTCCCTAGCCACACATATAATATATATATATATATATATATTTCAAGAATTCGTAAATAGTTATATGATGTGATAATTTGCATGCAACCAACAAATAAGTTTCAGAATGTTTAAATTCAAAATTCATTTTCATATAATTTGAATTTTTTTTCTATTTTTACACTATAAATAGGTAACTCATGTATATTTTTTTCAAACCAAATTTTTACTATATCTTACTTAATTGTAAAAAACTCTCTCATTTGGATTTTGAGAAAAGTCACGGATCCTAATAATTCATAAAATTTACCACCCTTCAAGTAACCACAAAATACTCCAAATTTTCAGATGCCTCTAACTTCACAAAGCGGTTCTTATTTTTCATTTAGTGTATATTTTCATGGTCTCCTAAATATTCATTATCCCAAAAATTTTTCCACTATAAACCAAAACCTATAAAATTTTAACCAAGTACATAATATCAATGAAACCCCAAGAAATATGATGCCTCCATATTTTCAATATCCCCTATACTTTTTGCAAGAAAACTTTTAACAATATCTTATGATCGACATATTTGCTTCTCGATCCACAACTGATCAGTCACCATAAACACCTAATAGCACAGGTTCGAAATATCTATAATATTCAACACAAAAAGATTTAGTGGATGATGACGATAATGATAGTGAAGGAGATCAAGGTCATAGGAAAAAAATGAGAACAACTTGACGATAAACTTCTTATTTATGCATGGTTAAGGGTTAATAAAGACTCAATTATTAGGCAAAACCAGCTAATATAAGCTTTTTGGCGATGAGCAAATGAAAGCTTTAAGGAAAGGCAATCTTATGAGAAGGAGAAGAAACATCAAAAGCAAAGGTAGCAATAATGTAAATCCCACTGGCATAAAATTTCAAAGGACATCATAAAGTTTGAGGCTTATTACAAGCAAATAAGACGACGAAGACAAAGCAGGAAGAATGAGCAATATTATATAAAAGATGCTCATGATTTATTCAAAAAAAATGAGAACAAACATTGCATGGTTGAGTATTGTTGCATAATATTATGGAATGAATCGAAATGGAGGTTCAAGTGTAGAAATGCTAAGAAAAGCCAAAATAAGCGGTTCAAGCTAAATAAAGCTGGAGGATATACCAATTCATCCTCTAATAATGATGCATAAATGGATGATGAGGTCATTGAACAAGTTGTACGTCCTCCTAGTAGAGAGGCAGCGAAGGGGAAGGGAAAACAAAAGGCCAAAGATGCTGAGATAATGTAAGGATTGATTCAAAAAGTAAAAGACTTAGATAAAACAAAAAATGGATAATGTTAATGTCCTGTACAGATTTACTGAAGTTTAGGAGTAGAAGGCATGCATTTGATAGCTTGAGTAGGAGAAAGGAATAATGTTTGCTGATCTATCTTCAATGAATGAAATTCAAAAGCAATGGATTAAGGAGAGACGTAGAGGGATATTGATGAAACGAGGAAATCAATAATGTTATTTCCATATCCTATTGTAGCAGTATCTACTATTGTAGTAGTATCTATCAATTTTAAAAAAAGTAGCCGCTATAAAAGTAGCCATTTGTAAGTAGTCATTGTAAAAGTAGCCCTTGAAAAAGCAATCATTTCAATTATATATATATAGGCATATAGATGAATACTTCACCATGCACCTTCTATTTATCTTTTCCATTTGAATCTACTCCATTCTTTATTTTCACATATAATTATGTTAAGAAGTAACTCTGATTCCAAAATGGAAAGAGTAGCCGATGAAGTAGCTGAAGAAATATTTCCTTTCGAGAGTAAGCAAGTTACGCTAATTACCTCTTTACAAGAAGTGTTCCTAAATCTACATAGGACTTCTTCCATGAGAAGACAAAAAAAAAAAAAAGTATGTAGACAAAGATCGAGTTGAGGGACACAACCATTTATATAATGACTGTAAGCCCTAAAGTTAAGCCAAGAAACCGTAAGATTGAACTTAGAGTACAAGGTTTAGGGCAATCGGTTAAAGAATCCGATCAAACCCGAATTATAAACTATGGAGAGAAATATTAGTAAAAATAACCCCATAAACTTGAATTTAAGAAAAATAAGTAATAAAATAGGAGATTATAAAATTTTTAAATTTTAAGTATAATAATTGCTAATTACCGAAAAGACGAAAAGTGTAATCTAATAACTAATAAATTACTAGAGATAGATTATATGTATACTAAAAATTATAGAATGACCTAAATAATAATTAGGAATATTCACATGTACCCTACATGTATTTATGTGTAGATGAAAATATGCGAACTTACCTAAATTGGCTAAAAACTTAGTAAATAATTAAAGAAAATTATTAATTAATTGTGGAAAAATCAGAAGGGTATGGAATGATCCAAATCTAGTCGTGGCAGGTTAGGATCTGAAAAAGAAAAATTACCCAATTAGAATTAGGCAACACAAAAACTAAAAATCAAAGAAATGAGGCAATGTCATGTCTAATTAATGTATATTAATTACCAAAAACTTCTATAAATAGGGGAAAAATTCACAGAACACCTTTGGGTAGTGAAGAATTAGAGAAAAATAGAGAGACTCGAAAATTCAAGAGAAAATCCAGAAAACAAAAAAAAGAAAAGAAAAGGAAACTGTGTAGTTAAGGCTAGTGAACCAAACCTACACCTCACCATCACTTGAGACTGAGCCGCCACCACCACCACCCTACTCCAGACCCCCCGTCTAGGCCGACCGACATACTTGGACCAGGTTTAGATGACCAAAAAGCATCGAACTGGGTGAGTCCTTTATTTGTCCTGATTTTGTATAATTTCGTAAAATTAGTTATTTTGTCTAGAAAATTATGAAACTTGTTATTTTGAGGTTTTATTATATGTAGATTTAGGGAAAAATAGTGATTTAGTTTAATCACGTCTGAAAATATAGGGTTCTTAACAAATCGAGCATGATTAGAATTAGAAATAAATAGGCTTAAAAGTGTAGTTTGGAGCTCAATTTTTTTCTATAGAATGCTTATGTGATATAGAACAGTGCTATGAAGCCATTTTTCTAAAATTAATTTTTGAAATTTTTTAAGTTAATTTTTAGCCCTAAAATGGGGAAAAAGTTGGGTAATTTTGGGTTAATTAAGTGATTAAGATACTAATTACTAATTTAGATAGTAATTAGATGTTTAGGGATGTTAATCTTTGATGTGGTAACCTAATCCTAACCTTTGGAGTATTAAGTATAGTTAATTTAGGAAATTAGATAGTTATTGCAAGAAATTAGTAATATGTGAAATTGAAAATTAATAAATCTAAAAAAATTAGGGTTATTTAGATAATATTATAATAAAAATCAGAATAATACTGAATCTGAAATAAAATTTAATTTTAAGTAAATGTATGAAAATATAAGATTTTCTCACATCGGAAATAAATCCGATACCCCAATTAGAATTAGCGTGTACCAAATAGTTTAGAATACTAAATTAAGGCCCAATAGGATATTTGAATGCTCGAGCTTAATGTGCTTAATTTCACATTAGGATTCGAGCATATTTAAGACTTAGGAATCAAAACTAGAATCTAATTTAGGGTCTGAACGTCGAAATAGAGTAGAAAGAATTATTAGTATATAATAGGTATACATGAAAAAATGAGTTAAATTATAACTTAGAATATGAATCCTTAAATTATAAGTACTAAAAAGACCTATTTGTATTATAGGACACCTAAAGACGAATCGGCTTGCAACTAAGTGATCGGGCGATTGAGAAATTCTAAGTAAGTTGGGTTATTACTTATTGTAATAGAGTACTATTTGTATGGTATTTGTAGACTTATGATTGTATATGGTTGTGATTGTAAGTAGTTTATGCATGTGTTTGATGTATCTAAATTCGTGTTGAAATTGTGGTATGATGGATTTTGTGTTATGATTGAATTGGTCTGAATTGTTTGAAAACCCTAAATGAAATTTAATCTTATTCGACTTTAATGACCTAAAATGTCATGCATTGCAACCCATTAGGGGGGTCATTAGAATTCTTCAACCAAATACTGACCCCTTCGAAAGGGATAGCGCAGGATTGCATAATGGTCTCTTCTTCATTCTCAGTCGAACTAAGTGACAAGAGAGGAGGTCGTAGCGAGGGTGAAGTTAATGGTTCGAAGGTAGTCGTGGGAGGAGCGAAGTCTCCATTGCACAAGTCTAGGTTTGGTTGTGAGCTGCTGCATAACATGGAACTCCTCAACTCGGATTAAAAGGGGCGAAATTTCTCTAATTTCACAATGGATCGGACTACGTTGTACGATGACACTTGATTGTTGCATTGCATGAAATTAATTGATTGATAATTTTGTTTGTGCTTATATGTATTCATGAGTCTCTAATTCAACTTACTGAGTTGTAGTTGCTTATACCCTTATAGATCCTCTTGCAGGTCTTGATTTCTGAACTCTTTAAGGAATATGCCGCCTTATAATTACCCAGAGGTTAGTCCTTTTTGAAGCCGGGGGTGTGAGGATCAATCTACTTAGTAATGATGTATAACTAGAGTGTCCTTGTAGTTAAGGATGAAAGATTGATAGTTATTATGTAATTTAGTGAACTGTTGTGTTTATGTAAAACTTCTTGGGAAGCTCTGTGGACTTACATATAATTATACATGTTTATTGGAAATTTCTAATATTTATCATAATTGTAGTTTAACTGTTAATCGGACTGTTTACTTTAAAGCGAGAAGTCGTCGACACCTTGTGTAGATCATGTCTATGGTAGGCACTGTGAGGCCAGTTACTATCATAGAATGGTTTACACAGTGGGACTGTTGCAACTCTACGACTTCGGGGCGTAATAGTTCTCGGTTGGTATTAGAGCGTAGTTTTAGTGTACTCGCTTTGAAGCGTCATACTTTAAAAGAAATAGATATTATAGGAATATTGAGAGTGGGTAATATTAAGTGGGCGATAAAAGATTGTATTAAGCATATGAAAATATAAATAACCATAATCTTTAACATAGGAAATGTTAATTGGTTTAGCTATAATTGCATGATCGAAGGGGAGAACTAATCCATAGTTGGATACGGTTCGGATGGAATGGAGAAGTATCTCCTATTGATTATAGGGTTAGATTACAGCAGCTATTGATGGAATTAGCAGATTGGAATATCTTTAGGACAGTTGATGAGATTATTAACAAGTTTCATGATAAAATGTGCTATAGTTGGAAGAATGAGTGGGCATGGATGGAGATGAGTTTAGGACCTCAGTATAGTAGATATACTGCCATAGTAGCTTTTGAGCAGAGATGGTTGGAGACAGAGGGAATTATAGCCTTGATGATGCCCTTACGGTATTTTCCCACTAGGTTGGAGAATGGGAGACCATACCCTACTAGTATTGCACATATCCCTGTTGACATTTCATACATTCCCAGATAGTACCCATCATGGATTATTGATTGGTTTCCTCAGTTTCTAAAGCTTACTGGGGATAGTATAGAGATACCATTGAACCTTAACCCTAAACCTGAGCTTAAAATTCCAAAACCACCATCGGAAAACCCACCTCCAGTTGAACCCCAAGTGGATGGAGTTCATGTCAAGGAAGACCTAGAGGAGGACCCAAAAGAAAAAGATCCAAAAGAAGACCTTGAGGAGGAGTAAGAGAATGAGAATGAGAATGAGAATAAGCCCGGTATAAATATACATACTGTAGTTATGTAGGTGATCGCAGATACCATGATAGCTGGAGTTAGAGCTGGTGATACAGCTGAGTCGGATGATGATGATGTGCAGGAGGTGATTGTGATTCCTGAGACTTCGGAGATAGTATTTATAGACTCTACATCAGATAGCGAGCCTGAGGATCACTTGGTAGGAGGTTATGTAGATCACGATTCCTTTGATGGAGTAGCTACTACGGATTCAGAGGAGGATTAGCTTAGTTAGATGACTGACTTATTTTGGTTAGGTAGATTTTTAGATATGATCCAGTAGTGATTTTGATGGAAACTAATGTATTTTGACTTTTAATGTATCTTTTTGACTTTTGATGTACTTTGTAACTTTTGGATCAAGTTAGATGTATATTGTAATTGAGTTTAATGTAGCCAGTTGATGTAACATTTTGTCTTGTACAGTTGCAAAGATCGAGTCTGTACTAGATTATGTAAGTAATGATGTAATCGAGTTGTAAATTTGATGTATGTATTCAAAAGTTATCGAGTTGTATCTTTTGTTTTAAAGTTATAATGATAATGATATAAGGTTAAATGAAATATATAGTGAAAGTTAGACTACTAAGTACGTTGACTTCAATGATATTATCATTACTATTATATATGAGTACATATTGCAAGCATTTATTAATTTATAAAAATTCTCTAAACAAAAGTAGGGATAACTTATAGATAGATATGAATGCAGGGTTATAAGTTAAACTATTAAGTGATTATGGCTGAAGCTGGGAACGGGAGTAGTCAAGGAGGAACTTAAGGAAATCAAAACCCTCCACCACAAGCACCATCACCACTAAGAGAACAATATAGACAAGATTTACCTCCGCCTTCTTCATAGGAGAATATGCCTATTGGACAAATACTTGCCAGTATGCATACAATGATGAGACAACAAGGAATGTTGATTCAACATCTTATGACTGGTGGTAATGTGGGAAATAGGAGACCTCAAGAAGTTGAACAATGAATGGAGTGACCTCAAGAGATAAATAAACTTCCTGAGTTTATAAAGGCCAACTATTATTTCGAAGGGGAGATGGGTAGGTTAGATGTAGCTAATGATTGGCTAGCCCAAATCGAACGAAGTTTTGAGGCTTTCAGAGTCCCTGAATCTCAAAAGTTATCTTATGTATGTTTATGTTAAAGTTAGCTGCGAGAGTATGGTGGGACTCGAGAGCAAGGCAACTCGAAAATAACATTGATTAGCAGCAATTTAAGGAGGAATTCAGAAAGGAATATTTTCCTCATAGTGTACAAAACAGAATGGTGCGAGATTTGTTTGAACCGAAGAAGGGAAGTATGAGTGTAACCCAATATGAGACTGAATTTAATAGATTGTTACAATACGTACCTGGCTCATACCGGGATAATGTTGAGTTGAAGAAAGATTTGTTTCTTACTAGATTTGACCCCATAATGTGTTACAAGTTGTTGGATTATAGTTTCACCACTTACAATGAAGTGGTAGATAAGGTAAGACATCTAGAAGATAATCGTGTGAGGATGCAAGTAATGTGGAGTCAAAAGATCAACAAAGGATATCGACTTGGTCCATCATTTAAGAGATCATATCCCGGTGCCGCTAGTAGCAATTCTGGATAGAAGAGAAGGAGACCAGTAACTCTGGCTAGTAGCCCAGTGCAGTTAGTACCTAGTTTGAGTTTTTATGACAAGGATGGAAATGTCAAATGCTGGAAGTATGGTGCAAATCATTTCCCGAGAAATTGTGCTTAGCTTAAGGGAAAATGTTTTATATGTAGGGATCTGAACCATGTATTAAAGGCATGCTTTAGGATGAAATTAGTAAAGTGTAATAAATGTGGTAAGAAGGGCCATTTCTCCAGATACTATCCACAGTTTGTACAAGGAGCTAAGCGAACAGAAGGTTTTGATAACAGCACTACACCTGCTCGTGTCTTCGCTCTAAAAGATATGGGAGTTAAGGAGAACGAGGATTTCTTAGAATTTATGGAGGAATACTACCATGATGAAGTCGAGGAGATCATGGGGGTTGAAGAAGAGAATGATGAAGGACTTGTAACTGGTACGTACTCAGACTATCTATTGTAATGATATTTCTAGGTGTGAATTAAATTAAAGTATTTATATTTCAAGATTTATGAATGCTAGTGTAGTTAGTAATCATAGTATTAGTACATTCTAGGACATGTGCTGATAAATGGACAACCTGCTTTTGTGCTATTTGATACTGGTGCATCTCATTCCTTTGCAAGTCAGAAATTTGTATATGAACAAGAAATTAGTGTGGTTATTGTTAGTACGACTTATAAAGTTAGAACTCTAATGGGGGAGAAAGTAACAACTCAAGAAGTAGTAGCTGATGGTAGAATAAAAATTCAGGAAAAGGAATATCCTATAAGTCTGGTAATATTACCTTTACATGGTTACGATGTGATAGTAGGAATATATTGGTTGTCTAAAAATAAAGCCACTATGGAGTGTAGGAATAAAATTGTAAATCTTAATGAAGGGGAAACGATATTTCAAGGAAAGGCTAGTGGAAGTAGGTTGAATTTATCAGTGATAGAGATAGGTAATGAACAATTTGAGACAAAAGTAAAGGGAGATGATTGGAAATTTTGTTGGGTGTTTACTGTCGATGTAAAAAAAGAGATACCCAAAGTAGCAGACATACAGGTAGTGAATGAATTCCCAAATGTATTTCTGGAGAATTTACCAGGTTTAGCCCCATTCCAAAAGTTAAACTTTACTGTAGAGTTAGTTCCTGGAACTGAGCCTATTTCTAAAGCTCTGTATCGGATGTCACCTATGGAACTTCAGGAACTAAAGAAGCAGCTTTAGGAGCTATTGGATAAAAAGTTTATTTGACTGAGTGTTTCACCATGGGGAGCACCGATATTGTTTGTGAAAAAGAAGGATGGTACTATGAGATTGTATATTGACTATTGGGAGTTAAATAAGGTTACCATTAAGAATAGATATCCGTTACCTCGCATTGATGATTTGTTTAATCAACTACAAGGTGCAACTGTGTTTTCTAGAATAGATTTAAAATCAGGATATCATTAATTACGAGTTAAGCCGGAAGATGTACATAAGACTGTATTTAGAACTCGATATAGTCATTATGAATTTTTGGTAATGCCATTTGGCTTAACGAATGCTCCAGTTGTATTCATAGACTTGATGAATCGCATATATCAACCATATTTGGATAAGTTTGTTGTGGTGTTTATTGATGATATTTTGATTTATTCAAAAACTAAGAAGGAGCATGTAGAGCATTTACGATTAGCATTACAGAGGTTGAAAGAGAATAAATTGTATGCCAAGTTAAGTAAATGTGATTTTTGGTTGGATAGAATTTCTTTTTTAGGTCATATTATATCTGGTGAAGGAATCTCTGTAGACCTGAATAAAGCGAGAGCAGTAATGGATTGGAAGCAACTAACCACAGTGACTGAGATAAGGAGTTTTCTAGGTATGGCTAGATACTATCGACAATTTATAAAGGATTTTTCCAAAATTGCCAAATCGTTGACTCGATTGACCTAGAAGGATGTAAAGTTTGAATAGAGTGAAGATTGTGAAAGGAGTTTTCAGGAGTTGAAGAAAAGACTGGTTACATACCAATATTAACATTACCTGATCCGGATAAGCCTTATAATATGTACAGTGATGCTTCATGGAATGGATTAGGTTGTATATTGATGCAGGACAGAAAAGTTGTTGCATATGCATCAAGACAATTGAGGCCACATGAGAGGAATTATCCAACTCATGATTTAGAGTTAGTGGCCATAGTGTTTACCTTGAAGATTTGGAGACATTATCTTTATGGACAACGGTACGAGATGTACACTGACCATAATAGTTTGAAGTATTTCTTTACTCAGAAGGAGTTGAATTTAAGGCAAAGAAGGTGGTTGGAATTGATTAAAGATTATGATTTGAATATAAATTACCACCTTAGAAAGGCTAATTTGGTAACTGATGCATTAAGTCGAAAGAATTATGAACAGGTTGCCTTACTGTTAACACCTCAACGTGAACTAGTGTAAGAATTTGAGAGGATGTAAATTAGGTTTGATTGGTGTGAACCTAATAGTCAGTTGATGAATTGGGAATTGCAACCTACTCTATTGGAGAGAATAAGGCAAAAGCAAGAGGAAGATAAGGGTCTGATGGAGATAAAAGAGAAATTAAGTAACGCACAAGACCCTAACTTTAAGGTGGATGATAGAGGTATAATAAAGTTTAGAGGAAAAATATGCATACCACAAGATACTGACATAAGGAAGCAAATTTTGGATGAAGCACACATTACAAGTTATACTGTGCACCCGAGAGGAAATAAAATGTACCAAGATTTAAAACTCATGTATTGGTAGAATGGGATGAAGAGAGAAGTGGCATAATATGTATCGGAATGCATTACATGCCAATAAGTTAAAGCAGAACACCAAAGACCGGGTGGACTATTACAACCTTTAGAAATATTGAGATGGAAATGGGATCATATTATTGTGGATTTTGTGGTAGCATTACCAAGGACTCAAGTTGGATACGATTCCATTTGGGTAGTCGTGAATAGATTAACGAAGAGTGCACATTTCTTACCTTATCGGATGAGTGATTCAATGGAAAAGATGGCTAGGCTATATGTCCGAGAAATAGTAAGGCTAAATGGTGTTCCTGAGAGTATTGTTCCTGATCAAGATAGTCGGTTTGTATCCAAATTCTGGGAGAGTTTACATAGAGCTTTGGGTACAAAGTTGTAGATGGGCAGTCTGAACGAACAATTCAAACTCTAGAAGATATGTTACGAGCTTGCGTGTTAGATTTTGGAGGTGATTGGGATAAATATTTACTGTTGATAGAATTTGCCTATAATAATAGTTATCATCCAATGATACAGATGGCACCTTATGAAGCATTATATGGGAGGAAGTGTAGATCGCCACTGTATTGGGATCACGAAGAGTATGCCATGATTGGACTAGACATGATCAATCAAACAAGTGAGAAGATTAAGATTGTTCGACAATGGATGAAAGAAGCTTAGGACCGTTATAAGAGTTGGGCTAATTTGAAGAGAAGACCATTGGAATTTGAAATTAGTGATCATGTTTATATTAAAATAAGCCCATTCAAGAACTTAGACAGTTTGGTTCAAAAGGAAAACTGAGCCCACGATACATTGGTCCATTCGAAGTATTAGAAAAAGTTGGCAATGTATCTTACCGCATAGCTTTACCTCCAAGTTTATCGGGCTATCATAATGTATTCCATGTATCCATGTTAAGAAGATTCATTAAAAACCCGAATGCGATAGTGCAAATAGAGCCAGTGGAGTTAACGAGAAATTTTCAACTAGTGAGACAACCCATAAAAATATTGGATAGTTGGGTTCAGAAGTTAAGGAACAGAGATATGGAGTACGTGAAGATTCAATGGAATGAAGGTCCAGACTTGAAGATGACTTGGGAACCAAAAGCCGCGATGATGGAGCAGTATCCATGGCTTTTCAAACTTCCAGGTTAGTAAAAGTATGCAAATCATTGTATTTAGTCATTTAAGTGCAAATTAGATATATAGAAGTTTTGAGGACAAAACTTTTTTGAAGGAGGGTAAAATTGTAAGCCCTAAAGTTAAGCCAAGAAACCGTAGAATTGAACTTAAAGCACAAGATTTAGGGTGATCAGTTAAAAAATCCGATCAAACTCGAATTATAAACTATGGAGAGAAATATTAGTAAAGATGACCCTGTAAACTTAAATTTAAGAAAAACAAGTAATAAAATAGGAGACTATAAAATTTTCAAATTTTAAGTATAATAATTACTAATTACCGAAAAGGCAAAAAGTGTAATCTAATAACTAATAAATTACTAGAGATAGATTATATGTATACTAAAAATTATAGAATGACCTAAATAATAATTAGGAATATTCACATGTACCCCACGTGTATTTACGTGTAGATAAAAATACGCGAAATTACCTAAATTGGCTAAAAACTTAGTAAATAATTAAAGAAAATTATTAATTAATTGTGGAAAAATCAGAAGGGTATGGAATGATCCAAATCTGGTCGTGGCAGGTCAGGATCTGAAAAAGAAAAATTACTCAATTAGAATTAGGCAACACAAAAGCTAAAAATTAAAGAAATGGGGCAATATCATGTCTAATGCATATTAATTACCAAAAACGTTTATAAATAGGGGAAAAATTCACATAACACCTTTGGGTAGTGAGGAATTAAAGAAAAATAGACAGACTCGAAAATTTAAGAGAAAATCTAGAAAAAAAAAAAGAAACTGTACAGTTAGGGCTAGTGAGCCAAACCCACACCTCACCACCACTTGGGACCAAGCTGCCACCACCACCACCCCACTCTAGACCCACCATCTAGGCTGGCCGACATACTTGGACCAGGTTTGGATGGCCAAAAAGCATCGAACTGGGTGAGTCTCTTATTTGCCCTGATTTTGTATAATTTCGTAAAATTAGTTATTTTGCCTAGAAAATTATGAAACTTGTTATTTTGAGGTTCTATTATATGTAGATTTAGGGAAAAATAGTGATTTAGTTTAATCACATCTAAAAATATAGGGTTCTTAACAAATCGAGCATGATTAGAACTAGAAATAAATAGGCTTAGGAGTGTAGTTTGGAGCTCAATTTTTTTCTGTAGAATGCTTATGTGATATATAACAGTACTATGAAGCCATTTTTATAAAATTAATTTTCGAAATTTTTAAGTTAATTTTTAGCCCTAAAATGATGAAAAAGTTAGGTAATTTTGGGTTAATTAAGTGATTAAGATACTAATTACTGATTTAGATAGTAATTAGATGTTTAGGGATGTTAATCTTTGATGTGGTAACCTAATCCTAACCTTTAGAGTATTAAGTATAGTTAATTTAGGAAATTAGGTAGTTATTACAAGAAATTAGTAATATGTGAAATTGAAAATTAATAAATCTAAAAAAATTAGGGTTATTTAAATAATATTATAATAAAAATTAGAATAATACTGAATCTGAAATAAAATTTAATTTTAAGTAAATGTGTGAAAATGTAAGATTTTCTCACATGGAGAATAAATCTGATACCCCAATTAGGATTAGCGTGTACCAAATAGTTTAGAATACTAAATTAAGGCCCAATAGGATATTTGAATACTCGAGTTTAATGTGATTAATTTCACAACAGGATTCGAGCATATTTAAGACTTAGGAATCAAAACTAGAATCTAATTTAGGGTCTGAACGTCGAAATAGAGTAAAAAGAATTATTAGTATATAATAGGCATACATGGAAAAATGAGTTAAATTATAACTTAGAATATGAATCGTTAAATTATAAGTACTAAAAAAACCTATTTGTATTATAGGACACCTAGAAATGAATCGGTTTGCAACTAAGTGATTAGGCGATTGAGAAATTCCAAGTAAGTTAGTTATTACTTATTGTAATAGAGTACTATTTGTATGATACTCGGAGACTTATGATTGTATATGGTTGTGATTGTAAGTAGTTTATGCATGTATTTGATGTATCTGAATTTGTGCTGAAATTGTGGTATGATGGATTTTGTGTTATGATTGAATTGGTGTAAATTGTTTGAAAATCCTAAATGAAATTTAATCTTATTCGACTTTAATGACCTAAAATGTCATGCATTGCAACCCGTTAGGGAGGTCATTAAGATTCTCTAACTAAATATCGACCTCTTCATCCTTAGTCGAACTAAGTAATAAGGGAGGAGGTCGCGGCAAGGGTGAAGTCAATGGTTCGAAGGTAGTCGCGAAATGAGCGAGGTCTCCATTGCACAAGTCTGGGTTTGGTTGTGAGCTGCTGCATAACATGGAACTCTTCAACTCGGATTAGAGCGGGCGAAATTTCTCTAATTTCACAACGAACTGGACTACGTTGTACGATGACACTTGATTGTTGCATTGCATAAAATTAATTGATTGATAATTTTGTTTGTGCTTGTCTGCATTCATGAGTCTCCAATTTAACTTACTGAGCTGTAATTACTTATACCCTTATAGATCCTCTTACAGGTCTTGATTTCTGATCTCTTTAAGGAATATGCCGCCTTACAATTACTTAGAGGTTAGTCCTTTTTGAATCCAGGGGTGTAAGAATCAATCTACTTAGTAATGATGTGTAGCTAGAGTATCTTTGTAGTTAAGGATGAAAGACTGATAGTTATTATGTAATTTAGTGAACTGTTGTGTTTATGTAAAACTTCCTAGGAAGCTCTGTGGACTTACATATAATTATACATGTTTATTAGAAATTTCTAATATTTATCATAATTGTAGTTTAACTATTAATCGGACTGTTTACTTTAAAGTGAAGAGTCGTCGACGCCTTGTGTAGATTATGTTTATGATAGACACTATGAGACTAGTTACTATCATAGAGTGGTTTACACGGCGGGACTGTTGCGACTCTGCGACTTCGGGGTGTAACAATGATTACTTCTCAAATAACCTAATATATACTTATGAGCAATTTTGGCATAGATTTAGAATAAGGAAAGTTCTATTCCTTCGCATTGTACAAGCACTCCAAGATTACTCTCCATTCTACAAACAATAGATGGATGCCACTTGAAAGCTTGCCACTTCACCCCTACAAAAGTGCACTGTAGCTATTCAAATGTTAGCATACGAAGTAGCAAGTGATGCTTTAGATGATTACTTGCGTATGGGTGTGAGCACAATAATAAGATGTGTTAAGGAATTTGTTGAAGGTATCATTAGTTGTTTTAGTGATAAGTACTTATGCAAGCCTACTGATGTTGATATCTAATGCTTCCTTCATGTTGCAGAGCAACGTGAATTTATAAGTATGTTAGTGAGTTTTGATTGCATGCATTGGGAATGGAAGAATTGTCTTGTTGCATGGCAAAACATATATACTCGAGGTGTTCATAGATCTCTAACAATTGTCACTTCATATGATACTTAGATATGGTATACATTTTTTGGTATCTTAGGCTCTAATAATGATATTAATGTACTAAAACGTTTACCCTTATTTGATGATATTTTAAATGGGTGAGCTTTGTCATCTTATTATACTATCAATGGAAGAAATTATGATATAGAATATCATCTTATAGATAGTATATATCCAAAGTGGTCAACATTTGTCAAATTGATTTCATACTTACATGGTTCAAAGGAGCAACTATTCGCTAAGCACCAAGAAGGATATAGAAAGGATGTTGAATAGGCTTTTGGAGTGTTGTGGTCTCGTTTCCTTATAGTCCAAAGACCATCACGTTGTTAAGATCAAGAGGATATAAGGAAAATTATGTGTGTACGTAATTCTACATAATATAATAGTTGAAAATGAAAATGATAATTGCAACTTAAATTTCAAAATTCTAAGTTATGAAACGGGAGATTGTAGTGATCTACTATCTCATATATATCATAATTATATGGTAGATTATGCAACATATATCCATAATAATATTCAGCTTTATAATAGGGTAAAATACCATCAATTGCAGATCGACTTGATTGAACATGTATCATAGCGTTTTGGACCTATGAATTAATGTGGAATTATTGGTGGTTGAAAATTATATGTTAGCTTTTCATCTTTCTTCTATTTCAATTTATATGTACTTCATTTTTTGACTGTTCGGAAAGAGAAAAAAAATTCATTGTTCTTATACTATTGCCTATTATAAAAATATTGTTAGATCAAATAAATTTAAAATTAATTAATTACGATTTTTCATATGATAATTCATATATTAAAAATAACAGAATAATTCCTTTTCTATATTTAATAGTATTATTGTATGGTATAATATAAATCAATACTTAATTTGTTTTTGCAAAATATTAAAAGCAGTCATTTTTAAATTAATAATCTTATAGGACTCATAGCACTTAAAAAAAATGTGAAGAAACTTTGATAAAGAAATCAAGAATAAAATGCAAGAATTTTTTAAGAGAAAAAGTTTAATGTAGCAATATAAAATTTTTTTTTAAAGTTATTATCATTGTACATGATATAACTAAGTGATGCAGTGCAATGGTTAAGAAACTTCATTCTGTGCCTTATTCCTCGGTCACGTGTAAAGTCGCACCGTTGCTCATGCTCTTATTAAGGTTGTCCTGTTTTCTATTCCAGCATGTTCAACACTTCTAACTTTCCAAACATGTTCCTCTTTAAGTACAAACTCTACCTCTTCTCCTTTCTCCAACTCTTCCTCTGCCTCCTCTTCTTCCAGTTTCTCGACGCTGATGCCCAATTCGATACACACTGCTCCACCACCATATGTGACGGCGTCAATATTTCCTACCCTTTTTGGGTGGTTACAGATGCCGACATGTACTGTGGCTACCCGGATTTCGGCCTAAACTGCTCCGATGGTAACACCAACAAACCCATCCTCGATCTGCCAGAAGACAGCTATTACGTGACAGACATAAACTACGATAACAACTTCCTTACTTTAGTAGACATAGACGTGTCTGGTGTAAATTGCCCAAGGGTTCGACACAATCTGACAGTGGGGACGCTTCCACTATCTTATGACCACGCCCTGGACGTGAATATTAGTTTTTATTTCAATTGTAGTAATAGCAGTTATGTTAATGGAGTCCGAAACCTCATACCATGCTTGGGCTTTGAGGATAAGTATTATTCTTATGTGTTTATTGAGGGTGAGGAGGCTGAAGGGTTTTTTGACATCAGAAACATCTGCGAGGAGAAGGTGGTGGCGGCGGTCAAAGATGAGGTGGTCAGCGTGTCGAATTTGATTGACGCGTTTGATGATGCACTGAACGGGGGATTCGTGTTGGATTGGGACACGGCTAAGGATTGTGGGGCATGTGAACATTCGAAAGGAAAGTGTGGGTACAATAATCGGACAGGACAGTTCTTGTGTTTTTGTGATGATGAATCAATAAAAACCAATGGTACATATTGCTCAGGTATGGTCTTCTCATCTTCTTCTTTTATTAATTGATTATATATTACTATAGTATGTATTATTAATTAATTGATCAGCCATCCAGTTGCATGGTTATTAATATTTATATACTATACTATACTATATATATATATATATATATATATAATGAATTGTTTCTTACTTATTGGAGACATTGAAAGTATGCAAGATCGTATAGTACGGCTAAATATACTAAATAGTGGATTAAAAAATTATTTTTTGAATTAAATATTTTTATGCCAAGAGTCTAAGAAGCCTTGAGGCGGACATAGATCACGGAAATATAAAGTATTTATTGAAGTATGCTTAAGAGAAGAATTCCTACCATATCACTACTTTTAAGGACTTATATTAGTTGAATTTTCATTAATAATGATGGTGACGATGATGGTGTTGAAACCATTAATGTAATGTTAAAAGTATTAATATATTGTAAATTATTGGTAAAAGAATAGAAATCCTAATAATCAATAATATTTTTAATAAAATTAGAAAACAAGAATCTATGGAAAACCTTAATATGAATGAAGTGCAACCTAAGATATATATATATATATATATATATATATATATATTGCGAAACAAGAGATTAAAGTAATGTTCATGGACCGATGGAGTAGTTATAATCTACAAACTTGCATACAGAAAGATAAGTAGAAAATAAATGGTAAGGGCAGGCTCTCAATAGAGGGCTGGCCCTATGTAAGAGGACGGTGTTGCAACGGCGGGATCCTTATTACATTAGGGAATCAAGGAAAGATACTCTAACGTCTTTTAAACTTGGTATGGATGGTTAAAAATATAATTACATTTAAAAATTTTAAATTATAGCTTAATATTAAATATTAAACTATAGCTTGATATCTTAATTTTTTTTAACATTATTAGCACGTGATTTATGGCAATCAGGAAACAAACAACCTAGTCACTTCTATACTTTTGAAAAATTAGTATGCATGTATGGTACACGGTCCATTTTGTATTATTGCTTACATAGTAATCCATCTTTTATAATGAATGATAACGTACTCATTTATAGAATCGTGACATCGTTGGGAGATTTTAACATACTAATCAAACTCTTAAAAACTACCTTAATCTTTTATCTAGATAGTGAACACATAAGCCAAATTTTCCAAAATTGTGTAGAGGGTTATTTTTATAATTAGGTCATTAACCCTATTTAATATCATGAACCGACTTCTTGGATTAATGGCTGGTCTTAAGGAGTTGAACCCAATCTCATATTTCGACTCTTTGATCTAATGGTACATCTAAATTATATGCTCAAAATAAGGGTCATTTATAAGCCTTACGTTTCTTTCATAAAATTGTTAGGCTTCATTGGCTTAACTTAGCCCATTCGTATCGAAAGCCCAACTTCTTTTAAAAGTGTTAAGAAGACTTCAATCTTATTTGTTGATTATCAAATTCAATCTAATGATTCTCATCAACAACCCATCTTATTTGTCTATCTCAAGATCATCAAATAATCAAGTTTAGGATTCGAAGTCTATTAATAAGGAGGTCATCTACTCATATACAACTTTCCAAAGCAATAGTGTACCTTTAAAAAACAGTCAGCACTTAGTCAAAGTCAATCAACTAATGATCAAATTAGCTAATTGATCAATATTGAATGAAGAACAAGTAAGAATGCTTAATTCGATCCATTAACACATGTGTTACGAGCTATTTTCTTAAACCATATTTACTTTCTATTCATGGAAATTTAAGCTTTTTGTTGTAAGGCAAATGACTAGGGCCAGATCTACTCTTAGGAATGTTCTCAAAGTGTCTAAATACATCAAATCTTAGTAGCTAGAGGTAATTGGATTGGTTAGGTAAAATTGTATATTAGCCGTTGGATTGGAAGAATCTTGGTTGTCCATCGATGAAAGCCTCTTATATATAAAGGGATGACCCCTCATTTGTAATCCATTGAATACACTTGAGCAATCTTATAAACTCTTGTAGAGTTTTTCACTCTAACTTTCTTTAGTGAGTGAGTTCTTTAATGTTTTAGCAAAGATTGACTTAGCCTCTCTATAGGGTCCAAAGAGTCTAAGTGTCATAACCTAGAGTTATTAAAACACTCAACACATAACATTTGCTTTCAAAGTAGAATCCTAGAGAGATGATAGGAATGGGTTCTTTTGATGTCCCAACTGAGTATATTGGATGTACTTTGACTTCAATGGTGGATCAAGAGTGTACCCTTAAGGGGAGATCCTAGGGAAGTAGAGCCTCAATGGAATCTAAGGTAACTAAGGTAATGCTAGCCATGACTAATATGCTAGTTAAGAAGCTTGAGAAGGAGTTCCTAAGTGAGATGCTAATGGCTTTGAATTGAATTGCAAATGATCTATAGAAAATGCATGCCACTATAGAAGAAATGGTGAAGTCTTTGAGGAAGGAACTAGAAGAGTTAAGAACTTGGGTCTAGCAGTGCTTTAAGCCTATGTATGGGCTAATTATGATGGGGCTATAGCAAGAGTAGATGTGCCTAAGCTTAAAGGTTTGAGTGTGTCCTAAAATGCCAGGGAAATTGATAACTTCCTTTAAAGCCTATAATAATACTTTGATGCAATTGGAGTGTTAAATAATTCATCAAGGTTAAGAGTGGCTTTGATGTTCCTTGATAATGTAGCTACCTCATGGTGGAGAAGATGGTTTGATGGTGCCAAGTGAGGAACTAAGTAGATTCGAACATTAGAGGAATTCAAAGTTAAGTTATGGCATCATTTCTACCTAAGTAATGTTGAGCAAGATGTTCAAGCTAAGTTGAGGTGCTTGGAGCATAGGGCATCATTTAGGGATCATATGTAGGAATTTTCTAAGTTATTATTGGAGAATCTTAACATGAGTGATAAAGATACAATATTTACCTTTTGTGTTGGGCTATAAGTGTGGACCCAAATAAAGTTAGAGAGGCATGGAGTCCAAACTTTAGCTAAGCCATGACTACTATTGAGAGCCTAATAGATTTCAAATCAAGTGAACGACTTAAGGAGGATGTAATAGAGGGTACTCATGGAAGAGGTAGGGAGCCATAGAAGAAGATGGATCTAAGCCCAAGAAAGAGAGACAAATCCCTACGTAAAGAGGTAAGGCTCCTATTGTGCTAGGAGAAGGTTTTCTTACTTCAAGTGTAGAGGAACACATATATCTAGGGATTATCTAATCAAGAATAAACTTATAGCCTTAGTTCCAATGGAAAAGGAAGAGGAGCCAAATCTAACCACAAGATATGAGTTTTAAAGCATTTGGGTTCCATATAGAGTAAGCTTATCAAGGAGTTTAGAAACTTGATGTATGTAGAGACATTGGTTACGGGCTAACAGAAGAATGCCTCAGTAGATCATAGGGCAATCGACCTCTTCATCTTTGAGTAGGCAACCGAAAGATTAGGCCTCAAGGTTTAAAGAGGCAAAGGAAGGTTAAAGTCTATTAACTCAGAGGAAGTCCTTACAATATGGGTAGCCTAGGATGTTGACTTCTGATTAGGTCAATAGAAAGGGAAAGTAAATCTAGAAGTAATCCCCTTAGATGACTATGAACTGGTTATCGACATGGACTTCTTTGATCAAGTATGTGCCAGATTGCTTCATTAGCAAACTAGATCATGAATAAGGATAAAGGACGATAATGTATGGTTTCAATCAATTGTAACCTTAGTTGAGCCTAAGAGTTCTCTGTTCAATGTAAGATGTTAAAGGAACAAAAGTGAAGAATGCCATAGCCTAAGGTTTAGAGATAGTGGACTAGAAGGCACGAAAGATGTCTAAAAGGAAGTTGAAGGCTTAGGTAGATAGACTTAAAGAGATTCTCAACTCTAAGCCATCTAGGGAAGCCATCTAGCGAAAGATGAAGCTAAAGAAGGAAGAGCCCATGAAGGTAGTTGAGATTACTTCATCTCAAGAGGTAGATGACCTTAAGCTTAGGTAAGTATTAGAGTAAATTAAGGAATGCTCAGTTTAAAATCCCCAAGCTAAGTTAGTAATAAAATAAGGAGGTTACACTTAGAAATATTTTATAAAGGATAGGCTACTTCATATGAAGGTACAAAATGTATATGTCCCAAATCATGAGAACCTTCAAATGAAGATCCTAAAGAGAAATCACAACCCAAAGGACTCAGGTCACCTAAATGTCTACCAAATACAGGCTAAGGTAGATGACAAGTTTCATTGGCTAAAGATTTCATACTAAAGAAAAGCCTTTTTGTGGAAACTTATACGATATTCTAGATTGAGAGGCTAGAGACCTTAGTAATAATAAGGAGGAACCTCACTTAAGGTAATAGGTAAAAAAGAAGAACGAAAGTAGAGAAGATCTTACAAGGAAACCTAACATGAGATTCTACCTAGCTATAGTTGTTAAAATTTTGAGTCAATTATACAATTTTACAAGTTTATAATTTTATAATGTTCTTCTTTGTTATAATAGATATACAATCATTTAAATTTAAACTTTTGGTAAAATTATGAATTTTCATGTACGATTTTATAAGTTTACGATTTTATTGGTTTTGTTAAAATCTTTATATGATTTTATCGATTCTATATATTCAAAGGAATATTGGAATTATGATTTTGATTAATTTTGTCAAGCTTGACTATAGTAGTTGACTTGAATATGTGAGGGGATCAATGATTAAGGGGAGAAATCAGATTGGACCACCACCAAGGTTGAAATGGGTTAGACTAGTGGGGATAACTTGGGTTTTTGACATCATTGATTTTGAAAACCATTTCGCTAGATACTCTGAGTAAGGTATCACGCCTCGAAGCGGCAGATTCGTAACAGCCCCGCTGTGTAAACCATTCTAAGATAGAAGTTGGTCTTACAACTGTTATCCTAAACCTGATCTATACAAGGCATCCACGACTAATCCACTTTAAAGTAAACAGTTTGTAATTTAAATAAATCATTTACCTAAGAAAGTGAGAAAATATATATATACACTATAATTCAGTTATTATAATTAAAGTTTACAATGTTTCTCCGTAATATATTTCCTAGTTATTACATTATTCAGAAATGAAAAATTCTAAAGTAAAAGTTTAAACCTTAAAAATATATGTTTATTTTTCAAATGTTTTTCCTCACTCCTTAGGATCCAGCATTTGCTAGTTTCAGAGTAGTTGTTTGCCGCTTCTTAGCCAACACCTGTATGACGTCTATAGGGATGTGAACAACCAAAACTCAATAAGTTAGGATGGGGGACTTAAAGCTATAACATAAACACAATAAGGTTATCAACCAACTTATTAGATGCAATACATGTTCAAGCAAATGCCATCACATGATGTTGTCTGACTCGTCGTGAGATTAGAGAAATTGCGCCCACTTTAATCCAGGTTGAGGAGTTGCTATCAATGCAACAGCTCACGATTAAACTCAGGCTTATGCAATGGAGACCTCGCTCCTCCTGCGACTACCTTCGAACCATTGACTTCACTCTCACCGCCACCTCTTCTCCTATCACTTAATTTAACTAAGGATGAAGAAGGGACCATTATGCAATCCTGCGCTATCCCTTTCGAAGAAGTCGGTATTTGGCTAGAGAATTCTAGATTTCCCCTAATGAGTTGCCACGTAGGTCTGATTATGATTATAAGTCGTATATTTGATTAGGTTTAGTTTAGGGTGATCAATTATTTCATACAAATCACACAATACAAGCTAGAACAACAAACAGAATTATAGCATCACTCATAATCAAGCACATGTACACAACAGACTATCTAACAAGCACAACCAAGTATAATTTGAAGCCTCCAAAATACAGCAATGTATTAATCCTAACTTATCTCGACTCCTCGCTCACTCACTCGAGGTCCGGCTCACTCAAGCTATCGCCGATTATCTCTATAACACAAATGTGATTTCAGTTTTTCATATAACTATTATAGGTTTGTTTTATCCTATAACGCTTATTGTTATGTTTTGTTTAAGGTTTAATATACCTAATTATCTAAGTTTTAAGTCTTTTACAATTATTCTAGGTTTAAGGTTAGGTTTAGGTTCGGTTTCCGCATCGATTTCTAAATTAGGTTTAGGTTCTAGTTCAATTTCTAAGTATTATCTTATACTCAAACCCTAGAAATTCGTTTCAACTCATAATGTGAAATTAAACACATTACTTCTCGATCTCTTAAATACCATTATTACCCCTAGTTAGTAATTTATTTCATCCGTCACACTTAAATCTTTATTAGTATACCAAATTTACTCTTGATGTGAGAACTTTTTACATTTTTCATATAATTATATAAATTCAAGTCTTCTATCAGTTTTATTATATATCCCTATTATTTATATAATATCAATTTTTATCCTAATATTTTCTATTTATTATATTTTCAATAATTACATATTATGTATTATTACCTATTATGTATATAATACACTTCTAATATTTTTATCACTCTAATTACTATCTCCCAACATCAATTATTATTTCAAAATGTCTAAATTTATCCTAAATCAGATTTTACTCTTAATTACCCTAATTTACAAAATTAACTTAAAATTTATTATTTTTCCTTATTACTCATTTACTACATAATTAACTTAATAATTACATCTAACCCCCTAAATGCTATAAGTATCATACTTCATCAGATTTCAACATCCTAAAACATATAATTATTCACTAAATCAATAATTAACTATTTAATTACTTAATTAACTCTAAATTACCCATTTTATGTCTCATTTTAAGGCCTAAAAATTATCTAAAATTTTCGAAAATTAATTTTGGAAAATAGGCTTCATACTAAAACATGCTCGGTTTCATATGATTTCTTAAGGACTATATATCACGAGACATATTTTCATCAAAATAATATTTTTTCTAAAAACTACATACAAAAATATTCCAAAATAACAAAATTCATAATTTTCTAAGAATATTTATTATTTTTTACAAAATTACACAAAATCAGGTTGGAAATCGAACTCACCGATCTGGGTGGCTCTAGCCACCGCCAGCTATCATAGCTTTGTCGGCTGGTCCAGGTGCTACCACCACCGTGTAGTTGTGGTGGGCGTCTACTCCCAAGTGTTCGTTTGGTGTGGGTTCCCTTTTACGGCCCTAATTGTACAGTTTTTCCTATTTTTTTTTTTAAACCCTAATTTTTCTCTCAATTTTGCCTCTCTCTATTTTTCTCACTCTCTAAACTACCCAAATGAGCTTTTGAAAAATTTTGAGTATTTATAGAGCTTTAGGGAAATTATTGTGCATTAATTAGACAAAACAATTACCTTATCTTCTTTCAATTTGACTTTTGTGTTGTAATTTAATTGGCTAATTTTTTTCTTATTTTCCCCAGCTGCCACGACCTATATTTGGATCATTCCTTATTTTTCTTGATTTTTCCTTAATTAATTATGAATTTTCTTTAATTATTTAGTATTATTTTATCACATTTCACGTATTTTAAATAATTACGCGTATTTCTACCTACATATAAATTTATATATAGTACAAATAGATATTTCTAAATATTATTTAGGTCATTTTATAATTTTTAGTATACATATAATTTATCTTTAGCGATTCGTTAATTATCGGAATGCATTTTACGTATTTTTGATAAATAATGAGTTATATACTTTAAATTTGGAATTTTTATATTTTTTTTATTTTATTGCTAATTTTCTTAAATTCGAACTTACGGGATCATTTTTACTAATATTTTTAGCTTTACTTACAATTTAAACTTGATTGGATCTTTTAACCCGATCAAAACTCTAAGT
Source organism: Lumnitzera littorea (assembly GCA_024138015.1). NCBI lineage: Eukaryota > Viridiplantae > Streptophyta > Magnoliopsida > Myrtales > Combretaceae > Lumnitzera > Lumnitzera littorea. The sequence continues at coordinate 61,699,139 of JAMXBB010000004.1, read as the reverse complement.
GGCTGGTTGTGGGGCTTACACAAGGTAAGCCTAACTATCTATATATTGGCTTTAGATGCTGATTTTAATTGTTAGATGGCTTTGAGATGAATGATTGAGATTAAGTAATCATTAAATAGTCAATTTAAATATTATTGAGGTTTCATCAATTTTGACCTTTTATTACATTGTTGCTACTATAAAGGGGTTGACAAGATGGATTTATGTTTTTTCAAAATTTTACCTAAATCTTTTACAATTTGATTGCAAGTTAATTTTTCACTATTGTGTTGATGGTAGGGGATGCCCAACTTAATTTATTTTAGAATTCTTTGGGTTTATAATTTCTCTTAATGATTATATCTATACTTTCTAAAATCTTGCTTATTGTTCTTTACTTACATTATAGATTATCTAATTTATTTGCCCTTAAGGTTTCATTTCAGCTCATGCCTCATAGGTATTTCTAATTGGTTCTCAATTTTCAAAACCTATATCATGATGCCACCTAAACCATTATGACTTAAATGCAAACAACATAGCTAACCACTCATATCCTCATTGCTTGATAAGAGTAAGCAAACTTCAAATCCTATGCTTTTGATCTTCAAGTCCAAATATATAATTAACTTAGAAAAACAAGTTTCCAAAAGAGGTATGCATAAAGCTCAGCAAGAAACTAAAATGCCACATGCACATACATACATATGACATGCTATGTATATTAATGTAATATAATAAGCAAACATCGAATGTAACTTAATTAATTATCTTATTTTTGCTTGATAATAACCATAATATATATAAATTATACATGGATCATCTAATCTAAGCATTGACTCCAATTAAAAATGTAAAGGACCCTTGTTTATCATTAAGACTAAATATATGTATAGGTTTCTTGATCCTAGAATCATCAAGAAAACTAGTCATTCATATGGGTTTAACTATTAGTATCAACTACAACAATTAGCCCATTGTAATCATCTATAGTAACTTTCCACTTCGCTAGTATAACCCATTCAGAACTTGTTTTTAGAACTTAACCTGTATCTTCTTTGTTGTTATTAGGATGGGTTAACAAGATAGATTTAAAACATCATCAAGTGACTTTGAGAGCTAACCTGGTTGATAGTACATGTAAGGTGGTCTATGAACATGGCCAACCACCTCATGAATCTTGCAAATTGACAAACTTCATTGCCAATACTAGGTCATAATTGTATGAGACTTGTTTTTTACACTATCATGGGTATTATAACTTCTACTTTCCAATAAAAGCTAGTGCTATAGTCATATCAATTCAAAATTCAATACTACTAAATCATTTTATTTTTCAACACAATTTTTCTTTGAATACGTTAGCTACGTTATTCTCTTGATTAGATCTAATGTTTTACTTGGTAGGTTCTCAAGGTACTTGGACCAAGGCTATAATAGGTAATAATCTCAATTGTTTTGCAATGATTATATCTTTATAGATTGCATTACATATTTCTACATCTATATATATATATATATAATGATAGTGATGATGAGTTATTTTAGATTGTTCTAACAACATCTTCTTACCATGTGCTTGGTTATTGTTTGTATATGTAGTTGTTGGTGTGGTGATTGGAGGTTCAATCTTAGCTATCATTATGCTTTTTCTCATAAAGAGGAGACAACTGGTTCCAAAAGTATATTCGAAGCATCAAGACATTGAGGATTTCATTAGGCAATATGGGTCTTTAGCTCCTAAGAGATATAGATACTTTGAAGTTAAGAAAATGACCAACTCATTTAAGGAGAAATTAGGTCAAGGAGGTTATGGTGTTGTCTATAAAGGGACACTGGAGAATGGCTACCTTGTGGCAGTGAAGATCTTAAATATATCTAAAGAAAAGGGAGAAGAGTTCATTAATGAAGTTGCAAGTATTAGCAGAACTTCTCATGTCAACATTGTTACTCTTCTAGGATTTTGTTTTGAGGGAACAAAAAGAGCTTTGATTTATGAATTCATGGCTAATGGATCTCTTGATAAATTCATACATGATGGAACTAAAACATCGCCTTACACACAATTGGGAAGGGAAAAGTTATATCAAATTACAGTTGGGATAGCTCGAGGACTAAAGTATTTACATCGTGGTTGTAACACTAGGATTTTACATTTTGACATAAAACCTCATAATATCCTTTTAGATGAAGAATTTCATCCTAAAATATCAGACTTTGGGTTGGCCAAGTTATGCCCCGAAAAGGAGAGCATTATCTCAATGATGATTGCTAGAGGCATAATTGGCTATATTGCACCAGAAGTATTTAATAGAAACTTTGGAGGAGTGTCACCTAAATCAGATGTTTATAGTTTTGGTATGATGGTGTTAGAAATGATTGGAGCAAGAAACTAAATTAATATTGAGCTAGAAAGTAGTAGCCAAACATATTTTCCAGATTGGATATATAAACGCTTAGAGCAAGGACAAGAATTGGAATTTTGTTGTGACTTAACATTAGAAGAAAGTGACATTTTAAGGAAGATGACTTTGATTGGTTTATGGTGCATACAAATGAATCCATCAGAAAGGCCATCAATGAGCAAAGTGATTGAGATGCTAGAAGGAAGTATTGAAGCTTTACAGATACCTCCCAAACCCTTTTTCTCTTCCCCTCCAAGAGTATTAGAAGGTTCATATTCTACTTTAGCTCTCTCAATAGAAGATTAAGATTTACATTTGAATTGACAAAATGTATTTGTGATTCTATCTTAAAGTAACTAAGGCAATATTAAGTTGTATAGACATGGATAGGTACAAAGAGGGTGAATTCATAATCTTTAGAAACTTTAAACTAATGTGAAAATATATTTATGAATATTAATGAATATATGAATAGGCACAAAGGTGGTTTACACCTTGATAAGTTAGTAAGTAAATTTAACAACATACATGTGTCACATATACATCCAAATTGAGCGTACGTCAATTGGATCAACCTTAAGATAATATAGGACTATGAGATGAAATTACCCATTCAGTTTGTCTGTTTGTAGGGATGCACTTGAAGAGAGCTATTATTATCAAAATTATATACACTGAGAGAAAAGAATGTCAAGTGGTCCAACGGTGATTTACTTTCATGCTACATGCTGCTAACTGAGTAGACCACGGTAGCAAAACTAGAATCATTCTAACAAAAATATTGGGAATTACTTACATTAAATCATGTACCAGTATCTTCATATAAAGTTACAACACGAAATTATGATACATATGTACATATTTTGATATAATATGTAGATTTTAGTATATATTTCCATTATAAAAAATACACAAATATACAGAATCTTATACAATATACAGCTTAATTAGTATCTATATGTTCTATCGAAACTTATATGTACATATTAGAGACTTTACACGACTTAACACAAGAATTCCCCCCATATCTACAACAAAAAAAGAAAAAGAAAAAAAAAAAGGAAACAATGGTGGTTGTACTACATGGCTTACATTGCTGCTTCGTGATAGTAATAACAATCCACTTGAGCTGGTGCCTTACAACTTCAATGCGATGAAGGAATGAAAATTATATTATAATACATAGTTTTAAAAACTCAATCTTCTTTTATATTTTAACTTTTTATTATATTATTAATAAATTTTCATAATTTTATTTATTAAATTGCATCACATCATATTAGTATATTATAATATATAATTCTAGAAGTCTTTCTTTTTTTATTTTCCACCCTTTCATTATTGTATTTCCTTAATTTTATTTGTGAAACTAGATATAATTTTGAAAGCTCTTATCTTTTATAAAAGAAGGACATTTTATGTAACATATTTTCATTTTTTTTTGTGATATCATTATATTATAGTTTAATATAATTTTAGTCATTGAATAAAATAACAAAAGGATTCATTTTAATGGATAAAAAATAATTTAACAACATAACTAAGAGAATAAAGATGGAATGAGCCATTTTCCTAGAAGCACTTTTCACAAAAATTATTATTATTTTTTAATTCAATGTTCCACATAATAAACGATAGTTAGTTATATACAAATAAAAAATAAAAAAATTCATATGTCCATTCTTTCATACTAATATGATGGCTATGATGTTTATACTTTGAATTTTCATCTTTACTTATTTTAATTTTATTTATTTTGATTTTTTAAAGAAATACAATTATTATTTAAACTGCATCTTTAGATTATGCCGACTCTTTAACTAGTTAATATATAAGCTCCATCCACCATTGTAGACATGGTAAACCAAAGAAAGAAGAACTAGTTAAAGAAAGCAAGGAAGAAAATTTTAATAGAAGCTGAATTAGTATTAGAAGTTTTCTAGTCATAGTTCAAATTGTTCTGATTACGCTGGAAGCATGTACATCGATGATCTCGAATTACTGGAATAGATTCAAGGTGATATGACTTAATTAGGCAAATAATAGCCTTACAGCCACTTGCAATGGATGGGGCAAGTTTAACTCTTGCCTTTTTTTCCTCGACAAACAACTAACAATTTTAAGATTATTAGTCGGTTGTCTTTCTATTTCTTTTATTTATTTATTTTCTCTGGTTTGCCGCGCGAACATGAGGTGATGTCAGAACATACACCTGTTTGCATCTATCATTCTCCTTTCCCCTTCTCTTTTTTTTTTGAAAAAAAAAATTCGGCTTATTTGGACAAATTATTAGTGTACTTATATGGTTTTGATCTTTCAAGAGATGTAGAAGAGATTTATTAAGTATTACATATTATATATATATATATTTGACATATTAATACTAATCAAAATCGTTTAAAATTCTATCCATGTTAACTTCTTATTAGTCTATGATGATTAATTTAATAAACTTGCACAGTTAATTATATTTAGTTGTGTAATATAACTAAAAATTTTAAGGACTCGAAAAAAAAAGGAAAAAAAAAAAAAACAAGAAGAGGTTAATAAAAAATAAGAAATAAAAAGATATCAAAACTTTCAGTCCGTTCATCCTCTTCCCTATGCAATTCTTCCTCTCCCTTAATCATGGCCTCTTCGTTTCGTAAATCAATGTAGCTACGATCTTCTTGTGAAATCATTTGATTTGATCATTTGTTTTAATTTTCATTTGATTCTCGATTCAATTGTTTCTCGGTGATGATGAAATTATGATGAAGAGTCCGATCTTTCCATTCTTTTCAAATCGAGACGGCAAATCGAGTTATTAATTTGTGAGAGTCTATAATTTTTTCACCATTTAATCAAATTTTGAATTATTCTTTTATTGAAATTGTGCATAATTTGAATTATTCTTTTATTGAAATTGTGCATAATGATGATTGTTTCTCGTCTATCATATATATATATATATATATATATTAAGCCAAAAGATATATCTATGTCTTCTAAAATTACTATGTATTAATCAATCTAATAATAAATAAAAATAAAATAAACTTTTATATTAATTATAGATTAATTTAATAAAGATATATTTATTAATACCATAAAAATTAATTACTATAGTAAATTTCTAATAACTACTTCATCCTTACGAAACCACTACATTATTCACTTTTGTGAAAATTACTGTATGATTTACTTCTATATCACCTCCGCATTATCTACTTTCCTTAGCACTTCACTATTTACACACTTCTCACGGTATTTATTGAAATTATTTCATGATTTACTCTCATTCTCCCCACATTATGTCACGGGTTATATATGAATAAGTGGACAATTAAAAGTATAAGCCTAAAAATATTAACATATTAGAATTTTTTAATAAAAGAATTATTTTGATATGTAAAAAGATAATAAGAAGTTAACCATAATGTTTCATATTTGGCTCAACGGAGCTCGCTATAAGCATACTATGCAAAAATATTCCAATCCTTCGTTAATAAGACCTGCTTGACTGCATCTAATTAGTAATCTTACAAACATAACACAATCAGGCTGAATCCCGGATTAAAGCACCTCCTTGAAAGCAGAAACAGATTCCATTCCATGTCCATGGGATTCATAAGCAGTTATCATATTATTCCACACCACCAAATTTCCAAATTTTCCGACATCATCTCATCGAACATTTGCAGTGCCTTATCTGCTAACCCATTTTGCGCATATCCTAACATATATATATATATATATATATATATATATATATATATAAATGCCACTTGAATACTACATTAAATCTACATGTGCACCACATCGTAGATAATTATTATATTGCTTAAAATTAACAATGTTATAACTATGATTTCTTATTTTAACCACTTAATAAAATATTAATATCTTATTTTAATTTTTGAAAATATTAATCTTCTATTTAAACTTATTTTTAAACATTAATATCCTCCCACGTAATTCTTCCTAAATTTATTGAAGTTAGATGTATTTAAGAAATTAAAATAAGGAACGAATGTTCCACAAGTGATTGAAAGAGGGAATCCTCCTATAGAATGATGGTGTTGAAAAAGATGCTACTTAACAGTGATAAATGGATGCTGACATGTAAAAATTTGAAATTAAGTATTGACTTAGCAATTTTTAAAATAAAACAATTATAAAACTAAAGAAAAAAGATAAAAGAATAAACAGAGCCGATTAAAACAATAAAAGAAAACGAGGAAACAGTTGCAAAATGGAGCATTGAATTACAAAAATGAATTCTCCTGACTATTTCCTTTACAAACCGGGAACGTATTCTCCGTTTTTTGCTTAATTTTTCTGCCTAGAAACATTCCCAATCACAAAAAAATTTAAATAAAGGTTGATGAATCAGTGGGTAATGATAAAACTTGATGAAACTTAATACGATTTTCATCACGATTATAGTATCACTCTAATCCTAATAGTTGACAGTATCTTTTAGAATAATTTGATTACCTTGAATTCTAGTTTGAGATATCATCGTCATCATCATTCCAAAGCTAAACAAGCTCAACCATTTCTTATTATGTGTAAAGATTTTCTTACGACTCTATTCTTAATTTTTTATGAGATTATACTACTATTCATTCCATCTTTGATATGTATTTTTTTAAATTTAAATCATTGATTAAATTTGAATTTAATAATTTAGATTGTAAAGCACATAAATAAATGAAGAAATAAAAGAAAGAATCAGTTCCATCAAAATAGTTGACGAGATCATAAAATCTACAGAGAGTCACCTTCTTCCTCTTTGTTAATTTTCCTGTCTTCTTCTCCATCACTATTCTTCTTCCACGGAATAAATTCCTTCAGTAATGATTTTACAGTAGCAGTTAAAGCAGCTTGTGCACTCCATTGAATTGATTCAATTTTCAGTGCCATTGTAACTGTAACATATCAAAAACCTCCAAAACCATCGATTCCAACAAAATAAATAAAATAGACACTAGAAAATTTAAAAAAAAAAAAAAAAACAAACAAACAAATATCATACATGTGGTTAGAAACCAACCATCATTTAAAAGCAGCATGCATAGAGTTAGTTCATGTTTGAAAGCTTCAAGCTTTTCTAATTCCTCGTATAATTTGCTTTAAATTATTAAGTTTGGCTAACCTAAGAGAAGCGTCACCGATCACTAATACTATAGTGATGAAATCAACGATGGTTTTGAGCATAAAAGTAGCTGGTTTTGACGTATAGTTATATCTCCATGGATTAGGGTTTCACCTAGGTCGTCATGTTTCAGGTCTTCACGATTTAAGATTTGCTTCTATTTTGGTGGTTAGTTTTTTTTTCCCTTTCTTTCGTTTGTCTTTTTTTTTTTTTTTTCAATGGGGAATTGTTTTTTATAAAAAAATCTTATTTCAGTGTTTAATTTCAAATTTTATTTGTTAGCATCCATATGCCATCATTAGATGCCATGTAAGCACTATTTAATGCCATCATAACTACTTGTAATAAGGTCCCTCCTTGACTCATTCACACAAAAATGTTCATTCCTTATTTTAAGTTCTTACAAAATCAATCATTTGAATAAGTTTTACCCTAAATTGTTGATCCCTTTGGTATAATTTTCCCCTTATAAGATGCTATGATATCAAAGATAACAAGATAGTATTATTGCTCTTACATGAAACAATTAGAAAGTAATATAGTGAAATAATTCAAATGTGAAGTAATAAGCACTAAAATTTTACAAGTAGTGCTAATGACATAATTACCTTTATTGCATCATTTTCCTAAAAATCCCAAGCTATTAAATAGATTATTAGAGTTAGCCTAATCATAAAAGTCAAGAACTAAATAGAATTGAATAATATGACTACTTTGACATGACATTTGTTAATAGGCATTTTAGCACATGCACTCCTTGGCCTAAATCGATCAGCTAAGAACTAGGCTAAGCTTAGTCTAAAGAATAATCAAATGAAGCACTCATATAAAGGACATTTAGTTTTTCTCTCTTTCTCTCTCATTAGGGTTTTTCACTCTTTCATCACCTTAAGAGACTTAAGTAGTATAGTGACTGCATTGAAGTAAGCTTTGGTATCCCAAATTATGTTTTATTTTATAGAGCTCAAAATTGATAAATATTTATTGAAAAATTTATGGGGTGAAGATCACATGTCAACATTGGTGATCTTTATGAGAATTTGCTCCATTCAAAACCAATGACTATTTTGCATTTTGAATACAATTCTTCCATATACAAATATTTTCCATGGATTCTTATAATACCATATACTGATCTTTTCAAATCCAGTGTTGTTGTGGCCTTGCATATTAATTTCTTCAAATTTATGTAAATCTATTGATGATCTCTCATCTACGCTTAGATCTTGCGATTTGGAAAAGTGCATATTGAGAAAGAATATGACACGTCTTGTACCCTTGGAACACTCTTCATTGTGATTTGTGGTCATAAGTAAAGTCAAGGAATGTTATTATATATATTGATATATATACAACAAAGTCCTTGGAAGATGTTGATTAGTTGAATAAACTTTAAATGATTTGGTGTGTGGTTTGGTGTGTGTAGTCTAATAAGGGATGGGCTTGTCTGGCTCCTTGCTCCTAATACCTGTAGAAAGCCTCTTGTGGGTGTGACCATGGGAGCTCTCTGATACTTAAGTCAGCAAAAAGGACAATGGGAATGATAGAAAAGGGGGAACAATCGAGCACTAAATTCCTAAGGGTATGACTACCTAGACACATGTTAATTTAAGGTTTATCCATACTAGCAGTTGTTAGTGAACATGCATTGCGAGATTGGTAGGGTGATTTTATGAGTTGGTTGACCACAACCATACTGGTAGCCATGTTTGTGATTTAGAGGTTTGACATCCTAAAGGCATGTCAAGGGTAGCAACCTTACTATGGATACTAGGCTGCAATTAATGAGCTAGAGTAAGATGCTGGCGTTAGACGACAAAGAGAGGGGGAAGAGATAGGCGAGTCTATTCAATTGCATATCAGATGGTGAACTAGGAATCTAGTGTACTCACAAGGCTTGGGGTATCCTCCCCTCTAGTGTTTGGACCAATAAGAGGAGGGTCATTTGTATTTCTAAGCTCGGCCAACTTATAGGCGAGATCCTCGTGCATGAAACAAGGCTTCTAGCCTTGAGCTCACAGTGGTGGTCACTTGAGTCATCGGGGCATGTGCTTGGTTGGTTGCTTATTGAGAGGCTTATGGATGGTCAAGGTGCTTGAGCAAGCTGGAGCACATAGAAAGAGAGGGAGAGAGAGGGGAGTTGTTTCATTAGGGGCTAATGGGCCTTTTAGGGGCCCCTCATCAATATTAAGCTTTAGGTTAGATGAGAATCATATATCAACATTTACCCCCCACTCTCCTTAACATTAAGGATGCGAGGAAAGTAGGTAAGCTTAAAGGTTTGGCCCAAGGCAATGGAAAGATGGCTTTGAGTAGGAGCTTGCTCTTGTCAAATGGTGATGTGACATTTGACATGTTTGATTAGGTTGTTTAGACTACATAGTAATGTTCAATGTGACTAACATGACTGTTGGGGTGTTCAAGGTGCCATGGTTGTTTTTGGGAAGAGTATTGTGCAATTATTATTTTATAGGACTTAACTAGGCACATAGGAGGTCGGTATGCGTAACCATGTTAGTTATTTGTCTTCATGTAGCAAATTAGATTACTTGTTGGAGGAATGGGACACATATATGGTTAGGATGTAGTACATGTCTCTGTAATGGATACGTGGTTCGGGAGTAAGGGAAATTGTTCATGTCCCTTTAAGTTTATCTATATAAGGGGGTGCTTCGGTCCCCATTTTTCACTTTTTGCATTCGTAAATTGATACCTTATCCTACTATTCCTTTAGCCTTTTTTTTTTTTTTTTTTTTACAATGGCTGATCAAAGTGCATCCGATTCTTGAGGTGAATCTTCACATGGGTCCATTTCGCGAGAGGTTACTGAGGATTATGAATAGATAGTGCTTAAGAGGGGTAATAACCCTACTTCCCTTGAAATGATAACAATGGTAGCAGTAGACATTGGTGATAGTGATAGGGTATTGTTGACATGGCTTGAGAGGAAGATGTGGACGAGAGGGAGACCTTTAGATGTCTACCCACTGGATAATGAGGGAAAGCGAGCTGCGAAGGCCTTGTGAATGACTAAAACTAACAAGAAGGTTTGTGTTTGTGTCTACTTTGAGGAAGATGAGGCTAAGCTAAGGTTAGTCAATTGGGTGGTCAAAAATGTTCCCAACTAATCTATGGAGCTTCTTATGACTAAGAGAGGGCCTTTGAGATAGGGGGATGAATAGTTGATATAAGGCAAGTGTACCTATTAGTTTATAATATAGCAAATATAAGTCCAAGTGTGGGTCATTCAGAGATTAATGTGATTACTAATACATTACCCTTTTTCTAATATCCAACATAATAATTTTAGTCAAGAAATAAATTTAAGAAAATTAAATTTAAACTAAAACTAATTAAACTAATATGCAACATAAATAAAAATTAAAGATCTTGATAATGCATGAATTCGGTATTCAATTATTAGTCACCCTAGAATAATGAAGCACATATCAATCTCATCCTAATTTACTAGATTGCAAGAATTCCTAAAATATACTAATATCCCTCTCGAGATTACTAGTGCCTAACTTTATAATAATTAACCAAAATCTCTTCTCGATTAAAAACCATAGAATTACATCAATGAGTTATGAATTTTACTATTAAGTCACCTTAATATAGAAATCATGTCATCCTATCTCTAGGATTGCAAGCAATTTATCTAATTACTTTATGATCTAATTATATAAAGGGATATCTCGATTTTATATAATATTTAATTATGCTATGATCTAATAATGAAAGAACATGTAATTAGATCACAAAAACTAGAAATCATAAATTGATAAAAGAAAAAGAAACTAATTACATAGAAAACTAAGGTTTATAATAATTGAATACTAAAAAGAACTAATTTAAATTAGTGAATGAATGAATACTAATGTTTAGAAGGCCCTTGTGATATATTTATATGACATGGTATCTTGAAATATATCCCCCACATATCTTTTTAAAATAAATCTTGAATTGTCTACACCGATAAAAAAAATATATGGCTTTGGAAATATATCAATCGCACGACGTACTTTTATCACTCTTCAATTTCAATTTTCATCCACGGTTAAAGGCTTGTGAATCTCCATAAAGCAAGGATACAACATGGACTTAGATTTTCCCATTGTTTGCTCCTAAATGATGGCATATGGACCAATTTAAGCATGGAGTTGCGTATTACTTCAAACATATGGGCTAATAAGGCATATAGGACATATTTGCAATTTCATCATGACTGATCTCTGAAGTTCGAATATATAAATCTCCATTATGAGACAAAACCTTATCTCTTGAATATAAACAGTGTTAATACTCAATTCTAACCCGAACCAAGGCCCAACGAGTGATGCCTATCATAAGGAGCATCAAGTAGGCACTCAAGCAAGTGGCAAGCTTACGTATTGTGCCATGAGCCTCTCACGAGTTTGGGAGCTCATGCCATTGAAGAACACCAACCAAAGGCGAGTCAGTCCTCCATATCCTGACTTGTATGGCCAGCCAAATAACGAATGTTTGAGCAGATCAATCTTTGACCATCGAGATGACACTCATCGATTGTCTAAGGTAAGTCTGAGGCCTAACTTGTTCCATTAAGCATTAGTCGATCCCTTGAATGGTATCTTGGCTTGGCTTTTGTCTTTAGCGGCTACAACCTACGACAATTCATTAATGAGCACTTGATATCCATAGAATGGATGGCATGCCTGGTACCTCTACCTCTACCTCTACCTAATCACTGAGTTACAGATTTGGTGGCTTGGTTGTCTGTGACATGTTGCCTACAGTGAAGTTCTATCATCTACCCAGAACGCATTGTCTGTCGACGGCCAATACGAATGAACCCCCGATTGCCAGTATCTAGGTAAATCACATAAAAGGTGCAAAGCACCAACAAGTAAGGGCATTTAAACCCTTTTGCTCTCTCTCTCTAAACCTCTAAGACTTCCTCTTTTCCCTCCAATCAAAGAGTAGAAATCTAACCTACAACACACACACACACCAAGCGAGCATAATCCATTTGGTCCTCAATGATCATCTTCCCCTTTCTTGGTCCTCTTCGCTGACTTGAGCACCGAGGAGCAAGAGGCGAAACCTAACCCAATCCAATTCCTTATATCTTAGTTAGTCTCAACACGATCAATAAATAGGACAAAATTTCACATGACGTTGGATAGCCTTGAACTAAGAACTCCATTGAAAAATTAATGTAGGCTTCAATGTAATAATTTTTTGTACATATTTTCCAAATCAACTCATTTTTCTTATCAAAATAATAAAAATATACATATAATTGTAATATAAAATTATGATAAAATATTAACAGATTCAATAGCATATTACACTAAAAGCCTAATAAAATTCTATAAAAGTGTTATAAATATAACCTATGAAATAGGTACAATAAGGCTCTATCAATGGTCGTTCTACATATATGTTAAACCATTTAAGTTCGATTTGTAATTGTCATTCTCGGGCTTTTTTTTTTTATTGAGGTATTTAATTACTTCCAAATAGCTCTCAATTCGCTTATTACCAATGTTGAGGCATAATTGCTTGCCTTTGAAGCTATCTGTCTATGGTAGTTGCGAAGGTCTATAACCTAGCTAGTCAGGCACTTGTTCTAAGTGAAGAGGATATCAAATGACTGGGTCTATATTTCTAGTCAAGGTGGTCCATTGAAAGTTTTTTATAGGCTTCCGAACAAAGTGGATGCCGGAAAGAGTATTTCTTTTGTATCTGAACATCTGAGTGACCTAATTTCCCAATGAAATGGATGGTATCGATCCAAAACAAGCCTTTAAACAATCTGGGCGAGGATTAAGAAGTGAAGGTTGAGGTGTTAAACCTTGCTAATTAGAAAAAGCTTTACCCTCTTGCCATTATTTAAAAGTATTTCAAGGAGAGGAATTTGTTTGGGTTCAAGATAGGTATCTACTAACTCTTGCCAGGGGAGGGTGGTTAGGTGTCTATTATGTCGCATCATCGTTGTAATTGAGGATGTCGAGCTAGCTCGTCCTTGGTCTAGTGAGAGTAGTTGCTTTTGCTAGTTTCTTTGTTAACTTAGTTTGTTGTTGTTGTTGTTGCTATGTAGGTGGCATCAGATAAAGTGAAGCAAAAGCTTTTCCCTATTTGAGCCAAGCGTGAAGAGAGAGTAGTAGAAGCTAGGTAAAAGATGAAGCAATCTATGGTAGAGGGGGAAGGGATGACTTCATGTTCTCTCTTGAAGAAGAGTAAGGAGAAGGGGAGGAGCGAGTAGTAGATGATCCTTGAGGGAGTCTCAATTGTACAAAAGTGTAAGGGGAGGTATGGAGCAAGCACCAGTTACACATAGAGGTAGTAGAAGTCAGGCTTCACAAGTTGAGGCTTTACAGGATCGAAGTGGTAGAGGGTGGTGACCTAAGCAAGCATAATAGATCGGATTGTCAGGTAGATGATTATCCTCAAGAGTAACAAGTGCGCTTAGAGATGACCTTACAAAATGTTGGGGTAGAAGTGATAGAGGTTCTAAATGATGAGGAGGAACCCTTGCCTTTAGCATCCTGTGACAAGTAACTTGTGATGCAACAGGAGCCTAAGCCTTCAACTGGTGTGGTGGGAGGCCTGTTTAGAGGATTGATCAAATTTACATCAAGTTCAAGCTCTTATTTACTGGAAGGACGGATGTGTAGGCTTTTGCTAATTTGCTCTAGATGTATAATGAGGTAGGTTTTTTGTTTGTTACTTATGTAAATATTTTGTATTATTCTCCTGACTAAGGTGGTTTTTTGTTGTAGCTATATGATTTGCTTGAGTATATGCTCGTGAGTACTAATGGTTGTAGTAGAATGAAGTGAGGTCTAAGGTAAACAGCCTTCAAAGGACTCTTGAGGAAGAGAAGAAGCTACTTGGGGACCTCTTTGCTAAGTATGCAGAGTTAGAGTAGTAGCATCAGGAGCTTAAAGAGTGAGCAGGGAAGTTGGAAGCTAATAGGAACTAGCTTACGACGATCCCTAGGCCGAAGATGATATGTTGAGGTCCAAGGTCGACTAATAAGATGTTGAGGCCTACTAATTCTTACTGAGGCTGCACTAATAGCAGAAGGCCGAGGGATACTGGTACCATTCGATAACCGACCTGTCATCTACTAAGAAGATAAGAGACCACATAGCCAAGGTCTCAAGGCTATAGATCTACTTGGCATGATATGAAGAGATCAGTACTAACTAATCATAGAAGTTAGCAACTGTAGGCTAACCTTTCGAGTATCTCAACCAAGCATTGTAGGACTTCAAGGGTTCCTACCTAAACCTGGACATCCAATTGCCGACCTCGCCCAGTTTAGGTCTTGCTCCTTCTAGGACAACTTGAATGATTGCATGCCAACTTCTTCTACTAAACGTCTAGTTTTGTATTTTTGTGAATATTTTCTTTATTTTAATTATGGGCCCATGTACATTATCTATAGTTTTGCTAATAAGGCTTCTAGGATTTGTTATAAATAGCAACATTTGTAATTAGTAGCTAGATTTTGCAAGGATAGTGAAGAATAGTCAAACATTAAGTATACTTGAACATTCATTTTAAGTAAGGATACTCTTGAAACTCTCAGAGCTTACTCTTCGAATAATTGAGTGCTGATTGGACTCTTTAATCTTCCTTGTTTTCTTGTGAATCTTGACCTTAAGATTGTAGTGAACCTTTCATTTAGGTGTGTTAGTAAGCTGCATCTAACTCTCATTTGGAAATCCGAGTGGCATTTAGTGTTTGTGAGTTGTATCGAACCCTATTTCGAGCTTAACCACTAATTGTGTTTGTGTGTTAGTGCGTAATATCCATATACATTCACTATCAAAACACCATTTTACTTCTTGTTCTTCATACCCACTTGAACCCCAACTATCCATTCTGGTTCCAGCCCGCTGCGTACACTTTGGGCTACAATAGAAGCTAAGTCGGAGGAAGCTAAAGCTTTTGCTAAAACTTTCAAGGAGGAATTAGCCAAGGTGAAGGCGAAGCTTAAGGGGAAGTAGGAGGAGTTAGAAAGTGCTTGGGTTGGCTTTACTTAGAGGGAGGTTGAGTTATTGAGGGGCAAGGGCTTGTCTGTTAAAGTGAAGCGAGAGCTTTTCTTTAAGACTCTAGATGACCCCTTCATCGAGAAAGTGCTAAGAAATGCTTGCTTTGTTGTGACTAAGGAGGCTTAGAAGGAAGTGCGTAACTTCCTGAATGCAGACTTGACGTTTCTCAACTACTTAATGATCCAGAGGCTATTGGTAGTAGAGGGGGAGGTGAGACATCCTTAGAGAGCTTTAGCGAAGGGGATTCCAATTATGGTAAGGAAGGAGAGAAGGATAAGGAGGCCGGCTAGGAAAAGGAAGTGGATGAGAACGTGCTCGTAGATTAGGCCTAATTGGCCTTGTCATAATTGTCAAAATTGCGATTTTACCTATGTGATTCTACGAGTTTACAATTTTAGGAGGCTTTTTCGAGTTAACTTGGGTATATAATTTTTTTTGGTTTAAAAACTAACTTTTTCAACTGAGTTAAGTATTAAACTTCATTAAAATTTACATTTTTAACTGAGTCTACTAATTCTAAGTATTTGAATTGAATGGGCTAAAAAAATTTTAAAAATAAGTAAAGCTTCTTTAAATCATGGATTATTAGTGCATTACATCATCTTCCATGTTCTATTCTATTTTTTTTCCCCCTCTTTTTCTCTCTCTTAGTCCCTTATTTGAAGTTCATAACCTTCATTTAGGTTTCAGTTCAAAAGAAAATTATATGCTTTCGCTTACACCATTAATGACTTAAAATAAATTGAAAAACTTGATTTTCTTTAATTCGTTACTTTTTTTTTTCCAGAAAAAAAAAGAAAAAAAATTTGTTTTTGATTTTGCATGTCTTTCTTCTGTACGTGTTTTAAATTATATGTTAAGAACTTTCTAAAAAGTAGCTTAATTTCTTTATCTCAATTATGTATTTCAAGTTTTTAATAAGTACTATAAGCATATTTATAGTTTTTCAAAAGTTATTTTACATATATTTTAGAACCTTACATTTCTATGTTTCGAGTTTACAGACCTTCTGGTAATTTTAGGTAGAATTGCGAGTTTGACAACCTTGGGCCTTGTTTTGTTTTTTTCATGTCTTTATTTAGGACCATGTAGGCAGTTTAATCGGTGTGCCCATTTATTTTTAAGGGGACTAAGACAATGATTCCTCCCTCTTCAATGCAAATGCCTATCATTATGAATGAAATTTGCCTCATTTTCAGTTTGTTCCCTTCTTACTTTCTTCTGTTGTCATCCTCCTCTTGTCTTGTTGTCCTTGTCATCCTAATAAGCATTGGAAATGAAGAAATTTTTCTAAGTCTTGATGTATGTTCAAATAATAGATTGTCCACTGGCTTTAAGTACAAAACAGGTTAGTCAGCTTGGGCAAATCTTTTCTAGCGTTAGGTGATTTCTCGAGGGGGCTACGCTTGCTTAAACGTATCCCTTATGAGAGTAGGCTATCTCTTAGGTAGAATGTGTGCTTGGCAGTTGTATAGCCTTAGGCATCATGCCTTCTAAAAGGCATTTAATGCACATACGACACATTGATGTTCCTTAGGGTGTTGGTTAAGCTTCCTCTTTCTTGTAGGCAATTAGACGAGTGCTACATGGATAGTTGGGGTTGTTTTGGCCCCCCTATAGACACTCTAATTTTGCTCCATTGTAATTTTATAGCTTTTTTTTTTTTTAATTATGGAAAAAGGGTTGTAATTCAAAAAAATACAAAAAAATTTAGAAATAAACACAAAAAATAGAAATTTTAGAAAAATACAAAAAAGTAGAAAAATCACATAAAGTGAAATATATTAATTTTTAGGATAAATAAGAGTCTAGGATCATTGGGTTATATAAGCCAAGTAATTCATATTTAAAGTTAAATAAGTGCACACAGCCACTAAAATTAGGCTTCATTTGAAAGTTAATGTTTAAGGTTTAATTTTGAATTAAATCTAGTTTTAGTGTAGTATTTTTATTTATTTTGTTTCTATCTACAAAAATTTTATTAATTAAATTAAAAAAAAAAAAGAAAGAAGGGAGGATCGAACCAGGTGCAAGACTTAGTCTGTAGCAAATAAGGCGCAAGGCACTAAACGTGGACAAGATCTATGCTTACAGGTACGAGATGTGACTTCTTTTTTTTAGCTTTGCATGTGCAATGTATGCATAGGTTGGGTGCGTAGTACGTGATTGCGCACTGACCTCCATCTCCATGTGAGAATTGTAGGAAGAGTAACAAAGAATTAAAAACCCCACACGATCCCTTCTTATTTTGATCTAATTGAATCAGTTTTTTAGCCAAATTTGATCAAATAAAATATGGGAATTAATCATAGATTCAAAGTACTTTTGAATAATACCTATATTGTGTCTGAATTCATTTATCTTCTTAATCAAAACTGGTACTGAAATCACTTTGGAGTATGATTTTCGAGCATGAACATCAATTGCTAATTTGGCCATTTTTGCTCCTTCCAAGTTTACTCTAACTTGTTCCAGTATAAATACTACCCCTTGTTTTTGCTTCCTTCATTAACTTCTCATCCCCAAGCACTCAAACACACTTAATCTTAAGTTTCTCTCTCTAGGGTATGACTCTTTCCCTCTCTAATTCATTACTCTCGTGTGGTATGTTTCAAGCAAAAATAACCACATAAGGAGCTTGCCCAAGTCCTGAGTTTTCCATTCTACCCCCTTACATAAGCAGCCATGCCTCTTAACTCCATCATCGACCACCCAAAGGTTTGGTCTACAACCACCACATGACTTACCATACAAAGCACTCACCACCACTCATTGTCCTCCAAATCTAACACCACAATAAGACTTGCATTACTTTAAAACATAGAGCTACACCTTCCTTTAAGCTTTAACAAGCCTATACAAAGTTATGCAACTACTACCATTGTCACTACCTTGAAAACCCATCAAACCACTACTAAAGGTTAAGGTGTTGCTCCTACACCCATATTCATCAATAAGAAACACATTAAAATGCAGTTATCTACTTGAAAAACCCACCGTTGCCACTTGCATCGAGCCTTTTTCAACTGCTATTCTATTTTCCCTTGCAAACTGACTAAAGCTCATAAAGTGACTTGAATCCACAATTGACCTAATCGAGTCTAACTCTCGTGCTACTCCAATGGTCTAGCCCTTTTGACTCATTATGTGTTTAGCTTTGCTTTTTTTAAAAAAAATTTAATTAATTTATTTATTTATTTTCTGTAAATTTATTTACATTATTGCAATTGTAAAAAAAAAAAAAAGAAAAAAATCCAAATGAGAGAAAAAAAGGATAGGGAAGTTTAGTTTTTTTATTTCTTTCCTTCAATCAAAATAAAAACAAAAATAATAACTAAAATAAAATAAAAAAAGAAAAAAAGTTTTCTCACGTAGAAAGTCCCTTTTTCAATAAAAAAAAAATCAATACTTTTCAAAATTAGGAAATTTTATAATTTTTCAAAATTAAAAATACTAATTTAGGACCCTTTCCCTAAATTTTTTTCCAAATACAATAAAATGGCTAAAAGATGTAAACTCGATTATGTTCAAAATTAAAATAAACCAACGCACATAACTTTTCGAGTATAAACTACGGAAAGTTTGATTTTTAATAAAGGATACATAGGCACTTGCGATGTGACTTAAAATGGGCAAATCTTTTTATTTTCCCTTTTGTAAATAATTTCAATTTGTTATTTTTGTTTATGCAAATAGAATTAGTTTTAATTGTGAATTTAGAATTGGTTAAAAAGGGTAATTTGAAAGATAACTTAATTTTGAAAAGATAAAAGTAATACCTGAATAGGGTTTAATAGGGTAGCCCTTGGATCTTAAATTTTTTGTTCCAAAATCTTTTTTAAGAAAATTGGTTTAATTAAAAAATCGGTAACTAGGTTATAACTTAATTCTTTTTCTCAATTCTGATTGAATGGTAACTCCAAAAACTTAATTTTTAAAGGAAAACCAATTTTTTCTTAGTTCTTAGTTGATGGTTTATATTAAATGGGTATAAGGTTCAATATAAATCAAATTAAGGAAAATATAAAACCTAAGAAAAAATTAAACTCGATAGCTTAGCAACTCCATTAAGAATGTCAAGAGGGCTAATCACTTCAACCTTTTCAAAATTAAATTTTCCTTTCAAAATACTTATATCATTTATTCATTGTTATGATTCATTTTATGTAAATATACTTTTTTTAATTGCTGTATTCTTTTTTCTTACAACATACTTAAGATATTAGAGAGAATGACTACATCAAGGATGTAGGATAGATATGATTAGGCCTAGGCTGTCATAGGATCCTAGGAGGGGGGGGTCATTATGTAAGCTTCAGTTGTTGTGGGGTAACTAACTTCCAAGGCTAATCAAGCTACCTTACTTAAGTTTTAATGTGATTAATGAGCCGTTTTTTAGAAACATGTCAGATTACAGAGCTTAAGAACCTTTAGAATCCACCCTTTTTAATATATGAATCCTTGAACCAATAGATAAGTAGTGATGTAGCATGCTACTAACCAAAGGACGTGACTCTAATCGGAATTCCTCTATGTCATAAGAATATTGTAACATATCCATGTAAATTCTTTGTATTTTAATTATTTTCCTATACTTTATGATTTCCCTATACATTTCTTTCTATAAATATAGAATTTCCATGTATATTATATTTTTGTATAACAATTTAAAATAATTATTGTAAAACTGGAATTTCGATGAAGCCATAACCCTAAATTTTTTCAAATTTCCATATTACTAGTTTATCACTAGGCTTTTACATTTGTATCCGTATGCTACGTTTTCCATTATTTGACAGTCCTTACATCTTTTTAGGACCCTATTATTTTCCTGTGTAAATAAATCCCGTTTCAACCTCACTTTCTTTTTTTTTAAAAAAAAAATGATTGCTTCCTTTCTAAAATATTTAGTTTTTCAGATAAGTGTCAATATTCTTAGGTTTATATAAGTTGCAAATATTTATTTCAAATAAGTATCCATTTACCTAGTCTTCTTTAAGCTTCCTTTCATTTTCAAAACGTTTTCTGCACTGAAGGTCATCTTCTTATCATGCATGTAAATAAACCTCATCCTTGTATTTCCACTACTTCATTTTTTCGTAAAAAAATTTGTAAATATCGAGTACCTCACCAAAGTTTTCTTTTCTTGGTCATAGTCTATCTAATTCATTTCAAATTAAAAATTTTCAAATTTTTTTTTAAAAAAGAGAAAAGATAAATTTTTTTTTTAAGGAATGTTAATATTGATGGATTCTTACTAGGAATTCTTGAAAGTAATGGCCAACTAGAGAAATGATAACAACAATAATGTTAACCCTAAAATCATTGATCCCACTGAGATAAGGTTTCATTCTTTGGAGTAAATTGTGGGAAAAATCACAAATCAGTTAAGTTTCCTTACTAAGAATATTGCTTTACTTAAAGCCATATTATCATCAAATGAAGAGCACTCTAAGGCCTGTTGTGTAAAGAATGTTGGGGCTTCACCTTTGGAAGGAAAAGAGAACTATCCAAAGGTTAATCCAACTTTTGACTCTTTTGAATTAGAAGGGTTCTATTCAAAAGTCAATCTAACTTTTGAGCCTAACACATACTCATTCCCAATCAATATAAAGTTGATTAACTTTAGGGCCAACCAAGACAGTTTAAAAGAATTAGAAAGGAAGTTAACCCAGCAAAACATTGAGAAAATGAAGGTGTTTAGAGGCTATGATGGGTTCGAGCAAGTTAGGATCATT
The DNA here is from genome assembly GCA_024138015.1 of Lumnitzera littorea. NCBI lineage: Eukaryota > Viridiplantae > Streptophyta > Magnoliopsida > Myrtales > Combretaceae > Lumnitzera > Lumnitzera littorea. Next base: position 61,677,829 of record JAMXBB010000004.1, on the reverse strand, counting down.
GACCTTTCTATATTTGATGTTAGGGATTACCTAGAAAAATTCAAAGTACTAGAGTTTGAGAAATACGATGAGATCAGATGCCTAAAGCTACACATTAGATTATACATTCGCAAGATGGGTAGATATGCATGAAATGGTCAACTTATTGTATAAACTTTTCAAGACTATTTAACAGGGCCTACATTAACCCAGTATACCCAGCTCGATCTCAGCCAAATAAATGCTTAGGAGATATTGGCTCAAGCATTCTATGAGCAGTATAAGTTCAATACTGAAGCAGCTCCCTCAATTTGGGACTTTCATACATTGGGTAAGAAAAATGATGAATCCTTTAAAGAATATGCACAAAGGTAGAGAGGCATGGCAATTAAAGTCATTCCTTCTTTACTAGAGAAAGACTTGATATTTACATTCATTAACACACTAATTGAACCATATTATGGGCATCTTTTAGGGAATATAACTTTTAGCTTTACAGATGTTGTGGTAGTAAGGGGTAGAATTGAGGAAGCCTTACGAGTCAAAAGATTAGAGGTTCCAAAATAGAAGAAAGGGCTTCTAGAATCATCATAAAAGATCACTGTTAATATGATAAGTCTCGAGGGATATACCATAAAGTCTAAGTCTAATAACCTAAGTGGTAGCCAAAGGCCTATACAAGTGTAAAAGGCCCAAAGAAGACATTTCACTCTAAATCCTATCAATCTCTCTCAAGCATTTCATTAGTTAAGAGAAACAAGTATCCTAGACTGTAAGGCTCCCAAGCTAAGATGTAAGCCTTGGAATGGAAATCTGGATGCGCAATGTGATTATTACATTAGGTAGAAGGGTTACTCCATAGACACTTGTTGGAGGTTGAAAAAAAAAAAGATTCAAGATCTGATTGACACAACGTTAGTGAAACCATACTCCATGTAAATTAAAGTATTGAAGGGCTCCAACGATTCTTAGCTTTTCTTTATACTTTGGAACATGTTAAGATATTTGAAAACAAGAAGTTCATATTTAAATAAGCTAATGTTTGGGGCAAATTTTGCAAGTTATGTAAGAGAATGAATAAGTTATTATCTCATTAATTGAAAAGTTCAAAATGAAAAGAGGCAAACCTTATCCCAAATATCAACCTTGAAGTACTTTAGGAGTTGAGTGATATCATTGTGAGGCTATTGGGCTTATTCCTTAGAGGAGGTCCTTCTTGAATTTGATACGTGAATTAAAATGAAGATAGGCATTTTTTTTCAGCATCTTAAACACTACTATCCTTTGTCAAACTTATTGAGCCTATCTAGGGAACATTTTTAAAATTGAACCCTATTAAGAACTACCCTACAATGGGGCAAATAGGAGGTTAAGGGCATCAAGCAGGATAAAAGGTTAAAAAATAATTTGTACTTGCTTTAGTTGCATCAATTCAAAAGTAATTTTTACTTATTTCTTTTGAAATGAAGAAGTGCCCATATCCTAAACATTATATACATACTTTAAGTTACAAGCCAATAGAAGCAGTGATCACCTTTGTCTTAAGTCAAAATAAAAAAAGAAAAAAAAAAGAAAGAAGGAAAAATGAGGAAAAGGAAAAGAGCCAACATGAGAAATTAATTAGATAAGGTAATTAAGTCTAAAACACAAAAACCTAAAACCTAAAAAGGTTAAAAGCATGTTACTAAAAAAGCTTATCATGAAATAGGGAACCCAAAACATGATTGATATAATTAAACTTGAAAAGACGAGACAAATACAGAGTTCCCCTCAAAATTCATGATCCCTAAAGAATTTGCGATTGACATATAGCTTATAGCCTATCCACAATTCCACCCCTCCTTAAAGGCCTTTCTGATTGAAGGAAATAACTTATTCTTGGTAAATGTTATTTTTTAAACTGGGGCAAGCACAATTCTAGTTTTTCCTAAAGAGTTCTTGACTTATAAACCTAGGTTGAATACAAAAACTCTTTCAATAAGACTTGTACATTATTATCCATTTAAATCAATGACCAAACCTTTATTACATTACAGTCCAAAAAAGACTTAACAAATTGATCTTAGCATATCACTTATAAGATGAACTATAGTTTTTAGAATTATAGTCTAGAGTGAAATTTTAAGCCGAAGGTGTAAGGAAGTCTTCTTTGACTAAATTAATCAATTATGAGATAACATTTCCCTAGACATTTTGGAAATCATGGGCCCTAATGCCATTATTGCCCGAAATGCTTCAAAAGATGTCTTAAAAAGGAGGATTTTGTTAGAAAATCATGTAGTTGTCCCTAAAGAGTAGGCCCATCATTCATTTGGTACCTATAAGGACCTATGAAGAATCCATACTTGTTAACAACTCTTAAAAAAAAAAAAAGAATAAGAAGAATTTTCCAAGTTATTATAGAATAAATGTATGTTTTTCAAGATTTTCTTAGAAAAAAAATGTTTTCAAAAAATTGAATTTTTGCCTTTCTCATCCATTTGATTAGGCTTAGGTTACATGCCATCTTTAGACAAGTTGTGAATATCCGGGTCATTAGTTATCCTCAAGTTTAAGAACATAGGGCCATTAGTTATTCCTTTTAGGAAAAATACTGAAACTCTAAGAGTCTTAGCAATCCTTAGATTAGGAGCTTTAGCTATCTCTAATCGTGAAAACCGGGTAATCCTTCCATTTATGAACTTATGTTATCTTAAGAGTCTTAGCTATCCTAAATTAGGAACTTTGACCATCCTCAATCCAAAAATTAAGTAATCCTTTCTCTTAGGAACTTAGCTATTCAATACGAACCCTAATTATTCTTGACAAGAAGCTTAGGCTATCTAGGAACTAAGTGATCCTCAAATTAAGAACTTAGGCTATCCTTAATCCTAAAACTAAGTAATCCTTCCATTTAGGAATTTAGCTATTCAATAGAAACCTTAGTTATTTTTATAGAGAAACTTTGGCTATTTGGGAGTCTTTCTAGCTATCCTCAGTCTTGAAATCGAGTAATACTTTTGTTTAGGAACTTAGGTTATTTTATGGAAACTAAGTAATCCTATCGTTTACGAACTTAGGTTATTTTGCAAGAACTAAGTAATTCTTAAATTAACTTAGGTTGTCCTTAGTCTTGAAAACTAAGTAATCCTGTTATTTAAGAGCAGAGGTTATTTCACAAGAACTTTAAGGAATCAAAGTTACCCTTAGATCAAGAATTTTGATAATTCAATTGTCCTCCCTTGAAACTTCAAGAGCCCTAGTTGTCCTTTGTATAGTCAAACTTAGGAACTTTGATTAGCTTTTGCACATGTGCAAGTTACCATTGAGAAACCCTTATTATCCTTTGTTAAGTCAAACTTAAAAACTTTGGTTATACTTTAAAACACCTGAATCACACATCAAAGTGTTTTTCACCATTCACTAAATCCCTAATGGATTGGGCCTAAGCTAGCTAGCTAGTTGTAGCACTGTTTTAGGCACATTCATCTTTAGGGCAAAAATGATGTATCTTTTATTTTTATGGCAAACTTTTACTTAAACTTCACTATATAGAGGATGAGCTGTAGACACTTAGTTTTTGTCCCCTTGCAATTTTATAGCATTTTTTTTTTTAGAATATGGAAAAAGGGTATTAATTTAAAAATATACGATAAAAATTAGAAAAAAAAAACAAAAAATAGAAATTTTAGGAAAATACAAAAAAAAGTATAAAAATCACAAAAAGAAATATATATTAATTTTTAGGATATAGAAGATTCTAAGGTAGTTAGGTTATATAGACCAAGTAATTCATTTTTAGAGTTAAATAAGTGCACACAAGCAGTAAAATTGGGCTTCATTTGAAAGTTATTATTTAAGGTCTAATTTTGAATTAAAGCTAGTTTTAGTATAGTATTTTTATTTATTTTGCTTTTATCTAAAAAAATTATTAATTAAATTTTAAGAAAACAAAGGAAGAAGGGAGGATCGAACCAAGTGCAAGACTTGGTTCATAGTAAACAAGGCCTAAGGGCCTAAACGTAGACAAGATCTAAGCTTGTAGGCATGAAAAGTACTTACTTCTCATTTTTAGCCTCATGCATACAATGTATGCATAGGCTCAGCACGTGATACGTGCCTAATATGTGACCAAGTGTTGACCTTCATCTCTATGTGCGAACTGTAGGAAGAGTAAAAGAGAATTAAAAACCCTATACGATCCCTTCTATTTTTTATCCAACTGAACAAGTTTTTTGGCAAAAATTTGATCAAATAAAATGCGGGAATTAATTATGGATTCGGAGTACTTTGGAATAGTACCCATATTGTGTCTGAATTCATCTATCTTCTTAATTAAAACTAATACTAAAATTACTTCAGACTTAATTTCCAAGCTTGAACATTAATGGTTGATTTGGCCATTTTTGCTCCTTCCAAGTTTACTCTAGCTATTTTTAGTATAAATACCACCCCTTAGTTCTACTTCCTCCATCAACTGCTCATCTTCGAGCTCTCAAACAAACTTAATCCCAAGTTTCTCTCTCTAGAGTGCAACTCTTTCTCTCTCTAATTTGTTACTCTCATATGGTGTGTTTTAGGCAAAAATAACCACATAAGGAGCTTGCCCAAGTCTTGAGCTTTCCATTCTACCCCCTCACGTATGCACCCATACCTACTAGCTCCATCATTGACCCACCAAGGGTTTAGCCTATAACCACTACTTGACTTACCACATAAAGTACTCACCACCACTCATTGTCGTAAAAATCTAACACTACAATGAGACTCGCAACACTCTAAAACATAAAGCTACACCTTCCTTCATTCCTTAGCAAGCCTACATAAAGTTATGCAACCATCATTGTCAACTACGGCTTTGAAACCATTACTAAAGGTCAAGGCGTTGCTCTTATACCCATATTAATCAATAAGAAACACACCAAAATGCAATTATCCGTTTGCAAAACCTATCGTAGCCACCTGCATCAAGCTCTTTTCAGTCACTATTCTCTTCCCACTTGCGAACCAACCCAAGCTCATAAACCAACCTAGATTTGTGACCAACCCGATCGAGTCCAACCCGTGTGTTACTCCTCTGGTTTGGCCTTTTTGACTTATTATGTGTTCAACTTTGTGTTTTTTTATTTAATTTAATTAATTATTTTTTTGTAAATTTATTTACATTATTTTAATAGTAAAAAAAAAAGAGAGAAGGGAAGAAACATCCAATAAAAAAGACAAGAAAAAAAAAGGATAGGGAAGTTTTGTTTTTTCTTTATTTTCTTTGGTTAAAATAAAAACAAAAATAATAATTAAAATAAAACTAAAAAAGAAAAAAATGTTTTATCACCTAGAAAATCCATTTTTCAACAAAAAATAAAAATAAAAATAAATCAATCCTTTTTAAAATTAGGACATTTTTTAATTTTCCAAAAATAAAAGTACCAATTTAGGACCATTTCCCTAGAATTTTTTTTCAAATAAAACAAAATAGCTAAGAGATATAAACTTAGCTACTTTTTTAAATTAAAATAAACCAACGCACATAACTTTTCAAGAATAAACTACGGAAAGTTTAATCCTTAATAGAGGATACGTAGGCACATATGGGGCGACTTAAAATAGGAAAATCTTTTTATTATCCTTTTTGTAAATAATTTCAATTTGTTATTTTTGTTCTTGAAAATAGATTAGTTTTAATTGTGAATTTAGAATTAGTTAAAAAGATTTGAAAGATAACTTAATTTTAGAAAGATAAAAGGAGTACCCTATTAAGGTTTAATAGGATAGCCCTCGAATCCAAAATTTCTAGTTTCAAAACCTTTATAAAAAAAAAAAATTGCTTTTATTGAAAAATTAGTAACTAAGTTATAATTAATCAATCCAATTGGTTATAACTTAACTCTTTTTCATAACTTCAGTTAGGTGACGACTTTAAAAACTTAATTTTTCAAGGAAAACCAAATTTTCCTTAATTCTTAATCGAGAGTTTATATTGAATAGGAATAGTATTCAATATAAATTGGATTAAGGAAAATATAAAAAATAGGAAAAAACTAAGCTTAGCACCCTTATATAAAGGGTGCATTGGTCCTTTGTTCCCTCAACAACATTCTAACACTCTTTTGTTGATAGTTGTTTTGAGAGCTAATGTCTCTTCTTTGCTTCGTGACAAGCAAGTTAAGGATGATCGGAGTAAGGGAGAGAGGGTATAAGCTTAATAGAGTAGGTCCTCATAGCTCCTTGTTCGAGCACTGATTGAGGGATGTAAAGGGTCACCTAGCATTTAGGGGTAATCTCCAAGCACCGATCAAGGGATGTATGTAGACTTCTCTACCCCTCATCTTCTACTCTATTGTTCATCTTCAAGTTGTTGTAGCATCGATATCATGGACTCTTGAGTTGTGGGTGTTCAAGTCTTATCTACTATCTATGATGTCTCTAGCCTTGAGAAAGGAGGCTCTGGTAGATAGGGGGTAATATGGTATAGGGGATTGAGCTAACCAATTACTAAGTTTCAAGTTATATTGGAGACCTTTTCACAAGCTTTTTATGTGTCGAAGACCTATTTATTAGCTCCTTATGCATAGAAGACTTGTTTATGAGCTTTATCTATGTTAAAGACCTGTTTATGAACTCTTTATGGCTAAAGCTAACATGGATAGACAGGATGGCTCTCCCAAGTGGACTAGGTTGGTACTTCATGTCGACAAGTTAAGTCACTAGGTTTGCTCAACTTAGCTAGGGCTGCTTTGCTCAATTAGGTTAACCAGAATTTCAAGTCCGCCCAAATTAGGTCTTCAAGTCTCTAATAGCTTATCAACCCAACTCATCAGCTCTTCACCCAAATAGCACATTTAACTATCTATTTTTATTTATGTTATTTGGATTTTTTATTTCTTATATTATTCTTAAATTACCCTCTTGTTCATTTTGTATTTACTAGAATGCCATAAGGTATTTTTTTAATTATTTTATTTACAACTTTACCATTATATATAAATAGGACACTTGTGTAGGGTTTTAGATAAATTTTGCAAATTAATGAAAAATTCTTTAAGTCTTTTCTCTTGAAAATCTCTCTCTTACCATCTCTTATTGATCCTTTTAGTAAGGATTGTGGTAAACAACCTTAGTTATCTTTTTGTGCGTCATATAAAAGTGATGATTAGGCCATATAGGATTTAGTTGTTGTGTAATATCTAACTCGAAAGCTCACGGATTCACTAAAACCTTCTCAAAACCCATTTTATTTTCAATTCTTCGATAAGATCAAACCCATCCCAATATTGTCGCACTTGTTGCTTCTCGGTGTGGTGTATCATCTTATTATTAGAGCTTGAGGTTCTGAATAGGGACAAGAGTTTCAAGGTTTAGCAAGTTACTATTTGATTGTGTAGAAAGTGGGCACGACAGAAAAGATTGAAATTCTGTATTTTATGTCATGACCTAGATTCAGATTTACTAGCGATTTGCAGCTTATGAGTGTGGACTTCAATTCGATATTATATTTGAAGTGTTGTCCTTGAATGGCGATTATACGTGTTTATAGTGGGTCACAAGTGCTGTTAAAGGGGCTGCCGTAGGGTTTGAAACTTGTGGGTATCTTACTTTTCAAGGACAACTTAAGTCCAATAACTTAGGGTTTAATGTCACCTGTGTGTAGTTAAGAAGATTACATGGGATTTGGTCTTAGTACCCAAATTGAGTAGTAGGTGATCGATATTCTCACTAGAGGCATTGTACTCTCTATTTTGCATATTGGTATAGTATTCAAGAAAAAAAAAAAAAAGAAAAAGAAGAAGAAGAAAAGAAAATTATTGTAGTGGTGTTGGAATCGTGTGGGTCTCACCATGGTTTCGAAATTGCAGCGGCTTGTGCTGTCTTGAAGTGCGTTGTAGTGTGCGCTGTGCGTTTGGGTGCGTCCGTTGTGGTCTGTAGTTGTTGCTTGAAAGAAGCACGTCAACAGTGGTGCTGTGGCCATGACTGAGTGTTCACCGCTGTATGTGTTCTACGGAATTGGTGAAGTTATCGAGAGTGTTGCGGGTGGCTATGTCATTACGTGAGCGAGTTGGTTCTGTGTTGCAATTTTGTCCAACAAGTGCGCAAGTGTGTGTTCGGAGCTGTGCCAGCGGTGTGGCGTGTTATTGCAACAGCGAGTGTTAGTTTGTTGGTGGGTTGGTGCTTGTTCCCGCAAGTGGTGATCGATGGAGACCGTCCGTGAGTTTGCCGTGAAGTATTGAGTTGGAGCTGTGGGTGCATAAATTGCTGCCGTGGGCGGTGGATAGTGGTGCTGTGATTCACTTATGCAGTAGCGTAGCTGCCTTGCGTGGCCATGTTGCAGATGAGTCGTAGAAGTGTGCAGTCGGCGGAGTGCATCTATTTCTGAGCTTTTGTTAAGTGTGACTAGCAATAACTGAACATTGAGATGTGTGGTGTAATCCGAGCCACTATACTTCAAGCTTGCCGATCTAACTTGTCGAGTTACTGTTAATTAACAATGCAGTAAAGTGTAGACCGAGCTATTGTGTTTGAAGTATACAGGCTGAACTAATTAGGACGAAGATTATCTGGCCAAGCTCATTTTATCAGAGAACTACAGTTAAGGCTAAGCTATTCCAAGTTAAAGCCAACCATTCTGAGCTAATATGGACTATTTGGAGAATTGTAAAAACCAAGCCATGCTGTTTGTTTAAATTGCTGCCGAGCTAGTCGTTGTATATGTGAGCCAAGTGTCGAGCTGTAACAGTGTGTGTACCGGAGTCTATAGGTGTAATTCATCCGAGCTTGCTATACTCCACACTAATCGAGCTGTATCACCGAGCTGTTGTTCTAACATAAAGTGCTGCTGTTGTTATTAGAATTGCCTAGCTACTGCATGCATATATCCGAGCTGGTGCGATCCGAAGTGCCGAGCTGAGTAACTTTTTTATCGAACTATTGTAAGCTCAATTCCTCACCGAGCTGATTTAACCGTGCCCCATCCGAGCTGTTGATTGAAACTTGTTGAGCTAACTTAAAGAAGTGAGACGAGATGAAGCGTGGTGTATGGAACTATTGTGTGCGACTTGTCTGGGCTAACGTCACTGTGGCTCCTGCTGTATTGAACTGCCAAGTGTTGAGCTAAATTGCTTCATAGCTATTGAGCTATCGCACCTGAGCTGTTGTGAATTGTCACCAAGCTAATTAGAGTATGGATAATTCTAAAGCGAGTCAATGTCACGATTTATACCTTAATTTTACTACTTTTTATGATTATACACATAGAATTTTAACTTATCTAATTATATAACTAATTAAAGATTTAATTATCATGGTTTACATCTCAATTAACTCTAATTTATATCATTAATCCATTCAGCATTTTAGCCAATGGAATGGTTGCTCACAGCCTTATGAGACTTGTCTGTGGTCATCTATAACCCTACAAGGGTTGCATGAACCCTTTAAGGCCATGGGCAACTATTCTTTTGGTAGATCATACTGACTAGACTAATGGTATGAATTGAAGTTGATTGAGATATAGATCGTGATAGCTAAATCTTTAATTGAGTGTATAAATAGATAAGTTGAAACTTTAAGTTTATAATTAAAAAAGTGGCAAAGTTGGCGTAAACCATGACATTGCCCCATTACAAAGCTGAGCTTAAGGATTCGAGCTACTTTAAACTTGCGTGTTTGAGCTATTGTAATTGTTGTCCAAGCTGCTATTGTTGATCTACAAGTAAAGAACCGAGTTGTTGTATATGTGAATTGTGTCGAGCTAACGTGTGTTAAGCTATGGGCATGAGTTTGTGCTAAGATAGATTGAGTGAAGTATAGATTGTATGTTGGTGAAATTTTATCCAACCTCTTCCATGCCAAATCCATCGAGCTTGTATGTCTGAGATGTTGAGAATTGTTATCGAGTTGTTCTATTGCCAAAGCTGCCAAAATAGTTGCCGTCCAAGCTAAACTATCGAGCTGCTAAAATCCATAATACTATATACCAAGGTTTTTTAAGTTGTTCAAGTTGAACTTAGGAAGAAGTAGGCATGTGGACTTGTGCAGCGATGTGTATACATTAGTGAGAACTATAGTGATCTAAGTTAATAGGGTGTTTGAGCAACTACAAGAAAATCAGTTGCTAAGCTATCCAAAGTTACTAGTTAAAGTGTGCACGAACAAGGTAATTACTAGCTGATCGGGGTTGCAAAGCTTTCTTGTTTGAACTATTATGCTATCCCTATTTTCTTTTAAATTGTCAAGTTGTCATTTATCTAGAAGGGTAGAAGATCGAGCTGTTGAAAAGCTCACAAGTGTTGTGAATTGTAAAAACCAAAATAATATATTATTGTGTTTGTGTGAGCTATCAAGGATGCACCACAATGAACACATGCGTTTTGTTCTAGTTAAGGTGTATATGTATGGAGGTGAAGATTGGTCGATGTTGAACTATTGTGTTTGCACCATACAAGCTAAGCTAACTTGGTCAGGTATTGGTTCGCCTAGCTAAATTCCAAATCAAAAACATTGGTTATTGTCCAATTCTCGATTTCATTTCAAGTTGTTGAATTGAGATATACTCAATATAGCATATGAAGTTAGATATGATTATGAAAATTATTACAAGGACGTGATATTATGAATTCCAGAATTTGATGGATATGTTTTTTCAGATGAATAATTGGATTGGAAATTTAAGGTAGAAAGAATTTTGCAAGATTATCCATATTCTAAGCTTAAGAAGGAAGATATAATCAATATGCAACTCAAAGGCTTTACTGCAGCTTAGTGGAAAAATGTGAAAAGAGAAAGAATTTTGAATAGTGAAGAAATTACATGGATATCCATAAAGCACTTAATGGGGAGAAAATTTGTCCCACCACATTATTAAGATGAAATATATTAGCAATTGTCAATATTGAAACAAGGGCCTATGAATGTAAAAGAATATGCACATGAGTATCAGACACTTTTGAGATGGTGCAAATTAGATGAGCCTTGTTCTTCTACCATATCTTGATTTTTTAAAGGGTTGAATCCAGAAATTGCTAGAAGTCTTGACCCTTACAAAATTAGGATGTTGAGTGAGGCTATCTACATAGCCTTAAGGGTAGAATTTTCTTATCAAGCTCACATTTCCAGAGTTTCAAATATACTTGATTAATTGAAGACAATTGAAAAATGACTTGAAGTATTTAAGGATGAAATGAATCTACAGTAAAATGTCAAATTATAGGATATTGAAGGTGGAGTTGAGTAAGTGAAGATTACTAGAGAGGCTAGCATAAAGAGGAAGAGGACCAAGTTGAGTTGCAATTAGACCCCTGTGTTCTAGATGTAGTTCTATTACCCATCATATATCCTATAGATGATGACTTTAGGTACTACCATATTTGCCTTCCACATATTAGGCTCTTTTGTCTTGATCCTTTGATGAGCTTGTATGGTCTTAATATGAGCTATAATAGCATTGTGCTTGTAAATTATTATAGATTGTTGGTTGGTGTTTATTAAGGTCGTGGTGATGGATATATATATTAGGGATGTATTATGTTTATTCTTGGTACTCATATGCAGGAAGAGTTTGAGGTGTATAGGTGGAATGAAGAGAGGCTGAGATGTGAGGAAGTAAAAGGGGTATTAGTCGCTAGAAAAGACAAGGTCGTGGGATCTAAGCTGGCAGAGCATGAAGCATTGGAAGTGCTTGAGGTTTAAGAGCAAGTTGAGGTCTTACTTGCACAAGACCTACGAGCTCATACTATCTTATATGACCTTAAGATCATATTACGTCAATTGATTGATTGTTGCTAGGATTACCTAAGTGTGGTTGAACAGATCCATGATGAGTGGAAGGAAGGATCCATAGTGAAAAGTTTGATTGATCGAACTCATGATGAATGGAAGGAGCATTGGCTGATGTTAACATTAGTAGAGGAGCTTAAGTACTTTTCTATGTTTATATTTTATTTTTGTAGTTTTGTATTTGATCCACTGGGATTTGGAGCCATCAATTGCCAAGTTTGGGGCTGAAACTTCTCTAAGGGAGAGGGGATGATATGGTACAGAGGATCGAGCTAACCAATTACCAAGTTTTGAACTATATTGGAGACTTGTTTGCAAGCTCTCTATGTGTCAAAGACCTAGTTATGAGCTCCTCATGCATAGAAGACCTGTTTATGAGCTCTACTTATGTTGGAGACCTACCTATGAATTCTTTATGGTTAAAGCTAACATAGGTAGACAAGACAGCTCTCTTAGGTTGGCTCGTTAGGTTAGCTAAGTTAGTAAGTTAAGTCAACAAGTCTGCTTAACTTGGACCAAATTTGCTTAGCTCAGTTAGATCTGCTCTGTTCGACTAGTCTACTTAACTAGGTCAGCTAGAATTTTAGGTTCTCCTAGATCAGGTCTTCAAAGTCTCCAATAACTCATCAACCTGGCTCATAAGCTCTTCATCTGAATAGCTCATTTGACTATCTATTTTTACTTATGTTATTCAGACTTTCTATTTCTTGTATTATTCCTAAATTATCCTCTTGTTTATTTTATATTTATGAGAATGCCACTATGCATCCTTTTAGTCATTTTTATTTACAACTTTATTACTATGTATAAATAGGACACTTGTGTAGGGTTTTAGACAAATTTTGCATATTAATGAAAAACCTTTCGAGTCTTTTCTCTTGAAAAGCTTTCTCTTATTAGCTCTTAACAATTTCTTTAGTAAAGATTGTGGCGAGCAACCTTAGTTATCTCTTTATGCATCATATCAAAGCGACGATTAAGCTATGTAGGATTTAGTTGGTGCATCATATATGGCTATTCGCTAAAACCCTCTCAAGACCTATTCTATTTTCGATTATTTGATAGGATCAAACCTATCTTAATATCGCTACCCTTGTCATTTGTTAGCATAGCATATCATGAGGTTTAGCCTTTATCAACTAGAGAACTCTTAGGCAATTCATAGGCTTCAAGAACATGGTGATCTGTATAAGTCCGTATGTTCTCTTGCGCCTACCCACAATCGTTCTTGTAGGCTGCTTGAGTACTTAGGTAACTTCCATGGTTCTTTAGTGGTTTCTAACTACATACTCTAAGAGGTTAGGTGCCCCTTGTTCATTAGGGAGTGTGAGATGCACCTCCTTTAAGGTTTTTGTAGTGGTGTACACTCAGTAAATGAGGAGTATGTTGCTACAAGTTCTGAATGGGTGTTAGGGACTCTTCCCCATACTGGCTAAGTTAAAGTTGGGAGCAAGTAAGAAGACTTGTTGTCGAGTAGTAGCTTAGAAATTGGCTTCATGCCTTTGTATTGTTTTGCTTTATTTCTATATGTACTTAGGGTTAGGATGTCAACTTAGAAAGGTCTTGTGATCTTTAGTTCTTGAATAAAGTTTTTTTGTTTTGCTAATGCTCATTCATCTAGCATCCTCTCGAGTTGTTTCCTTTTAGTTCTTCTATTTATTGATGTGAAACTAATGAGAGAGCCCTTCGAGCACCTATGTAGTGTAGACCCCTATTACGCCCCGAAGTCGCAGAGTCGCAACAGTCCCGCCGTATAAACCATTCTATGATAGTAACTGGTCTCACAGTGCCTACCATAGACATGATCTACATAAGGCATCGACAACTCCTTGCTTTGAAGTACATAGTCTGTTTATCATTTATACTACAATTATGATAAATATTACAAATTTCTAATAAACATAGATAAATATAAGTAAGTCCACAGAGCTTCCCAAGAAGTTTTATATAAATACAACAGTTCATTGGATTACATAATAACTATCAGTCTTTTATCCTTAACTACAAGGTCACTCTAGTTACACATTATACTAAGTAATTTGATCCTTACACCCCTGGCTTCAAAGGACTAACCTCTGGGTAATTGTAGGGCGGCATAGTACTTGAAGTATTCAGAAATCAGAACCTGCAAAAGGATCTATAAGGGTATGAGCAACTATAGCTCAATAAGTTGAATTGAAGACTCATGAATGCATGCAAACATAAACAAGATTATCAATCAATTATTTTCATGCAATACAACAATCAAGTGTCATCGCACAACGTAATCTGGTCTGTTGTGAAATTAAAGAAATTTCTCCCACTCTAATCTGGGTTGAGGAGTTCCATGTTATGTAGCAGCTCACAACCAAACCCAGGCTTATGCAATGGAGACCTCGCTCCTCCCGCGACTACCTTCGAACCATTGACTTCACCCCCGTCGCGACCTCCTCTCCTGTTACTTAGTTCGACTGAGGATGAAGAAGGGACCATTTTGCAATCCTGCGCTATCTCTTTCGAAGGGGTCGGTATTTGGTTGAAGAATCCTATGGTCCCCTAACGAGGGTCAATGCATGACACTCTTAGTTCTTAGAGTCAAATAAGATTAAATTTCATTTAAGGTATTCAAACAATTTTACACCAATTCAATCATAATACAAAATCACTCACATCACAATTTCAGCACGAATTCAGATACGTCAAACACATGCGTAAACTATTTACAATCACAACCATATACAAGCCTAAGTCTCCGAGTACCATAAAACTAGTACTCTATTACAATAAGCAATAACCCAACTTACTTGAAATCGCTCGATCGCTCGATTCCTTAGTTGCAAGCTAATTTATCTCTAGGTGTCCTATAATACAAATAGGTCTTTTTAATACTTATATTTTATGGATTCATATTCTAATTCATAATGTAACTCATTTTTCCCATGTATACCTATAACATACTAATGAATCGTTGTACTCTATTTCGAGGTCCGAATCCTAAACTAGATTCTAGTTTTAATTCCTAAGTCTTAAATAGGCTCGAATCCCAGTGTGATATTAATCACATTACGCTCAGATATTCAAATATCCTATTGGGTCTTAATTCAGTATTCTAAACTATTTAGTACACGCTAACCCTAATTAAGGTATCGGATTTATTCCCGACGTAAGAAAATCTTACATTTTGAGACATTTACTTAAAATTAAATGTTATTTCAAATTTATTATTATTTTTATTTCTATTATAATATTATCTAAATAACCCTAATTTTTTAGATTTATTAATTTTTAATTTCACATATTACTAATTTCTTACATTAACTACCTAATTTCCTACATTAACTACCTAATTACTTAATACTCCAAAGGGTAGGATTAGGTTTCCACATTAGAGATTAGCATCCCTAAACATCTAATTATTAACTAAATCAGTAATTAGTATCTTAATCACCTAATTAACCTAAAATTACCCAATTTTTCCATCATTTTAAGGCTAAAAATTAACTTAAAAATTTCAAAAATTAATTTTAAAAAATGGCTTCATAGTACTGTTTTATATCATATAAGCATCCTACAGAAAAAAATTGAGCTCCAAACTACACTCCTAAGCCTATTTATTTCTAATTTTAATCATGCTTGGTTTTGTGCAATTTGTTAAGGACCCTATATTTTCAAACATGATTAAACTAAATCACTATTTTTCCCTAAATCTATATACAATAAAACCTCAAAATAACAAGTTTCATAATTTTCTGGGCAGAATAACTATTTTTACGAAATTATACAAAATCGGGACAATTGTGTGACTCACTCGGTTCGATGCTTTCTGGCCATCCAAACCTGGTCTAAGTTATCAGCCAGCCCAGACGGTGGGTCTAGTGTAGGGTGGTGGTGGTGGCTCGGTCCCAAGTAGTGGTGAGATGTGGGTTTGGCTCACTTGCCCAATCTGTACAGTTTTATTTTCTTTTTTTTTGTTTTCTGAATTTTCTCTCAAATTTTTAGGTCTCACGATTTTTCTCAGATTCCTCACTGCCCAAATGAGTTCTGGAAAATTTTCCCCTATTTATAGACGATTTTTGTAATTATTATGCATTAATTAGACATGACTTTGCACAATTCCCTTGATTTTTGGCTTTTATGTTGCCTAATTCTAATTGGTTGATTTTTATTTGGTAGATCTTGACATGCCATGACCTAATTTGGATCATCTTATCCTCTTCTAATTTTTTTTCTGATTTTTCCATAATTAATTTATAATTTTCTTTAATTATTTACTTAGTTTTTAGCCAATTTAGGTAATTTCGCGTATTTTTATCTACACGTAAATACATGTGGAGTACACGTGAACATTCTTAATTATTATTTTGGTCATTCTAAAATTTTTAGTATACATATAATCTATCTCTAGTAATTTATTAGTTATTAGATTACACTTTTCGCCCTTTCAGTAATTAACAATTATTATGCTTAAAATTTGAAAATTTTATAATCTCCTATTTTACTACTTATTTTCTTAAATTTAAGTTTACGAGGTCATTTTTACTAATATTTCTCTCAATAGTTTATAATTTGAGTTTGATTAGATCCTTTAACTGATCACCCTAAACCTTGAGTTCTAAATTCAATCCTACGGTTACTTAGTTTAGCTTTAGGGCTTACAACCCTTACTTGATAATTGGAACATAGCCCTATGGAGTTAGTATAAGAAATAACATAGGAGCATACTTAAGTAGGGGTGTCGACTTAAGTATAAAGGCGCAATAAAGACTTACGTGAGAAAGAGGAGGTTGACCTGTAGCATTAGTGTAGGTACTAACTTAGGTGCATACTTGGGGATGAATATTGACCGGAGTGTGAGAAGCGTGATGTAGATTGCTACTCAATGATCAGAATGTAGCCCATGAGGTTAATGCATGTACTAACATAGGCACATGCTTAAGGATGAATATTGACTTGAGTTTAGGGAATATAGTGTAAACCATTGCTTAGTGATCGTAGCTTGTGGAGTTAATGTATCTACTAACATAAGTGTATGCTCAGGGGTGAATATCGACCTAAGGTGGGGAGCATGGTGAAAACTACTGCTCGTTCATTAGAAAGTGGCCTGTAAAGATAGTGTATCTACTAACATTGGTGCACAGTCAGGGATGAATATTGACTCGAGGTAGGTAGCATGGTGAAAACCATTACACGATGATCAAAACATAGCCTATAAAGTTACTATATATGCTAACATAGGCATACGCTCAAGGATAAATATCAACCTGAGGTGGGGGTACGGTGTACGTCGGTAGCGTTGTAAAGTAGCTTAGACAAGTGTAAAAACTTGTCATTTTATTAATAATGGCAACGATTACAGAGCCTTCCCAACACATCTTGATACTTAGTGAAAATACAGTCTTAGATTATCAAAATTCCATTCTCTTAGAATGGCCAGTCCATCCACAATCTCCAATCTATAAGCTCTCTTTCCCACTTCTTTGACCATGCATACCGGGTCCTCCTAATTAAGGTTAAGCTTGCCCTACCCTACCCTTCTAGTGAGCCTAGCCTATAGCCTCTACTTTTGTACGCACTAAGTTTTTAGAGTAGAAAACCTTATGTTTCACCTTTTGATTATAGCAACAGGTTGATTTTCGCTGGTATGCTACCATTTGGGCATGCACGATGTCATGCACCTCCTTAATGGTAACGAGGCTTACTTAGGTGCCATGTGTTTGGTGTTTACATTGAAGTTTTGAACCTTACTAGTAGGTAGCTCTAACTCGATTGGGAGAACAACATTTATTCTAGAGAAAGGGGTTTCCTTGATGGAAGTTTTGTGTGTTATGCACTATCTGTAGAGGAATATAACTTTGTTTTGGTAGAATACACACCTTTTAAAATTTTCGAATAAGTGCTCGGCACAAATGATATCAAACACAAGCCTCAAGTGAGCAACTTAAGAAATGAGGTTGGTATTAAATGCTAGAATATCATCAAACTAAACAAGAACACATTTTCCAATCAAAGTTCTTAGAACATGATTCATGAGTTGCATAAAAGTATTTGGCATGTTTGTCAAACCAAACGACATCACCATCCATTCTAACAGACCATCTTTCATTTTAAAAGCAGTTTTCCATTCATCTCTAAGTCTCATTCATATCTAGTGGTAACCACTCTTCATGTTAATTTCCGAAAGGATTTGGGTATCATATAACTCATCAAGCATATCATCCAATCATGGGATCAAATATCAATACTTAATAGTGATTTTGTTGATTGCTCGACTATCAATGTATATTCTTCATAAGCCATCCTTTTCGGCATCAGGATAGCTGCTTTCTTAGACATATCCATGTTTAATCAACTCATCAACTTGCTTCTTCAACTTGGCTACCTACTTAGGGTTGAGCCTGTAAGTTGGTTGTTTGGGTAGAGCAGCTCCCAACTGGAGGTCAATGTAATGCTCTATCCCTCTTATAGGGAGGTTGTCTCATTAAGAAACAAGAGGCATTCTCTTGGAGCAGTGTCTACACCTCGGTAGGTAAGGCTCCAACATCTCTCAGCTATAGAAGTCCCTTGACTAACAAGAGTACACACTCTTCCGTCTTGATATATTTGGAAATTTAGGCTCAAGAAATCACCAATGACTTCCTCCACATTAATCTAGTAATCTTCTCTTATGACACTTGGACCTCCTTAGGCCTCATTGGGGTTAATATGACCTTCTTTCTATCCTTTTGGAATATATAGGTGTTTCTATATCCATCATACAATATCTTCAAATCAAACAGCTAGGGTCACCTAAATAGTATGTATGAAGCGCACATGGGTAAGACGTCACACATTACTTCATCCTTATATCTATCAACTTGTTTGGCAATAGGTAGACCTCCCTTCTCATTTAGCCAGTGAATCTTATAGGGCTTAGGGTAAGGGTAAGTCAGTAATTTCAAGGTCTTCACCTTTCCCTGAGCTATTATACTGGTATAACTCCCTCCGTCAATAATCAAAGCATATAGTTTTCCATTCAGTCGATAGTTCGTAAGGAGGAGCTTCTCCTACTGGTCATTCTCATCAAAGACAAAGGTGTTGAGAGATCTTCATACGACCATACAGTAGTCTCTCATTTCAAGTTGGGTTAGTGCATCTGAATCTTCTTGAAATAATTCTAGCAGTTAGTCAATTCCTACTTTGTCTTCCTCACTTTCACTAGCACTTAACACCTTAAACTAGGGCTTGTCTCCTTTGACAGTCACAACATGTCGATTCAGGCACTGATTAGTCATATGTCCAAACCTAAGGCACTTGAAACATTTTATTTCTCAGGTCTTCCTTCCTGAGCTTTGACCTTGATCCTTTTTGACCTTAAGCTCCTCGGCCTTTCTCTTACCTTAGCCATCATTAGGTTTGCTCGGCATGTAACATCTACAGTCCACCTTGGAACTATAATGAGCTCAATTGTATCTAGGTTGGCTTAGCATACCAATTTTGCTTATAAGCTTGATCAGTTGCTCAACACTTAGCTAGGCTGATTTCTCCTCTACCTTTCAACCCTTTATGCTACTTAGATAGGCACATCTAGAGTCCCAAGCCTCTATACCTCCACTGTATTACCAATGTCAATCCTTAACTCAAAAATGAACCTAGTTATGGTCTGCACCTTAGGTTTGTCAACTTTGCATTAGATCATTAGCAATTGAAATTCTTGGATGTACTTATCTACCAAGTCACTACCTTGTCTAAGTTCTTAGAGGCATCGGAAAATGTCTTGCTCATAGTATTCTAAAATAAACCTGCTCCTCAGAACTCTCTTCATCGTGCTCCATATTTGGATCTCACGTCGGGCTTGTTGGCATACATTCTATAGTTTCTTCCACCACATTGTTGCATACCTAGAAAATTCTAAATCAACTACTCAAACACGTATGGAGTCCTC
This sequence comes from Lumnitzera littorea, assembly GCA_024138015.1. Taxonomy (NCBI): domain Eukaryota; kingdom Viridiplantae; phylum Streptophyta; class Magnoliopsida; order Myrtales; family Combretaceae; genus Lumnitzera; species Lumnitzera littorea. Next base: position 61,658,202 of record JAMXBB010000004.1, on the reverse strand, counting down.
ATAATCATAAAAGTCAAATATCTTTTCAATCTTCTCCTCCCAATCTAGATAGTCATCAATACTACCAAACCTATTAAAACTCGATATTTGCACTTTAAGATGTTTAACTCCTTTAGGGGCACAGAGTTCATGCTCATCAAATCATTCATATTGCTCCTCCTCCTGCCTAAACTCCTTAACTTCATCTAACTCAAGTCTCCTCCTTATGAATCTTTTAACATGTTAGGGTAAAGTTGGGTTCACATTAATAGTTGCAAGAGCTTAATGCTCACCTACCTGTCTTCTCGGCTTCTCTCTTACTTCTTGATCTCATTCATTAACTGTCTCTAAAGGTCTAATGTCGACTACTTAATGTACAAAAATAGCCAAATTGGCTACAATAGTAGTTAAGTCTTGTAACTATTCATCAATAGTTTTCGGGGTTTGTTAAGTAACATGACCATGACCATAGGCAGTACTCTTCCTTGAACATTAGGTTTCGACATTTTCAATACAAATCTTTAGCATATCCACTACTCAATAGAAGATTCTCACAAACTTTGAAAACATGATTTCCCACAATGACTTAAGTACTTGCTCTATTTTTTACTAGAAAACAAAGAACAACAAAACACACACAATATAACAAGAACAACTACTTCAATACTTAGCTTTCAATCGCAACCTCAAGCTTTCATACCAGGATTATATGATATGTCTAGTAGCTCAATAATCACTAAGGCTTACCATAGGGGATAGTAACCAAGTGGGCACTTCGAAATATCGAAGAAAAGGAAATGGATGAGTCATCTAATACAGTAGCTTCTATAAGCTGCTCAAAGGATATGATGTACTTAGATAAGGCGAACACAACCCAACTTAATACTTCACTAGATATGATGTACAAGCAAATATTAAGGTCTACTTGCCACTAATCTCAAGTTACTAGCAAGATTAGATAAGAGTGTAGGAGATGTACTTAGAGAAGGGTATCTTACAAGAACATGTATGTTCAAATATCTGTAATGGTGTAATATGATTCTAGTTACAAGGGCAAAGGATTATTTATAGTAAGTCTCTTGGGCAATAGGGAAATATATGCAATTACAATAAAGGGTAATACAATAATATTATCTTAGTACATTGCCAAAAGGGTAAAAAGGGACAAATAATATAAAGGAATATAGTATAATGTCAAAAAAAGAACGACAGGTGGTATGCCATGATTGGGTTTGTGTTTAGGGATCTTGGGACACTGTAGGTGAGTCATACTAGTGTTGTGGCTATTGTTGACGAACTATACTAGGAGTTGCCAAAGTGAATAATGGATGTTGTTGCTTAGTAAGCTGAATGAGTAAAGCTCGACGTGAAGTGGCCTTGGCCTTGACACTCAGTAGGTTAGCCTTAGCACTTGGCATTTCTATAGGTTAGAAGAGTAAGGCTTAGTATATAGTGACCTCGAGCTTAGTATTTGACGGTTTGGCCTTAGCACTTGATAAGTTGGCCTCGATATATGAGTGGTTGGAAACTAGACAAGAGTCCGAGCAAAGTAATGTATGTTTGAACTGGGACCTTAGAGAGTTCACCCACAATTCTTCCATATACAAGAGTTCTTCCTCAACAAGCTGGCAAGAGAGTATCCTCCTCATGAGAGATCGTAAGCTTTAGAGGTAGGTGTGAGTGAGTAGTTCAAAGGTCGACAATCCATCAAAAATAGTGCTAAATGGTATGTTTAACTAGAAGGTAATCATGTTAGGTATCTAAGCTATCTTAAGGTAGGTCAAGGTTGAGCTAAATCATGTTAGCAACTAGTTGTCCAAGTTAAAGTTAAAGTTCTTGAAGTCCTTTTATGATTGGCTGAGCTCCCAATGAGGTTGGCCCATAGTTACTGAACTTGTAGGCTAGTCGAGACTAGATCCTTAGTGTCATGCTAAGCTGGTCTTTGAACTTAAGACTTCGACTGTTTAGTCCCACGGCTTTTTTTAAAGTCGGTAGAGACATTACTAAGCGATTTTCTTCCTCTTCTAAGTCCTTTGGTATCTACTTGGCCATGGGTTGATCAGGTCGGCCTCAACTAAGAACAAGTCGGCAAAGTTTTTGGAGATGTCGGAGGCCCATTCCTATCATCACTGCGAGGCTGAAAAGATGACATGCTCGACTTAAAAGCAATGAGTTTGAGTCTGGATGTTGAATAGGCTTCTCGTACCCTTTCTTTTTACCATGAGTACCAGGCTACTTTGAATCTCCTTAACACTTGTAGGGGTTAAGCAGTAGCTCTTCCCATGCTTCCAAACTTTGTAAGTGTTGAAGAAGCCATCATGGATCACTCTCTAATCATACCCTTTATGTTGGTTGAGAATTAATTTTGCTACACTCATAGGCACCATGTCGAAATCAAGCTCACATAATGTCTTGCCTTGAATGTTATTTAAGGTCTCTTATGTACATGGGTCGTACCCTTATCATTTAATTTCAGTCTATATGGTTGGGGTTGAAGGTAGGTTGACAATCTCATCTTCTCCATTAGCTCGGTAGAAACAATGTCGATGCAAGTTCCTCCATTAACTACTAAGGAACAAGACTTCCCATTCACTAAATATTGGATCTAGAATAAGTTCTTCCTTTAACCTGAGTCTTCTTTCTAGTTAGCTCGTCATGGCTAAGAGCTTATCCATGTCTGGATAGATGTTCACCTCTTCCATCTCACTTTTCGAGCTTTTATCACTCTAGCTTTCTCCTTAAGCAATAAGTCCTTCACCTTTGAAATTCATGACTCTCTTATTTGGACATTGGGAGGTAATATGTCCGCATCCCAAACACTTGAAGAACTTAACTTCTCAAGCCTTAGTGCCGGCTACTTTCTCCTTCTCTACTTTCTTTATCTCAGCTTGGTTAAGTCGACTAGACTCCTCTTTCCCCATCTTCTTCTTCAGCCTTTTCTTCTACTCATACCTCTTAAGCTCAAGGCCACCATGTTGAGTTCAGCACACATAACTTGCCACTTTGAAATAGGTATCTATCTTCTACATGATATTTACCCACTGTTTTTCCTTCTACACATTGTCCAAATATAGGACCAAAATGGGAGTCTTGAAGATATTGCTTTTTGATACTCACATGCCCTAAAAGCCTAACTTATAGCTCAGTAAGAAGAACATGTCTTCTTAACAAGGCATCAGCAACCACATTGGTCTTACCTTATTTATACTTAATCACAAAACTGAACCCTTATAAAAATTCATCCTATTAGGCTTGTCTCTTTGATAGCTTGGTCTAACTTTTGAGATATCTCAAGGACTCATGATCAACATAAATGATAAACTCTCTCAGTAGTAGATAATGTTGCTATACTTAAAGAGCTCGAATAAAGTAGTTCAACTGAGGTCCTTGTAGATTCTCACTATGATAGGTAATGGGTTAGCCTTCTTGCATTAACATAACACCAATGCCAATACCTTGTAGTGTCGCATACCCTATGAAAACCACTTTCTCCTAGTAGAAAAAACACTTCTTCAAGTTTTTGAATAATCGCTCGACTCGAAGCACATCAAATACAGCTCGGAGATGGTCAGACTAGTTTAGCAAGTCAGCCTATACAAAAGAATTTTGTCCAAGTAGAGCACGATAAGCTTTCCGATCAGGTTTCTCATATATGATTCATCAATCTTATGAAGGTGTTCAGGGCATTTGATAATCCAAAAGGCATCACCATACATTTGTAAAGACCATGTCGAGTTTTAAATGCAGTCTTCCATTTGCCTACTTGCCTCATTCAAATCTAATGATAGCCAGACATTAAGTCAATCTTATTGAAGATTCTAGCTCTATTCAGTTCATTAAGCATGCCATCTAATCTTAGGATAAGGTATCTATACTTGATCATGATTTTGTTCACAATTTTACTATCTACATCCATACGCTAGGTACCATCCTTCTTTGACACAAGTAACATCAGTATAGTATAGGGGCTGAGACTCACTCTTACATATTCTTTCTCTAGCAATTCATTGACTTATCTTTAGAGTACAATAGCTTACTAGGGATCCATTCGATAAGTAGGCTTGTTCTGTAAGGTAGCTCTTAGTATCAAGTAAATGCAATGCTTAATCCTTCTATAAGGGGGGAGTCTTGCAGGTAGTTAGGAAATAAATTGACATATTTGTCCAATAGCTCTCCAATATCTTGGGGTCGCATAGTTTGCTCTCTTAACTCTAATAACCTTTTGATTAATAGAAAGGTAAGCACATCAGACTTAATAGCTTCTTAGAGCTTGGATTGGCTTAGAATAAGTGTCTTCTTAGATCCTTAGGCTAATTCAGCTTATAACTTGCTTACTTGGCTAGGGATCATAAGGTTTAAGGTAATCTTTTTCCCATCTTTCTTAAATGTATACATATTCCTAAAGCCATCATGGGTGACCCTTCAATCAAATAGCCAAGGTTGATCTAACAACACATGAGATGTTGATATGTTAGGCAACTACACCTATCATTTTATAACATAATGGATGTGAGTTCGAATGTTGATCCCTTACAAACTTTGACTATTAATACCTACTAGATCTCTATTATCTAAAAAGCAAATTCAAGTATAGAAACTAAAAAAAAAGGGACCTAAATTAAATTGCAACAACTAATAAAGTATTAACTAATTAATAATTACGAAGAGCTTGAAAAAGAAAGTAATAGAAGTGTAAATTAATTCCAGATTCAAAACCCCATATCTAGATATTTGTTTCCCCCAGATTTAACGTGTGATTTTTCCTAAAGATAATCTAATTTCTTCTTTAATCTTTTTGTCGAGCCTGATTTTTTCTCGGTTTTTATAAATAAGTTTTACTTTAATAGATCAATGTTAAACCTTACCCATTTAATACTAACTAGTTTTTTTTTTTTTTTTAAAACATTTCGGAGTAGCCACCAGATCGAAGTTGAGAAAAAGAGTTAAATTATAACCAATTAAATGGATTGGTTATAATTTAACTACTAGTCTTTTAATAAAACCAATTTTAAGAAAAGGTTTTGAAAATCAAAGATTTTGGATCCAGGAGCTATCATATTTAACTCTTAACGAGTACCACTTTCTAACTTTTCGAATTTAGATTTACTTTTCAACATATCTCTATAATTTGAGATTACAATTACAAATCATTCACAAGCAACTAAATTAATTAAATTGAAAACTATTTACAAAATATAAAAAAGGAAATTTTTCATATTTTAAGTCATCTCATAATTGCTACAAGTGCCTACGTACCCAGTATTTAGGATTAGACTTCCGTAGTTTGTTTTGAATATATTAGTGGGTTGGTTACTTTTAATTTGAGAAAAACACTCGGGTTTATGTTTCTTAACCTTTTATTTTATTTTGAAAATTTTATAAAAGGGTCCTAATCGGTTTATTTTTGGAAAATTCTAAAATAGGCTTAGTTTAGAAAAATGGTTAATTATTTTATTTACTTGAAAAGCAGATCTTTCTAAGTTATAAAACACATTTTTACTATTATTATTTTTATTTTTTCTTTATTTTATTTTATTTTACATATTTTTTATTTATGCATTAGTCAAAAATAAAAATAAAACTAAACCAAGCTTTTTTTTTCTTTTTCTTTTTTTTTTTACATGATTTATGATCACATGGTAACTACAACGATTAAATAAAAAAAATGAAATACAAAACAACAACAAAGGTTGAACTAAAAGCTTAGACTTTAGTAGCAGTTTGGGTCGTATGTAGGTCGAACTTACCAAATTGGGACGAGTCGAAGCTCTATTAGATCAAGTAGTGAGTCGAACTTGGTGCTCTATACAATTTGCAAGTAGCAATGTTGGCCAATTGTCTCTTTAATCGATTCCAAGGCCAAAAGGAAGGAAAAAAGTGGTTTTTGTGTGGTTCATATTGGGTTTAAGGGGTATAGTGGCGATGCCTCAACCAATGGTGGTCGTTTTAAGTGTTTCCAAAGTTGGAATGGCAATGGTAATTGTCATGCATGGTTACTATGCAATGTGTGGTTGGTCGAAGTGGTGTTGTGGTGTTCAAGAGAGGGTCATTAATTGTGTGGTGAACAACAGTGGCTATAGTTTTAGGTATTTGGTGAGATGTGGTGGCTAAGCAGTTAATGCTGGGTTCGGTTGTGAGAGTTGTCACGCCTCGAAGCGGCAGAGTCGTAACAGCCCCCGCCGTGTAAACCATCCTAAGATAGAAGTTGGCCTTAATCCGCTAACTTAGACCTGATCTACACAAAGCGTCCACGACTAACCTGCTTTGAAGTAGACAATTTGTAATTTAAACAAATCATTTAAGAAAGTGAGAAAAGTTATATATAGTCACTATAATTCAGTTATTACATTAATCAGAAATGAAAAGTAAAACATGTGTTGATTCTTCAATGTTTTTCCTCACTCCCCAAGATCCAGCAGTTACTAGTTTCAGAGTAGTTGTTGCCGCTTCTTAGCCAGCACCTACATAACGTCTATAGGGATGTGAGCAACCACAGCTCAATAAGTTAGGACGGAGGACTTAAAACTATACCATACACACAACAAGGTTTTCAATCACTTATTAAGTGCAATGCATGTGCAAGCAAATGCCATCGCATGACATTTTCCGGCCCGTCGTGAGATTAGAGAAATTGCACCCGCTTTAATCCGGGTTGAGGAGTTGCCGTTAATGCAACAGCTCACGACTAAACCCAGGCTTGTGTAATGGAGACCCTGCTCCTTCCGTGACTACCTTCGAACCACTGCCTTCACCCTCACCACAACCTCCTCTCCTGTCACTTAGTTCGACTGAGGATGAAGAAGGGATCATTTTGCAATCCTACGCTATCCCTTCCGAAGGGGTCGGTATTTGGCCGGAGAGTCCTAAATCCCCTAACGGGTTGCCATGCATGTTCGATTATGATTACTGGTCGTATATTTGATTAAGTCCAATTTAGGGTGATCAATCATTACATACAATTCATACAACATGTGCCAAAGCAACAAACAGAATCATCGCATCACCCATAATCAAGCACATGCACACATTCAACTATCTAACAAGCACAACCAAGCATAATCTTAAGCCTCCAAAAATACAGCAACGTATTAATCCCAACTTACCTCGACTCCTTGTTCGCTCACTCGAGGTCTGATTTGCTCAAGCCATCGCCGGTTATCCCTATAACACGAACGTGGTTTTAGCTTTTCATATAAATATTATAGGTTCGTTTTATCCTACAACGCTTATTGTTAGGTTTTGTTTAAGGTTTAATATGCTTAATTATCTAGGTATTAAGTCTTTTATAATTATTCTAGGTTTGGGGTTAAGTTCAGGTTCGGTTTTCGCATCGATTTCTTAACCAGGTTTTTAGTTCGATTTTTAAGTAATGTTTTAGATTCTAACCCTAAAAACCCGTTTCAACCTATAATGTGAAATTAATCACATTACTTCCCGATCTCCTATATACCATTATTACCTCTAGTCAGTATTTTATTACATCCGGTACCCTATTTGTGTACCGAATTTACTCCTAATGTGAGAAATTTTTTATATTTTTCATATAATTACATAAATTCAAGTTTCTTATCAGATTTATTATATATCCCTATTATTTATATAATATCAATTTTTATCCTAATATTTTCTATTTATTGTATTTTCAAAAATTACACATTATGTATTATTACATATTATGCACATAATGCATTTCTAATATTTCTATTACCCTAACTACCATCTCTAACATAAATTACTACTTCAAAATGTCTAAATTCATCCTAGATCAGGTTTTACACCTAATTATTCTAATTTACAAAATTAACTCATAATTTACTATGTTTTTCTATTACTAATTTACTACATAATTAACCTAATAATTACATCTAACACCCTAAATGCTATAAGTATCATACTCCATCAGATCTTAACATCCTAAAACATGTAATTATTCACTAAATCAGAAATTAATCGTTTAATTACATAATTAACCCTAAATTACCCATTTTATGCCTCTTTTTAGAGCCTAAAAATTATCTAAAAATTTGGAAAATTAATTTTTGAAAAAGGGCTTCATAGCACTATTCTATATCATCTTAGTAATCTATAGAAAAATTTTGGGCTTAAAACTACACTCCTAAGGTCATTTATTTCTAAACCGAAATGTGCTCGGTTTTGCATGATTTCTTAGAGACTATTTATTACGGGACATAATTTCATCAAAATAATATTTTTCCTACAAACTACATACAAAAATATCCTAGAATAACAAAATTCATAATTTTATAATTATATTTACTATTTTTACAAAAATTCATAAGATTCGAGCTGGAAATCAGACTCACCGATTTGGGTGGCTCCGGCCACCGCGGGCCACCGTGGCCTTGTCGGCCGGCCTGGGCGCTGCCACCACCGTGTGGTGGTGGTGGCCGTCCACTCCCAGCTCCTCGTTTGGTGTGGGTTCCTTTTAAAATCCTTAACTGCACAGTTTTTCTTATTTTTTTTTATTTTTCTGGATTTTCTCTCGAATTTTCAACTCTCTCTAATTTTCTCTGATTTGTATCTGTCCAAATGAGCTTCTAAATTTTTCTTGCTATTTATAGACGTTTTTTGTAATTATTATGCATTAATTTGACAAGATTTTGTCCAATTTCCTTGATTTTTGGCTTTTAAGTTGTTCAATTTTTATTGGTCAATTTTTCTTTTTCTGACCACCACCTGATCTTGCATTAGCTTATCCTCTTCTGATTTTTGCTTAATTATTTTATATTTTTCTTTAATTATTTGCTTAGTTTTCGGCCAATTTAGGTAATTACGTGTATTTTTATCTACACGTAAATACATGTGGGGTACACGTGAACATTCCTAAATATTATTTTGGTCATTCTAAAATTTTTAGTATACATATAATCTATCTCTAGTAATTTATTAGTTATTAGATTACACTTTTTGCCTTTTCAGTAATTAGCAATTATTATGCTTAAAATTTGAAAATTTTATAATCTCCTATTTTATTACTTATTTTCTTGAATTCACGTTTACGGGGTCTTTTTCACTAATATTTTTCTCAATAATTTATAATTTGGGTTTGATCGGATCTTTTAACCGATCGCCCTAAACCTTGGATTCTAAATTCAATCCTACGGTCAATTGGCTTAGCTTTGGGGCTTACAAGAGTGTTGCTACGTACATAGATATGTGACAGCAACGTATGTGTTGCTGTGTGTTGTGGTTAGTGTTTGCTTATGGGTGTTGTTACGCGAATATGTAGGTTGTTCAGATCTGAGCTCAATTAAAAGAGAGAGAGTGAAAGTTGATGTTGATGGTAGATTTGTATGGGCTTAGTGTATGTGTTAAGTGCTGTGGTAAAAGACAGAGATCTAAGAGCGGGTCATTTTTTGGATTGGGGAGATGGTTGCAAGAAGGGGACGGTGCTGTGTGTGTATGGTTTGAAGAGAGAGAGAGAGAGAGGTCGGGATGGGTTTGCTGTTCATGAGTATGTGTGGTGTCCGGGTTGGTGATGTGTGTGGCTACCATCATGTATGGGTTTGGTAATTGGTCATAGGGGTAGTTATTGTGTGTTACGGCATTGGGTTAAGTTAAGGTAGTGGTGTGGTCGTGAGTGTAAAGTTGGGTTCAAGAGAGAAAGGGAGTCCATTGAAGAGGTAGGGGTGTTGAGGTTGTGAAAGGGGAAAGAAAAGACATTAAAGGTCGATTTTTGTTTTTTTTTCTCTTTTTTTTTTTTTTGTAATTTTCAAACCCCGATTTGAATGAGGATATGAATGAATCTAGACATGATTTTTTTTATAGTATTAGGAGTGTTCCAAGTCTACTTCGTAATTTCACCATTAATTTAGTGAAATTGCGAAGAAAATGGAGTAAAAAATGGTTGAGAAATGAGGTAACCAAGCAGTGATCACAATTGGAAATGGGGAAGATAAACTAGAGAAAAAAAAAATGTGTCTTGAGTAAAAAGAATGTACATGTGGGATGTTGGCTTGTACCTTATCGGCTCGTGCTTAGTCTCCTTTTGCAAACAAACTGTATTTAAACTATGAACTAACCTAAACAAAAACTTCCAAAATTAACTAAATTAAACCTAATGACCTTAACAAAACTCTAAATGTCTATTTAAAAAATATATACATATATATTCCTAAAAATTGTTTTACTTAAAAAAAATTCTATTTTTCTATATATTTTTTAAATTTGGTATTTTTCCTAAATTTTCTAATTTTTATGATTTTTTTTCTATTTTCTATTTTCTTTTTGTGATTTCCTAAATCTTCTATCTTTTTGTATTTTTCTAATTTTTTTATTTTTTCTAATTTTTTTTTGTAGTTTTCTAACTTTTTTTATTTTTTGTATTTTTCTAAAATTTGAACCCTTTACCTTATTCTAAAAATTTTGAAAAATAAAGGGGGGTAAAACTGAGATGTCTACAATTATTCCTTTTATGATAAAATTTGAGTAAAACTTTCCAACAAACACAAAAAAGACACTAGTTTTGCCCTAAATGTGAAATTTGTCTTAAGAAACACTACCACTAGCTAATTGTCTTAGGTTTGGTCCATTGGAGATTTAGTGAATGGCAAAAGGAGAGAGTGAGGAGGTGCTCTAAGAGCTAGTTGAGACAAAAAGGAAACTAAAAGAGGGTAGTGCCCCTATAGGCTAGCAAGAACCATTAAAGAATTTGAAAGCTTAGTTGTGTCCTTTTGAGTTGACTAACCTAGGCGAATAGGTGGAGCACTCTTTAAGCTAGCTAAGACCCTAAAGAGAAATTAAAAGCATGGTTGTACTCCTCTAAGCTGACTAACCTATGCGAATAGTTGAAGTGCTCCATGAGTTGGCTAAGACCCTAAAGAGAGGTTGAAAACCTAGTCGTGCCCCTATGAGTTGACTAACCAAGGTAGTATAGGTAAAGCACTTCTTAAGCTAACTAAGATCTTAAATAAAGGTTGAAAACCTAGTCGTGCCCCTATGAGTTGACTAACTATGGTAAAATGGGTGAAGCGCTCCTTGAGCTAAGTAAAATGGGTGAATCACTCCTTGAGCTAGCTAAAACCTTAATGAGAAATTGAAAACTTAGTTATGACCGTAGGAGCTGACTAACCAAGATGATACAAGCTAAATGCTCTTTGAGTTGGCTAAGACCTTAAAGAAATGTTGAAAACTTAGTTATGCTCTTGTAAGCTAACTAACCAAAGCGAGAGCATCTTTAGGGGACTAGCATTCCTAAATTAGAATCAATTTGGAAAACTTGGTCATACTCTTCTAAGCTTGTTAACCTAGGTAGGAGCATCTCTTAAAGACTAGCAACCCTAAATTAGAATCTATTTAGAAAACTTAGTCGTGCTCTTCTAAGCTCACTAACCTAGGTAGAAGCATTTCTAAAAGACTAGTAATCCTAAATTGGAATTTATTCAAGGAAAACCTAAAGGTACTCTTTTGAGTTGACTATCCTAGGTGAATGGGTAAAGTGCTCCTTGAGCTAGTTAAGGCCCTAAATTGAATCCTGGTAATACCTTACCAAGCTAACTAACCTAGGTGGGAACATTTTTAAGGGATTAGCAACCCAAAATTGTTTTGGAATAAGCACCTTAGGGGTTTGCTAAAAGGAATCAATGAAGAAAGGAAATGTCGTATGTGCTCTCTTGAGAGAAATTGGTGAAGTGAAGTAGCTTGTTGGCTTACTAAGAACTTGGTGAAGAAAAGACCTTAGGCTTGCTACAAGAAATTAGTGAAGAAAAGCACCTTATAAGCTCGCTAAAAGAAATTAGTGAAGAGAAGCACTCTATGGGCTTACTAAGGCACCTAAGGGAAATTTCTAAAAGGAAGTGCTCTATAGACTTGTTAAGACAAATTGGTGAAGAGGAGCACCCTATAGGCTGGCTATAACAAATTAGTGAAGAGAAGTACCCTATAGGTTTATTAAAAGAATATTGGTAAGGGAAGTACCCTACGGGCTTACTACAACAAATTGGTGAAGAGAAGTGCCTAATGGATTCGCTAAAAGAAATCTATGAAGAGAAGCACCCTATGGGCTTACTATAGCAAATTGGTGAAGAAAAGCACCCAATAGGCTCGCTAAAAGAACTGGGTAAGAGAAGCCCTCTATAGGCTTGCTAAAAGAATATTGGTAAGGGAAGTGCCCTATGAGCTCACTAAAATAAATTGGTGAAGAGAAGCCCTTAGTGGACTCATCAAAAGAAATCTATGAAGAGAAGTGCCTTATGAAGAAAAGTGCCCAATAGGCTCACTAAAAGAAATTAGTGAAGTGAAGTGCCTTATGGGTATGCTAAAAGGAATTGATGAAGAGAAGTGCCCAATGGGCTCACTAAAAGAAATCGGTGAAGGGAAATGCCTTATAGGCTTGCTAAAAACCTTAAAGGAAATTGATGAAAGAGGGGTTAATGCTATAAGAGCTGGCTAAACCCTAAAAATGAATGATGGGACAATGCCTTAAAGGCTGGCTAGAGCCTTAAAAAGAATAAAAGAGGGGTCAATGCTCTAAGAGCTAATTAAAACCCTAAAAATTAAAGATGGGACAGTACCCTAAAGGCTAGCTAGAACCCTAAAAAGAATAAAAGATGGGTCAGCACTCTAAGAGTTAGATAGAAACCTAAAAATGAAAGATGGGACAACACCTTAAAGGTTAGCTAGAACCTTGAAAAGAATAGAAGAGAAGACAGCACTCTAAGAGCTAGCTGGAATCTCAAAAATGAAAGACGAGATAGTGCCTTAAAGGCTAGCTAGAACCCTAAAAAGAATAAAAGAGGGGTTAGCACTATAAGAGTTGGATAGAAACCTAGAAATGAAAGATGGGACCGAATCTTAAAGGTTAGCTAGAACCTTGGAAAGAATAGAAGAGGAGACAACGCTTGAAGAGTTGGTTAGAATCTCAAAAATGAAAGACGAGACAGTGCCTTAAAAGCTAGCTAGAACCCTAAAAAGAATAAAAGAGGAGTTAGCACTCTAAGAGTTGGATAGAAACCTAAAAATGAAAGATAGGACAGCATCCTAAAAGCTAGCTAGAACCCTGAAAAGAATAGAAGAGGAGACAACACTTGAAGAGCTGGTTGGAATCTCAAAAATGAAAGATGAGATAGTGCCCTAAAGGCTAACTGGATCCCTAAAAATGAAAGACAAGATAGCGCCCTAAAAGCGAGCTGGATTCTCAAAACTGAAAGACGGGACAATGCCTAAGGGGTTGGTTGGATCCTTAACAACAAAAGACGGAATAGGGCCTTAAAGGCTAGTTGGATCCCCAAAAATGAATTAAAAGAGGAGATAGCGCTCTAAGAGATAGCTTAAACCCAAAGGAGAATTGACGAAAGAGAAGGTAGCGCTTTGAAAGCTGGCTAACATCCTAAAAAAAACGATGAGACAATGCCCTACAAAAACGATGAGACAATGCCCTACAGGCTAAAGACTGACTGAATCCCTAAAAATGAATTAAAAGAGGAGATAGCGCTCTAAGAGCTTACTTGAAACTTAAGGAAAGTTGATTAAGGATTGAAGAAGTAAAGTAAGAAAAGCAACCAGTTTTTCAAAAAAGAAATTCTTGGCTTGAAAATTATTTACAAACAAAGAATTTGGTGAAAATCCATTTAATGACAGAAGAGACAAAAGGGGTGGTTCCTTGATTTGGATTAATGTGATCAACTTAAAATATGAGACCACATTGAAAAGGAAATAGATTACCTGAATTGAAAGCTTGGTTAATCGAGCTGATACGGGTTTGAAAATGGACCAAAAAACTTATGATGAGCCTTTACTTTCTCTCTCTTCTCCTTTTTTTTTTATTTTTTCTTTTCTTGAAAGTTTTCCAATGGGTATAAATTCTTTTTTAAGGAACAAATGTTATAACTACCCCTTTCCTTAATAATCATGTAAGGCTTCTCAATGCCTATGACCTTAGGATTTTTCTCACAAGGCCTTGTGATTTTAAACATTCTTTTCTTAAGAAAAAGGTAACTCGTGATTAGTCTAGTTGAAGAAGACTTCCTAGCTAACTTTTGGTCTAGATTTCACTCTTGACTACAATTCTAAAAATCATAGCACAATTTATAAGTGATACACTTTGATTAATCTATTAGGTCTCTTTTGGTTCATCATTATGAATTTAGGCTTTTGGTCAAAGGGTTTCAAAAAGGACTAATGGGAAGGCTTTATTTTGAAAGAAACACTTTTATTTAACCTAATGTCTAAGTCAAGAACCTTTAGGAAAAATTAGAAGTATGCTTGCCTCGGTCTCAAAAATAAATTTTATTAAAGATAAATTATCTTTTAAGATCGAAAGAGCTTTTATTGAGTAAGGGTGGTATTGTGGGTAGGAAGGTCTTATATGATTTACTATAGGCAAGAAAGTCTTTTTGTTTATGATTTCGGATGTGTAGAGTAGCTTTATGTTTCGTGATTTAAGATGGATATGTAGGGTTTATGATTGTTGGTTAGGTGTGAGATTTGGGGTTTTATACCTTTTGAGCCTTCTTTGGTTGGGGCTACTTAGGTTTTGATTCTCGACCTCTTGATTCAGCTTTATTGCCCTTACTGGAATGTGATATATTTTTTAAGGGTTTCATCTTACACTTAGGCCTAATTTTCCAACCTCTTTTCTTCTCTTTTTTTATTTTTTTTTGTTTTTGTCACCCCATTCTTTCTCTACCCCTAGCCCACCCACACCCCCACTCCCCTCCCTACACACATACACACACACACTAACCCACATTTTTTTTTTTTTACTTTACCCCTTTTCTTTAGGCCTCTATTGTTAAGTCTTTGACTTTAAGAGATTGAAAGCCCTAAATCCACAGATTTTAAGTATATGGGCTCGGGTGAGGTAAGTATAAACTTGAGGTGTTTGAAGGGTGTCAACTCTTCTTTATTTCAAAGAAAATTAATTTATCAGAAATAAAAGTTATACATGAATTTAATGTTACTAAAGCAAGCACAAACCAATTTTATCCTTCTCTCCTCATCAATGATCCTAACCTTCAAATTACCCCATTATAGGGTGGTTCTTGATAGGGTTTAAATTTAAAAATACTCCAAGTTGATCCAATGGGGTTGACAAGAGATAATCGTTGTGGGATTTGAAAATGAATACGTAACTTTATTTTCATCTATGTATTACATTCAAAATGGACCTCCTTTAAGGAATAAGTCCAAAACATTATCACCATTATGTTGCTCAACTCTAGAAGTATTTTAAGGGTTAGTGTATACGATATAGTTTGTCTCTTTTCATCCTAAACTTTTTAAAAAGTGAGTTACCAATTCCTTAAAGAGGAGTTTATTATTTATCTACCCTAAGGTAGAGATTGACTTTACCATATGCCCAGTTTTGATACTTTTCACTTTGTTTGAGTTCGAGACTTGGGTTATGTTTTAATTTTGCTTATGATTGGGCTTGGTTTTCTAAACGGACCAAGGGTTTTGGCTTAGCTTGGTTACCTTGATGGATCAAGGATTGTGTTTAGGTCAATTGCCTTGATGGGCCTAATAGCCAAGGGTTTGTTTTAGATTAAGTACTTGAATAGGTCGAGGGTTTATGTTTGGATTGAATGGGCCAAGGGGCTAATGTTTGGGTTAGCTTCCTTAATGGGCCAAGGATTGTGTTTGGGGTTAGCTACCTTGATGGGCCGTGATTTTCCTTAATGGGCCAAGTGTTTAGGCTGGCTACTTAAGTGGGCTAAAGGCTTAGACTTATATTGGTTCCTTTGTATTTGGGTTGAGCCTATAAGGATTTATAACCATCAGCAAATTTTCTTTTATTCTCATCATTTTGTGTATGTGTGTGTATGTGTATGTGTTTTTTTTTTTTCTTTTTTTGTGAGAGAGAGAATGATAAAGTTTTATTTTATAGAAACTGAGAAAAAACACGAGTCAATTATTTACATTTCCTTGAGGGGGGAGAAGGATTGGTTAGATAAGTCTTATCGAAGCATTTATTTACAAAGAAGGAGAATGAAGAACGTTAAACTAAAAGAGAACCTTTTATCATTTTGAAAAATTGGGGTACAAGAAACAAAGGAAGAAAGCCTAACACTTATTCTCAAAACCTGACATTTATTCTAGGGTCTTTATATATGAACAAGAAAAACCTTAAACTAAGTCTCGTAGACAAGCCTTAAGATCTTCTAGTATTTCATAAGTTTCCTGAATGACTTGTCCTAAAAGAGCCCTTAAGGCTCGATTATGAGCTTTAGAGCATTCGAGTTTCTCCTTTAGATAGGCAATTTCATCCTTCAATAATTGCTCACAAATTCTAAAGATGTCTAGTAGCCTATTAGTTCTCTAATTATTTGCTTAGTTATCTACTATTTTATGCCTAAACATTTTATAGCCAAGAATTAGTTATTAATGAAACAAAAGAATGTATGTGGAACTATGTAAATGTTAAGATCATTTAGGTTAATACATTACTCCTTAAGTTGTAACCCTACTATTATTTTCAAAACTTGATTGCATTAAAACTCTTGAACAATTAGTAAGGTTGCAATTCTTAAGAGTAGTGTATTAACTCAAGCTTGAAGGGGAGTATATACAATTAAGGTAGGTTCTAAAAGGTCCATAAACTTCATAACCTCACCTGTTTTTTGAAAACACTTTCATTGGTCATATTAAGTGGGTAACTTAATCAACCCCAAGCGGTACCTACACCACTACACCTGAAGCATATACAATGGCCCCCCTTCTAGGGTCCTAAGACGGTTTGGGTCGGATTGCATCTAGCCTGCATCTTTGATGCAACAAATGACCCCCCATGTCCTAATATATGATATATGCAAAATAAATTCAACAAACAAAACAAAGTATATACATGAAGTTAATAATAAATAAACAAACAAATAAATAACATGAGTATTTTGAAAGGCAATTTTAATTTTGGAAAGTTTTTAAGTAGCTAGCCCTCTTGACTCCCCAATGGAGTCACCAAGCTATCGAACTTGATTTTTTTCTAGTTTTAACAAATAAGTCTTCTTTAAACCGATTAATATTAAATCATATCCATTTAATACTAATCCTCGACTACGGTTTAAAAAAAACGATTCTTTTATTTTTGAAAACATTTTGGAGTCGCTACTCCATCAAAGTCGGTAGAAAAAGTTGAATGATAATCAACTGGGTGGATTAATTACAATTTAACTATTGGTCTTTTGATAAAACAAATTTTAAGAAAAGATTTTGGGTCTAGAGGATATCTTATTAAACTCTTAAAAAGTGTCACTTTCTAACTTATTGAATTTAGATTTACTTTTCAATATATCCTTATAATTTGAGATTATAATTACAAATCATTCACATGCAACTAAATTAATTAAATTGAACAACTATTTACAAAATATGAAAAAGGAAATTTTTCATATTTTAAGTCGCCTCATAATTGCTACAAGTGCATATGTATCTGTTCGTTATCAAACTTGCATAGTTCATTTTGAAAATATTAGTGAGTTGGTTACTTTTAATTTGAGAAAAACACTTGAGTTTACATTTCTTAACTTTTTATTTTATTTTCAAAATTTTCTAAATGGGTCCTAACCAATTTATTTTTGGAAAATTTTTAAATAGTCCTAATTTGGAAAAATGGTTGATTATTTTATTCACTTGAAAAGCGAATTTTTATAAGTTACAAAACACATTTATTATTATTATTTCTATTTTTTCTTTATTTTATTTTATTTTACCTATTTTTTATTTATGCATTAGTCGAAAAAAAAACTAGACCAAGCCTTTTTTTCTCTACTTTTTCTTTTTTTTCTTTTTATATGATTTACAATCACATTGAAATTACAAGGATTAAAATAAAAAAAAATGAAACAAAAAACAACAATAAATGCCAAACCAAAAACTTGGACTTTAGCAACGGTTTGGGTCGTACACGAGTTAGACTTATTGGATCAAGTTAGGTCAAAGCTCTACTAAATCAAGCAACGAGTTGAACTTAGAGCTACACGTGGTTTACAAGCAACAATGTTAGCCGGATGTCCCTTCGATCGATTCTAAGGCTAAAATGAAGGGGGAAAGTGGCTTTTGTGTGATTCGTATTGGGTTTGAGGTGTGTAAGGGTGATGCCCCAACCAATAGTAGTTGTTTTGGGTGTTTCAAAAGTTAGGATGGTGATGGTGGTTGTCACACATAGCTACTATATAGTGTATGGTTGGTTAAAGTGGTGCTTTGGTGCGCAAGAGAGGGTCATCAGTTATATGGTAAATGGTAGTGGCTACGGGCTTAGTTATTTGGTGCAATGTGGTGGCTAAGCAATTGATGTTAAGTTCAATAGTAAGAGTGTTGCCGCGTACATGGGTGTATGATAATGGCATGTGTGGTGCTATGTGCTATGGTTGGTGTTTGCTTATGGGTGTTGTCACACGAGTGAATGGGTTGTTCGGATTTGAGCTTGGTTAAAAGAGAGAGAGGGAAAGTTGATGTCGATGGTGGATCTGTTTAGGCTCAGTATGTGTGTTAAGTGTTGCGATGAGAGAGAAAGATCTATGAGTGGGTCATCTTTTAGATTAGGGAGATGGTCTCGAGAGGGGGACAATGTTATGAGTGTGTAGTTTGGTGAGAGAGAGAGAAGGGTTAAGGATGGGTCCGCTATTTATGAGTGTATGTGGTGTTTGGGTTGGTGATGTGTGTGGCTACCATGGTACATAGGTTTGGCAATTGATCGTAAGGGTTGTTGTTGCGTGTTGCGGCACTAGGTTGAGTCAAGGTGGTGGTGTAGTCGTAAGTGTGAAGTTGGGTTCAAGAGAGAGAGGGATTCCATTGAAGAGGTAGGGGTGCTAAGGTTGTGAAAGGGGGAAGGAAAGACATTAAAGGCCGATTTTCGTTTTTTTTTTTTTTTCCTCTTTTTTCCTAATTTTCAAACCCAAATTTAAATAAGGATATGAATGAATCTAGACATAATTTTAGACAGTATTAGGAATATTCCAAGTTTACTTCACAATTTCACCATTAATTTGGTGAAATTGCAAAGAAAATGGAGTAAAAAAAGGTCAAGAAATGAGCTAACCAAGTAGTGATCATGGCTAGAAATGGGGAAGATGAACTAAAGAAAAAAAAAAAAAGGAATATCTTGGGTAAAAAGAATGCACATGTACATTAAGTGAGGATCAAACCTAAGTTGTCTTACTTCAGACACGTACCCCTTTACTAGCTCAATTGAACCAAGTTTTTAGTCATGTTGTTATTTAGCAAACATATAATGTAATAAAATGGCCTGGACCAAAAAACAAGAGGTACAAAGTACCTAACGCACAGATTGAACCTAATATCTCCTTGTTTTGCTAGTAGAGGCAAATCAAGATATGGACTAAAGACTTGATTCAACCTTACATAAGAGAATCTAATCTTATGAAATCTCTTATGTAGGGTTGAATCAAGATATGGACCAAAGACTTTACCACCATGTATAAATAAGATACTTGTGTAAGGTTTTAGACAGATTGATCAAACTCTTGACGAATGTATAAATGGAGATAATTTACAAGACCAAAGACTTAACCATATGGGTTCTCGAAATTCAAAAAGGATATTGTAAATTATCTCTAATCTTGCAACAACCTTCATCAATTATGCAAAGATCTAATTTTATAAGAAATCTCTTGATTCTCTTATGAGATATCTAATTTTAGATTACTACTTGCGAAAACAATAATCTAAATTATAAAGCATACATAGTTAAATCAAGAAAAGAATAAATAATTAATTAAATTTAATAAAAATTATGTCACATAAGTAGATCTAGGTTCTACAAGACCTAGATGCCTAAGATCTATTCTCTATATATCTTAAAATAAGAATCTAAAATCAAAGTATAGAAAGAATTAGAAATCCATAAAAAGGTTAAATCTCGAAGTCTTCTCTTCTCTTCGTTCTCTTGAATATTCTTGACTTGAAAAACTCTCAAAATTTTGTGCCAAAAAGTTCTCTCTAAAACAAACCCTAACAAGGCTTTATATAGGAAGTGATAAAAAAAAAAAAAACAAAAAATAGATCAATTGGAAAAGAGATAACTAGGGATACAACCATATCCCCTGGTTGTATACTTCATTGTAATCGACTCTTCTTCCCTTTTTTTTTTCTTAAACTGGGAATGACATGAACGAGGACATAATCATGTCATTTGGTCATGTCACTAGCTGTGATACTTGAAAATAAGTTCCAAATTTTCGTAGAAACGACACAGTTATGTCGTTTTATTATATTAATCTTCAAACCTTCATAATTTGCTCATTTTAGCTCTGAATTGAGTGAAACTTCTTTCTATGTTCTTATTTTCTCATGTAGATCATTCAAAACCTAGAAATCAAGATTTTACTCAATTAAGTATCATTATCTAAAAAAAAACTCAAATATTAAGAGAAAATCATTAAAAATCACCCCGTAAAATATATGCAATTAGGAAATCATCAGATGTACACATGGGTAGCACATTAGGAAGAATTTCATCAGAGTAGTTTCTAATGAAGATTAGCAATAACACTTGTTAGGTGACATGTAGTACTCCTGTTATGGCTCAAAGAATACGTAGTAGGTTGGAACTAGAATGGGTAGTTGGGGTTTAAGTGAGTATGAAGAATAAGAAGTAAAATGGGGTTTTAATGGTGAATATGTATGGATATCACCCATCAAGACACAAACACAATCAATGGTTGAGCTCAAAATGGAGTTCGATATGACTCATGAACACTAAACATCACTTAGGTTTC
The DNA here is from genome assembly GCA_024138015.1 of Lumnitzera littorea. Taxonomy (NCBI): domain Eukaryota; kingdom Viridiplantae; phylum Streptophyta; class Magnoliopsida; order Myrtales; family Combretaceae; genus Lumnitzera; species Lumnitzera littorea. Next base: position 61,637,527 of record JAMXBB010000004.1, on the reverse strand, counting down.
CAAATGAGAGTTAGATGTAGCTCACTAACTCACCCAAATGAAGGGTTCACCACAATCTTAAGGTCAAGATTGATAAGAACACAAGGAAGATTAAAGAGTCTAATCAGTACTCAAAAATCTAAAGAGTAAGCTCTGAGAGCATAGAGAATATCCTTACTCAAAAGGAATGTTCAAGTGTATTAAATGTCTAAATATTCTTCACTAGCCTTGCAAAATATGGTTGTTAGCTACAAATGTTGCTAGTTATAGCAAATTCTAAAAGCTCTAGTAGCAAAATTATAAATAATGTATAAGGCCTTGAACTGTAAAGAATGGGTCCACAATTAAAATAAAGAAAATATTCATAAAAATATAAAATTGTGCATTTAACAGAAGAAGTTGGCATGCAGCCATTCAAGTTGTCCTAAAAGGAGCAAGACTCAAACTAGGCGAAGTCAATAACTGGATGTCCAGGTTAGGTTGGAACTACCCCTGAAGTCCTGCAGTGCTTGGCCAAGATACTCAAAAGGCCGACCTATAGCTATAGAGTTCTATGATTAATTGACACTAACCTTTCCATGCCGTACCGAATAGATCTATGGCCTTGAGACCTTAGCTGTGTAGTCTCTCGTCTTCTCAACAGACGATAGGCCGGTTGCCAAGTGGTACCAGTATCACTAGGCCTTTTGCTATTATTGTAGCCTTGGTAAGAGTTGGTAGGCCTTGGCATGTTATTGGTCGACCTCGAATCCCAACATGTCATCTTCGGCCTAAGGATCATCGTAGGCTAATTCCTATCATTTCCCCTCTCATTCAACCAATGTAAATTGTATGTTCTCGGATGTGATAAGGTTAGCAGCTTGAGCTTCTGAACAAGATCAATAGATGCTACATTAGAGCAACTTCCACTGCGCACTATGAGGGCACATAGTTGATCATTCACCTTGTAGGTGATGTGAAACAAGTTCTCACATTGCTCTTCTTTAATTGACGGCTCAATACTCAATGCTTGTTTAACAACTAAGGTTAATTTGTCCAGATCCTTAGTAATAGGAATCAAGGACCAATCACTTGATTAAGGGTATATGGCCTTATTTCCTTAGAGCGCTAAGTGTTCAAGTAAGCCTTAACCTTAGATGAAGAGCACTTCATCCAAGCAAATCTGGCACTTCTTACAAGCTTCCCTAAACTATTCACCCTCTCTAAATATAAGGAGAAGAAGTTGCCAATGTTGTTGAGCTAACAAATGACCAAAGCCAAGCAGCTTTACTATCGAGCCAACCTATTGAGTAGACAAGTGACCTATTGTTAAGCCAACCCTTTCAAAATCCTGAACTAACAAGCTGCTAACCTATCAAAGCACCAACTTGAATAGCTTTATAGGGCATCCAATACCATTTAAGCCATTGAAATGAGAAGCAGACACATGTCCTACCTTTTAAGATCTATAGTATCCTCTATGAGAATATTCCTTTTCATTTGAATACCAAATTGCCCTTGTAAAATGTGTACCTTTCCTTCTTTAGCAAGTATCCTTTTAGTCAATTGTAGTAACCTAGGACTTCCCCTAATTGGACCATATAAATACTTGTGATTGTATCAACCGTATCAATCATTAATCATCAAACTATAGAATTTTATCCTTTATAACCTAAGTATCCCCCTGCTTGCTTTCTACCCCTTACTTTTATCTATGTAATTTGTGCGTAGATTAATAACGAGTGACTTTAGGCTATAATTGTGCATCATATCAAGTGTAACCCAAGCTCATGTGAGGTATTGGTGAGTCATATCTATTGTTGGTGCATGAGAAACCCTTACTAAACCTTCAACTCTCATTTATCTTTCGAGTCATCTTGAGGTTCAAACCTACCCCTAGTTACATGTGATATCAGTAGCCTTATGTCACCCCCTTCCTGGCGATCCGAATAATCTTGGTATCAAAGCTTGGCTACATTTATGTAAGTTCTTGGTACTTTGTGTTCTTGAGTGACTTGCTGTAGTATGTTATCTATGCATTTTGTAGGTAAAGGTTTAAGAAGTGTTAAAGAAGCTATATGTCGTTATAATGAGTGTTGGAGAAGTGTTCTAGGTTGAGGAAGTTTAGTGTTCTCTTTTCCCATACAAAACAGAATGTGTGTGTTCAGTTGGTTTATCGCTTTGCTAGGTCATATTACTATCATTACAATAGTTATGGTGTGTAAGAACTATTTTGTTACTATTTGAAAGAGGATTTTTGAAGGTGTTTCAATTGTTACCATATTAAGGTATTCAATAATGTTAGATTCTAGTGTTGAAGGAACCCTTGGTAGCTAAGAGAGTGGTGCTCATAAGGGCTTAAGTAGCAAGGAAATTTTACACCCCAATTTGCAGATGAACGACTAGACAGGCTGATCGACCTAATGACTAGCTTAGTGACTACTACTATACATGAAGACGGGCAGTGAGCAAGAAACAACCCACATAAAGGCTAAGCCAATGAACTTCCCAAACAAAGGAATGGTTAACCTAGCCAAGCTAATAACCTAATTTGACCACAAAGAGCTAGAGAGGTGGATAAAATTGCTCAACAAAGGCTAATTTTAAAGGAGATAGATGAGGAGGATGAAGAAATAGGTGGTGAAGAAGAAGAGTACTATGAACCCAAATGAAGGAATATTCGAGCTCCTAGAGTAGAAGGACCGAGATTGTAGATTATAAGTTTTGCTGGTAGAGGCAATGTTAAGGATTATCTCGATTAGGTTGATATGATAGAAAAACAATTTAAGTGTCATGAGGTCCCTGATTATGCCAAAGTGAGATTTGCTACCTTATAGTAGAAAAATCTGCCTTATAGTAAAAAAATCTACAAGCTATGCGAAGGAGAGATAGAGAGAGAGAAAATTGGAGATTGGGAAGAAATGAAGAGAGTGATGAAGAGAAGGCTTGTTCTGAGCTACTATTTATAGAATGCCTTCAAAAGATTGTAAGAGTTGAGTCAAGGAGGATCAAGTGTTGATACCTACGTGAAGGAGTTTCAAATGTTAATGATTCCTTATGAAATTATAAAACTAGAAGATAAGACTATCTCTAGATTTATTAGTAGATTGAAGTATGAGATTGAAGATATCTTAGAAATAAGGGACATTAGGTCATTGGATGAGGTAATCCAAGTCACTTAGACAATTAAGTGACATCAAATGAGTAGATTTCGAGGTTTAGTGAGTTGAGCTACCCTAGCTAACCTATTCCAAGCAGAACTGTGCTATCAAAACTGAGCAAGACTAGTGATGTTTAACTTGATCCAACTACCCAAGCTGAGGAGAAGCAACTCTCGAGGAAGTATGAGAAATGATAGTGCTCAGGAAGGAAGACGAGTAAAATCAAGTGCTTCAAGTGCTAAGGATTCGAACACATAGCACTCTAATGCTCAAACAAAAGGACAATGGTGATTAAGGGATAAATGCTGACCATAGAAACACATAGCAATCTAATGCCTGAATAGAAGGACAATGGTGATCAAGAGATAAATGCTAACCATGGAAATCGATAATACTAATGAAGAAGTTAACGAATTGAAGGCACTCAGACAAGCTGACTAGTCCAAGGAGGAAGAGGTTATTAACAATGAAGAGGGTAACTTTATGCCTGTAACCATGGTACTATGACAAGTGATAAGCATGAGTCTTGTGCCTAAAGACGAATAGTGTAAAAACTTATTCCACATTTTACAATTTTAATGGGACATTGTGTTATCTCATTGGAGATAGTGGTAGTTGTATTAATGCCACATTTGCTTTTATGGTCCAATAATTGAAGTTGCCAACTAAGCCCCACTCCAAACTATACAAACTGGACTGGCTCTGTAACAAAGGAGCCTTTTAAGTGATGAAACAAGTGGCTATGCCAATCTGCATTGTTAAGCATCAAGACAAAGTTATTTGTGATGTGTTACATATGAATGCTTTACATATCCTTTTAAGAAGACCATAGATGTTTGATAGACATGTTATGTATGATGGAAAGTGAAACACTTGTTCCTTTGAGCATGAAGGAAGAAAGGCACAATTGAGTCCCATGTCTGTCGAGCAAGTCAATACTATGTAAGCTTAGCAAAGTCCTGAAGAAGGAAACCTCAGTAATGACGCATGTCGAGCAATTGAGAGAGATGAAGCTTGAAAAGCTAACCTTTCTATTGGTCAAGAGGATGCTTGAATTAAGGGATTTGAGTGTTGAATTTCCCATCAAGGTGAATGATCTATTAAAGGAGTTTGCCAACCTTAAGGAATCAACCATGCCATAGACCTACAACCTGGAGCTATGTTGCTAAACAAACCAATATACAAGTTAAACCTTGAATAAGTTGCCAAGCTTTAGAGATAAGTAGATGAGCTAATGAAGAGAGGATATGTGAGAGAATCCTTAAGTTGATGGGTTGTCTTAGCTCTATTGGTGCTAAAGAAAGACGACACATATCAATTGTATGTAGACAGCCAAACCATTAACCAGATCACCATCAAGTACAAGTACCCCATACCTCGACTTGATGATCTACATGGAGTGATGATCTTTTCTAAGAGCAATCTCAAATCAGGATACCATCATATCAAAATGCAAGAATGAGATGAATAGAAGACTACATTCAAGACTCACAATGAATTGTATGAGTAGCTAGTTATGCCCTTTGAACTATCAAATATGCTAAATATATTTATAAGGATGATGAACCATGTACTCCAAGAATTGATTGGAAAGTTTGTTGTTGTATACTTTGATGACATTCTTGTTTGCAATCCAAACTTGGAAACACACTATGAGCATCTTTGAGCTATCTTTGATAAGCTTCAAGCTGAGAAACTGTATGCCAATCTAAAGAAGTACAACTTCTACCAACCAAAGATAATCTTCTTAGGCTTTGTTATGAATGGAAGTGTAATATATGTTGATGAGGAGAATATTAAGGTGATAACTGAATGGCCTGCATTGACCTATTATGTGGATGTGTGTAGTTTTCACTACCTAGCATCTTTCTATCGTCATTTCATTAGGAATTTTTGCACTATTGTATCCCCATTGACAGAGCTATTAAAGAAAAACGTTGAGTTCAAAAAGGGAGAGAAAGAGCAACTAAGTTTTGAGCAAGCGAAGAGGAAGTTGACTATTACCTCTATCTTAGCTCTACCAAGCTTTGACAAAGTATTTGAAGTGGAAAGTGATGCATTAGGAATTGGTATAGGTGCTGTGCTAATGTAAGAGAGCTAACTAATTCCCTACTTTAGTGAGAAGCTCTAAGGAGCTACACTAAATTACTTTATATATGACAAATTGTTTTACTTCTTGATATAAGCTTTAACTATTTGGCAACATTACTTATTGCCTAAAAAGTTTGTCATCTATACTGACATGAGTCACTAAGATACTTGAAGAACTAACCTAAGCTATCTAAGAGACAAGCAAAGTAGATTAAATTCATGGAGGGATTTTCATATGTCATTAAGTACAAGACTGGCAAGAACAATATAGTGGCTGATGCCCTATCTCGATGACATATCCTCTTGATCGAGCTTTAGACGAGACTTCTTGGATTCTCAATAATAAAGGGTTCGTATGCCAAGGACCCATACTTTGGTCCAATATATGCTCAATGTGAGAATAGTTGAGCAATTGATGATTATCACTCAGAGGATAGATACCTGTTTAGAAGAGGAAAGTTATATATCCTAACCTATTCAATGCACGAACCATTGGTGCGAGAGGCACATGGAGGAGGATTATCTGGCCATTTTGGCAAACAAAGAACCTATGAGGCAGTGGCTTCAAGATTCTTTTGGATGAGAATGATGAAGGATGTATAGTATGTGATAGTGAGTTATGCACCTTACCACAAAGCAAAGAGCCGAGCTAAACAAGCTCCTTATCTATTATTACCCATCTTAATTAAACCATGGTACAAGCTAAGGATGAATTTCATATTAGGTTTACTAAGGACATCTTGTAGGAAGGACTCCATCATGGTAGTCGTAGATTAATTTAACAAGATGGTATACGTTGTGCCGTGCAATCAAACTAACGATGCTTTGACTATTTTCTTTCTCTGTTAGAAAGAAGTGGTCAAGCTATATAGAGTATTGAGAACTATAGTATCTAATTGAGACCCTAAGTTCTTAAGCCATTTTTGGTAGACCCATTCGAAGCGACTGAGAAATAAGCTGCTATTTAGTATGTTGTGCCACCCTCAAATAGATGGAAAAATTGAGGTCGTCAATAAGATCTTAAGGAATCTACTGTAAGTTGTCGTTGGGAGAAATCCAACTGATTGGGATATGTGTTTGTTGATAATTGAATTTGCTTACAATTGAATCACCCATAGTGCCACAAAGAAACCACCCTTAGAAGTCTCCTATGGATATAATCTCAAGCTCCCACTTGATATAATTCCTCCATCCAGCCACACTAAGGACCCTTAAGTCATAGAAAGATCCAAAGCCATTTGAGCTATGCATCAGAAGGTCGTAGAATACCTTACCCAAGCTACTACCAAGGTCAAAAGAAGAGGTTAAGGAAGAAGACTTAGAGAATTCCAACCCAAAGAATTGGTATGGATTTACCTTAGTAAAGACAGATTCCCTAACATATGGAAGAACAAGCTATCCAAAAGAGTAGATATGCCTTTCAAAGTGATTGAGAAAATCAACCCTAATGTCTATAAGGTAGATTTACTTGAAAAATATGGAGCCTCCAACACCTTCAATGTTGCCAATCTCCACCCATATGTCTTAGAGGATAAGCCATCCAATGCTGATCAAGATTTAATCCCAAATCTCATAACAACCCAAAAGGGATGATAAGAATTAAGGACTGATCACACCATTAAAGGTACGTGGCCTTATTTCCTTGTATGTCGAGTGTTTGAGTTATAATTAATCTTAGATGAGGAGAACTTCATCTGAGTAAACTTGACAGTTCTTACAAGCTTCTTTAAACAAAACACCTTCTCCTAAGTAGAAGGAGAAGAAGTTGCTAATGCTGTTGAGATGAAAAATGTTTGAGGTCGAACTGCCTTACTATTAAGCCAACTTGCTAAGGTCAAGCAGATGAGTGACCTATTGATGAGTTAACCCTTTCTAGATCTTGAATTGCCGAGTTGCTGACCTACCGAAGCACCAACCTGAATAGCTTTACCCAACACCTAATACTATTTGGACCACTAAATTGAGAAGCAGACATATATCCTACCTCTTGACAGTGGCATTATCCTCTACAAGAATATTCCATTTTATTTGATTACCAAATTACCCTTGTAAAATATGTACCTTTCCTTTTCTAACAAATATCTTTTTAGTTATTTGTAGCAATCTAGGACTTTCCTTAATTGGGCTATATAAATACTTATAATTGTATCAACTGTATTATTCATTAATCATCAGAATATAAAATTTTATCCTTTATGAGCTAAGTATCCCCCTGCTTACTTGCTACTCCTTACTCTTATCTAAGCCATTTGAGTCTAAGCTAGTGGTAAGTGACCTCCAACTATATTTATGCATCATATCAAGTGTGATTCAAGCTTATGTAAGGTGTTGGTGTATTATATCCATCATCAATGCATGAGATACCCTTGCTTAACTTTTTATTCCCATTCATCTTTCAAGCCATCATGAGGTTTGTACCCACCCTTAGTTATGCTTGATATTGATAGCCATGTCTCACCTCTTTCCCAACAATCCATATCACTTGACGAACACATCCTCCTCAACTAGCTCTTCATTACCCTCAGTATCTTCCTCCAATTCTCTTTTCTCCACAAGTTCCTCATCAACATTGTCCACTTTAATCTTAGAGCATTACCTTTAATAATCACGGTTCAACTATTTAGGCATTGGGTAGCCATGTTTCCAAATCCTTGACACTTAAAACATTTGATATGGCTTGTCTTTTGTCCTGATTCTTGCCTTTTGTTAAATGTTCTCGATGGTGCACTTAGTTTTGTTGTTTGTCGTCCTACTCTGCTCAATCTTATATCGAGTTCAATGACTTCCTTGAGCAGGTTAGTTAGGTTGAATAAGTTGGCTTATTGGTGGTTAGCTTGGCCTATTCCTTCTCTTTCTTTCCACTCATTGAGTACTCTTTATAGCTTTATCTAAAGTGATAAAATGTTATAGTTTTACTACATCTCATATGTTCGACCTCAATTTAGTTAAGAATCCTGATACGGTACGGGTAAAAGATTCATTAACTTCGGATCAAATCATAAGTATTTGAAATTCTCATACGTACTCATCAACAATGAGATTCCCTTGCTTCAATTCTTAGAGTCAAGCAAATGTATCCTATAAATAAGTATTCGGTACAAATCTTGCTCTAAGAACTCTCTTCATCTCAGGCTAAGTACTAAATTCTCGGTATCCACCTTAACTTCTCATTGTTTGAAAGTTTCTCCACCATATTGCAAGATAACCTAAGAACTCTACAATAGCAAGCCTTACCTTCTCACGATTTTCATATGATAATAGTCAAAGACTTATTCAACTTTTTCTTCTTAATCGAGATAGTCATTTGCATCTCCAAAACCACTAAAGCTCAGAATCTAAAGCTTTAAATGGTAGGTAGCTTAAGGTGCACGTGCTCTCTCTTTTACTTCCTCATACTCTTCCTTCCATTCATCCTAAATCTATTCTCCTCTACACATTGCCTCATACTCCTATACCTCAGACTTGCTAAGCTGGGAGTTGTCCTTACATTGGTCGAGCATCTTATGGAGCACCTCCAAATTCAAGAGCAGCTTAGGGAGTATTTTGATTGTTTTTAGCAAGTTGAGAAATAAACGCATGAACTACTCATATTAGTTCCAAAAGCAAACAAGGACAATCGTATCGAAGGTGTTTAAAGCTTGCTAAAAGCTTGAAATCAAAAGTAATAGACACATGTAATAGGAAAGAGAATAAGCAAATTCCTACAAATGATCCTAAGGATATGACGCACTAAGGAACCTTTATAAACACATGAACTAACTCGATCTGATGCACAAGTGGTGAGTGGTGAGGTTACTCGCCACCTATACTTACTTAAAGGCTAGGATTAGAGTTAAGGAGTAAGCATAAAATAGCTCACAAGAAGATTTTGTTTCATTAAATAATGTTGAGATGAGTGATGTGGCTACATTGTACAAAGGTATTTATATCTATGATTCTAAGGCTACTTACTAAAAATGGAAAAGAATATAAAGGTATTTTCCAAACTAAGTAAAATACAAGAAATGGATAAGGGTATAAAAGAAAATTGAAGAATAGAAGCTTCTATTGCAAATTCTTTTACGTGGTTGGTTGGGACATGTAGCTGATGATCACAAGGCAAGCTTTTGTAGAAACAGACAAAAGGGTACGGACAAGCTCTGATGATGTTGAGCTAATCTATAAGTTCTCAAAGGTAATGTAAACTCGGATGGGCTCAAGACAACTCAGCACAAATATTGCCGAGTAGAAGGGTAAGTTCGTTGAGCAATCAACAAAGTATAACTCAAGTCAGCATTCGATCACTAACAGATGTGAAGTTGCTTAGCTTAGCATACGTGGCAAGTCAGTATTCAGGATTAGCTTGGCTTCTTCTAGTGTAGGTTGGGATGAGAGGATATGCTTTGTCAAGTCTTTAAGCCTTAAGCTTAGGCTTGTGTCAACAATTTGGTTACCCAATTCCTATCATCTCTTCTTGTGTCGCTATTACTTATATCAGCTACAAGTAAGTATTTCATCTCTATCTTTTATAAATTTTCTTCACCATCTTATCTACTTCATGCTTTCTACCTTATCAAACTTTAGTATCAATCAAGTTTTTCTTAAGTCATATGAATGTTCAAGAAAGGGTTGGATATGGAACAAATAAGGGAGTAGAAGAAAATATATAGAAGGTAGAGTCAACAATCACTTATATGCAACTGATAAAATGGAGTGTGAAAAATAAGATGTCAACTTTGTCTGTAGTCATTTTAATTATGAATATTTATCAAACATTTTAAAATAAACATTTTTAATAAAAGATGGAACATTTTTAACCTATTTATGTTCATGTTTATGCAAAAAATAGGTGTGTTTGTGTGTGCAAGCATTTATAGGAAGAGAGAGAGGGGAGGGGGGTATATGTATGTTTTTATGTGTATTTGTGTTTGTATATGTATATATTAGCGTGAATATGATGATAATTGAATACGGATGGGGATGGAATACTGTAAATGCAAAGTAGACAAGACAATTCATGCCTCTCTCTCTCTTATTCCTTTTAAGTTTACGTGAGCTTCGTACAATCGGATTGATTCTAAGTCGTCGATGTAGCAATCCGAGTTGGTGATGGTGCATGGCAACACAGGTTTCGTTCTCCCTTTTTCCTTTATATATATATATATATAATTCTTAGGTGTTTATGTTCATTTGCTTGGTTAGTTCTTTGTATTTTTCTTTTGTTTATTTGAATGAAAATGATGTTGTTCGCACTTCTCACTTGGAAGTTCCTTTCAACGTGGACGTAGTAGCTAGCAGTTTGTACGTTCATTTTTCATTTGGTTGGTGATCATTTATCCTATTTGCTAGTTACCTGTTGGTAGTTGGTAGTGCATTTTTGGTTTTGGATATATAATGACAGGGGAGGGTCTCCTTACTGTTTTGCTATCTAAATCAATGCAATGTATTTCTAGATTTGTTTTGCTTGAATGACACTATGACAGTACTCGAATGAAGGTTTCTGGATGGTTGCGCATGATGGAAATTTTGTCGTTGTAGTCATAATTTTAGATAGATGAACTAACCTACTACTGTCCCCATTCTGTATTCTTGGAATGCTTCAAAAAAAAAAAAGCTACACGATCGATGTATTCTTAGAAAATGGATGCAGTCATAATTTTGGAACGAACCCATTAGGTTTTCGTTAGACAGAGTAAATAGAAGAGGAAACAATCAAAGTGGTGGGATCAAATACTGTTGTTAAAATAATTAAAAGAATGATCAAATACTGTTGTTAAGAATACACAATAGACGTATTCTTAGAAAATGGATGTGGTCATAATTTTGGAACAAACCTATTAGGCTTTCGTTAATCAGAGTAAATAGAAGAAAAAACAACCAGAGTGGTGGGATCAAATACTGTTGTGAAAATAATTAAAAGAATGATCAAATACTGTTGTTAAGAATACACGATAGATGTATTCTTAGAAAATGGATGTGGTCATAATTTTGGAACGAACCCATTAGGCTTTCGTTAATTAGAGTAAATAGAAGAGGAAACAATCGGAGTAGTGGGATCAAATACTGTTGTTAAAATAATTAAAAGAATGATCAAATGCTATTGGAGTGGTAAAATTACTGCAAAACTATTCTTCTCATATATATGGTGATGACAAAAATCTATAAGTTTATTATTACTTCTATAGCTACCATTACAAAATGATAGGAACTGTCTTATAAAAGAAATGAGATAATGCTATAATTGGGTTCATATATATCCATCCTCTATAAGGTCATTACTGATTCGTGATTGGATATGGAAAACTAGTGAATTTTTGTTGGTTAAATATTGTTTGGATTTAGAACTTGAAAGAATGAATCAAATTACATGCAAATTGCTGTTTATGTGGAACTTGAACGGAAAAAGATAATATATGTGTAATACCCCTGCAAGACATGGGATTGAAAGGATATGTATGCATTGATGCGCACCTCTTAATGTTATGATTTAGCTAAGGAAGAATGAGAAATAAAGTTTTCTTCTCCAGGACATGTAACAATGTGTAAAATAGATGGAAGTAAAAGGAAGTTTTGTTTTTGATAACTTAAATAAATAATCAATACTGATGTACATAGAAAAAAAAAAATGGACAAATATAGTCACGTATTAAAACTTATTTCTCTCTCCAGTAAATGGGTGGAAAGGATAGAAATATGTGATAAAAGTAATTGAAATATCCTAATCTTATGATACATAATATGATATATTAATATTGGCATAGGAGCTAATGTAAACTTGGAGTTTGAGTATCCTGGACAAGAATTCCTAGCTTAATAAATAGGTTGTAAATGGCAATGCTGGTCTGTCTGTTACGCGTTGTGCTTTCAGTTATAAATTAGCTTAACATCATTTATATTTTGCGTTCTTTTGTTGTTGCAATATGATTATGTTTGAGATTAAGAAGTTCTTTTTGTTTGTCTTCTTTAGTTTGAAGTTAAAAGGTTCTATTTATATAGAAGTCCTAATTTTTGCTTCATTTCATTCTTCATGATATTGATGCTACTAAATTGAAGCACAAATGGATACTTTAAAAGTTATGAAAATAGAAGAAATGGAAATCATCCGTAATAATACCAATAATGATGTTAAAATTTATGATGAAGATAATAACGATAATGATGGTATTAATTATGGGAGAGATGGTAGCAATTCTGATGATGATAGAGTAGTTAATGATTTAAGGAATGTCTTTTTTTTTTTTTCTATAGTTGATTTATATCTATTTAAAATTTTGTATTTATAAAACTATCTTATCTATATCTTATCTATTTATATTTCATAATTATGATAAAAATGGTGATTAGAGTATCATAATTGCGAAATGAAAATTTACATACTTTTAAGATAAAAATTTTTTAAAAATATATTTTTTATATATTGAAAATGATTATTTTAATTGTTATTTTTGAAAAAAATATATTTTCATCCTTTTAATATCTTCTTTTTATCAAATATAAAGATTCAAGTAAACAAATATAAGATGCTAATAAGATAGAAAACAAATTATCCGAATGGAGTCTTGTATTAATTGTTGTATTATGAATCCATATTTTTATTGTGACTTACGGTTGATATTTGTACTATGAGTCTACGACTTATGCTTGATTATTTGTACTGTCACTTTTATTGTGACTATGGCCAAAATATATGCTAAACTTATATATTTCTATTATCCGATTTAATTTTTAATGAATATTATAAGAAAAATTATAATATTTGATAATTATTTTATATAAATCATAGAAACTTGCATTTTTATATTTTGATTATAAGTTCCGATTCCACGAACCCTACGTAGAGTCACAAGTATGATAACCTTGGGGGTATAAGTTTGATCGAGCTATGCTAGGGTTTAGATTGGCTAATTCAATATTATCAGTAGATATAGGGATCTATGCTATCATTTTGTTAAGTTTTAGAAACTAAAAATGATTAATCAATTAATCACCTTATTTAGTGATAAAAAAGGATTAATTTGAGTAATCTTGAGTAATCATTTGCTTTGGCAAAAGGAATTTTATTTAAGTTTTAATTGTTTGAAAATTAAACCCATTAATAATTTGACACATGGAATACAATATAAACTAATAGCATAATTGCAATACTAATTCTAATACTCCAATAATTGTAATTTTTAACCATATTTTCCTAGTGAGTTAGAGATCCCATTTTATTTAGAGAAGTTTAGTTTTAACTTTTAGAAAATTAAAAGTTAATTTTTTCAGTTTTTTTAGCTATAAATAGAATTAACATGGTTGGACAATAGTACACCATTTTCTATCATGACAATATTAAGTTTTCAACTAAATAATTTATTTTACCAGTTTTTTTTTTTTTTTTATCTAAAAACCAATTTCCATCAATCAAAATCAATTTCATCTCAATTGTTTGTTGAAGTTATATTGTATATTTTAAATGTAAAATGCTATCATCACCTTAATGAACTTTGAAAAGAAGCTTAAAGCAGCAAGAAAATCATATTTCCATATTCCAAACTGTGGCATATCAAGGATAGTAATAAGAATTTTCATTATCACAAGGTAAATGAGCTTAACCTAATTTACATTATTGGAAATATAAATATAGTTGCATATTAGAGTCTCCAACTATGTGTTCCTCTAAGTTAAACTCCTAAGCTCCTCTGCCATAACCAAATATCAAATCAAATGAAACAAAATATAAAACTAGATTTATATTACATAACATGGATGTCTCTGTCGTGATACTATAAATTGAAGACAACAAGGTAAAAAAAAAAAAAAAGGAAGAAGCAATACCATGAACCTTCTCATCTCACTTGTATATGCTAGCAGCATGCGTTTCAACGATACTTTATTAAACGCTGTTTTATGAACAGATATCATAGCTACATACTGCGCATATCACATCTTTTAAGATATGCAAAGACAAAATATCATAAGGACAAAATTATAACTGCCAAACTTGTTAGGTTGGTGACTGTTAGGATGGATAAGTTTTTGTACTGTAGATTGATAATCCCAGTTTACCTAGGGTAAAAAAAAATTTTAAATGAATAAGGAATGCATCGGACTGCAGGGCTTCTCTTATGTTGAACCAGGCTTTACAATCACATAAGAGCCAGAGCTAATGATGGGGACACAGTTAAATATGCCTATTACAGCCTGCAAATTAAACAAGCATGCCTAACAATAAACTTATAAAATTGAGAATGCCTCAAACATTAAATATTCAACTATTAACATCTCCATGCTTGGTTTCTTCCACGTTAAATTCTCATAACGGAGATAAAAGGAAATATCGTCTACTACTAAAGAAGCCCAATTGAAGGTTATCTATGATTTTTTTAGACCATACATAATAGTTAGAAACCATTTTATATTCTTAAATATTACATTAATATATTAAAGAATTTTTCTTTGAGAATAAGTTTGTAAGGGTTGCTTGACACGAATTATTGTATCAAGCACCACTCATCTCCTTACAATTACAAAGCACTAAGCAGTGCTTATATGAAATGAGATGCTTGTTTAAGCACTCATTCTCTCTCCTATTTTTGCTTGACAGTGTGTCAGGCTTGTAGCGACCCCTCATTTTTTTATTATTTTTCTTTTACTAATTTATTTAAAATAATAAATAAATTATTACTATTATAATATATATAAATAATTAAATAATTTTTTATACTTTAAAATTTTTTTAAATATATTTGGATATTATATAAAAAGTAGAGATAATATTGAATTATTTGAAATATAAAAAACTAGTAAATAACTTTAATAAAATACTTATTTATAAAGTGAGGAGATACTTATAGTAATGAAGTGTCACTCTAAGCACTTTATCATTAAGTTTCTTTACAAGAATTCTTCGGTATATCTTTCAACAGTCCTTATTGGTCCCATAAAAATATACAAGCGATCAAAAATTAAAAGAAAAAAAAGAAGAATTAGAAAGAAAAGCCAGAGAAATATGCTGAGCAATGAACTAATGCAATCGTTAAGAAACTTTTGGTGCGTTTACTCCGTTGAATGAAATGAAGAAAAAATGAAAATTATTATCATAAAAGAATTAAATTAAGCTGTAATAAATCATGAATCCATATTACCTTATTTACTTGATGTACTTTGTTTAGTTCAAAATTGTTAAATGAATAAGACTTGAATAACTAATTATAATACCAAAATTACCTATGACATTTTTATAATAAAATAAATTCAGAACTCATCAGAATCACGTTAACCTACATCTTTTTTAGCTTTCCAAATTTGCAAAAACAACAAAATATAATTGACAAAAGCAAAAAAAAAAAATATCCTAAGAAGCTTTTCTTCTTCTTCTTTGTAAAGGAAAAAATGAAAAACGGAATCAAATCCTAAGTCGTAACTAGCATGAACAAGTCAAACACAACTTTTATCTTTTAGCAGCAATAAAACTCATCCCTAAATCAAAATCCTCCAGCCATATATAACTTAAGAAAATTAATTTCTCTTTTACCAATTACGAAAAAAACATTCCCAAATCAAAATCCTCCCTAAATCAAAACCCACCACACAAACGTCGTATGAAGGAAATGGCTTTTCTTTTTCTTCTTCTTCCATATATGGGCCTTCTTAAATAGTGGTGATAAGAAGCTTTTCTCTCAAATTTTCCATAAATGGGTTTTGCTTTTTATATATCTTCTCCGCTTACCTCATATGATGGAGAGATTGAGAGAGAGAGAGAGAGAGAGAGAGAGACAGGAAATGAGATGAAAATGAGAGATGATCACAGTTTAACAAACCTTAAGGAGCTTTCTGATGAGATAGAGTGACAGATAGAGGTAAGATAGTATTACTTGCGTGAAGATAAACTAAGGAGATGCAAATTAGGTTCGACGAAAGTATTTGATAGGGTTTTCAATTTTGCTGGGTATGTTTATTTAAGGGTAGATCTTGGGAATTTTTAAAATTTGTTGAGGGCAGGTTTGGGAAAAAAAAAAAAAGAAAGGAGGATCCGTGAATCACAATTACGGACATTGGAGGAGGAAATACAGATTCATTATTTTCACGTAATATGGATTCAGCCATAATAGTTATTACAGGGCGAGATTTGAAGTGAACGACGAAATGGGCCTTCAATAAGGAATAAGGGAGAATGGAAATTCATTCATTTGGAATGGCTATTCATTCATTGTGAAGATGTATTGTTCCCTAAAACCTTATGACGAAGCAACCATACAAAACCATCTACATCCCTAAACCTTGGCATGTGCAACAAAAATCAATGATATCGACTTAATAGTATGAGTTATCCACAAAGGTTGGGATGAATTAGGGTTTCAGGAAATGTAATTTAGACAAGGGAAAGGCGTAAGGGGAAAAATAACTCGTACACTTGCGATTTAGGAGACGCTTTAGTACCAACTTTATTGCCATTTACGATTTTGCATTGGATGAAAGAGATGCAAAGTTTATGGATTCTCTATGAGAACGATAGAGAAAGACTAGGAGTAGGGTCAGCCAATGTTAATGGGAGGATTGAGGAAGGTTTTATGTTTTCCTGATTTTCCTGCCTTTACCTGTACATCCGATAGCTAAACAAAACATAGTTGGTTTCACCGATAAGTAGGTAGATTTGGATTAAACTGATCCAAGGGCTGCAACTTTATGTCTTGGTATTGGATGGTGTAAAATATGTCGGCTTAATAGATGATTGGAGTCAGGCTAACCATAAAAGTTAAGAACTAAAAAGAAATGAAGAATATCACTACTTCGATATGATATTGATTTTGATACTAAGGCTATAGTACATAATACATGAAATAATGGTGTAATACATGGAAAATATTTATTAAATAAGTATTGCAAATTGCATTTCACTTATTTTGTAGTGCTACCTTTATTAGCTACATGTAAGTATTTATTTATATATATATATTTTTTTTATAAATTTTCCTCACCATCTAATCTACTTCATACTTTGCACTCTCTCAAACTTCAATATTGGTTAAAGATGTTTAAGAAAGTGTTGGATATGGAGTAAATTGGGAGCTAGAGAAAATATATGAAAAACATAGGCCAACGATTACTTAAATGCAACGGAAAAAATGTAGTGCCAAAAATGGGATGTTAACATTGTTTGTAGTCATTTTTAACTATGAACATTTATGATACATTCAACCATCATAACACTAGAGGTAAACATTTCATTACAGTTGTCGACTTCTCTATCTGTCCTTAATTCTCGACTTCTATGGATGGCACCTTTTTTAATAGCTGAAGATTTCTAAAAGGCAATACAGGAAGCACAATCTGAAGAGATATTGATGTATATTACAACATTAATGTTATAGAAAACTTTTTATAAATGGATTAAAATATTGAAAGATGAAACATTTTTAGAGAAATAGAACAAATGTTTACAATCTCATTACGACAGCCTATGCATGTGTGTGTTTATGTTTATGCAAAAAAATAGGGAGGGCGTGTGTTTGTACGTGTATTTGTGTTTGTGTATGCATGTATCAGTGCAAATATGTTGGTCATTGAATAGGGATGGGGATGGGATGTAGCAAATGTAGTATTGACAAGATAATTCATCTCCCTCTCTCTCTCTCTCTTGAAGTTTATGTCAGGTTTGTACAATCTAATCGGTTCTAAGTTGATGATGCAGCAATCTGAGCTGGTGTCGGTGCATGAGTTTGACCCGCACTATGCTGGGACTTAGATTGGCAAATTCAAATTACTTTTCGCAACTAACAAAAGCATGTGCCCTCTAATTTAAATAACTTCCCAAAATCAAAGACGTATCAATTATCAATGACCAAAGAATTGTATTTGAATGAAAACATCCCATTTATTCTTTCTCTTGCACAGCACCACAGAAATGTTGACCCATCTGGCCTTCGAAACCTAATCCTTAAAAGCAAATGCAATGCAACAAATCAACGGCAATGCATTGAGTTGCTATCTAAAGCAGGGAGAAAATCATATTTCCAAGTTCCAGGCTGCGGCATATCAAGGGCTATAATAAGAATATTCATCATCACCGAGGTGAGAAAGCTTGCTCTATTTGCACTATTGGACGAATGAAAATAGATGCATATAAGAGTCTCCAAATATGTGTTCCTCTTAAGTTAAATTCCTAAGTAAAATGGAACGAAAAAAAACTTATTATGGATATAAAAACTAGATTTATGTTACATAACATGGATATCTCTGTCATGATACTATGAATTGAAGGCAACAAGAAAAGCTAACAAACAAGTAATACCATAGGCCTCCTCATCTCACTTGTATATGCTAGTAATATACAAAGTTGCTATCACCAAGAAAAAAAAAACACAGGGGAATATATACCTTGGTTGGCTAGCCACTAGCATTAGGTGTTGTTAATGTGCTATGCAATTTCACCATGACTGAATCTGGTGAGTGCATCAATTCACTTTTCAGCAATACTGCATCATCCGAGAGACTATCCATTTCTTGAGCTTTATCAGTTGGTTGGTCCTGTTTCTGAATACTCTTAAGAGTTTCCAACACTTCTTCCATGTGCGGTCTCATCTCCTTCGAGTGCTGAAGGCACCGAAATGCTAATTCTGCAACTGCGATTATCATTCTTCGTATGTTGTCATTACAATCGAAACCCAGATGTTTATCTACGACCTCATGCAGTGCATCACTTTGAATCTTGTTCATGGCCATATTTGCCAGGTTTATCTCATGCCTATGTCTTGTGATGTCAACCGCAGGGAGTGATGAAATAAGCTCTATCAGAACAACTCCGAAGCTGTAGACATCACTCTTCTCGGTTAGTTGGTAACATTGGTGGTATTCTGGATCCACATAACCTGGTGTTCCCTGCGGGGCAGTGGAAACATGCGTGACATTCAATGGAAATAGGCGTGATAATCCAAAATCTGCAACTTTGACCGAGAAATTATCATTCAGGAGAATGTTGTAGGTTTTGACATCGCGATGGATGACATCCGAACGATGGAGATACAGTAATGCAGCTGCTGTTTCTACCGCAATGTTCAAACGAGTAAACCAGGGAAGTGAGCCAGGTTTTGCCTTGTCGCCATGGAGATGATCAGCAACTGTACCATTCGGTATGTATTCGTACACAAGCAAAAGCCTTCGGCTATCTGGTGAGGTGCAACCATATAAAGTTACAAGGTTGGGGTGTCGTAATCGCGCTAAGATCTCTACTTCATTCAGAAATTGCTCTTGTCTTTTGTAGTTGTTTTCATACAAGCGTTTGACTGCAACAATTCGACCATCTCGTAGTCTACCTAGAGAAAAGGGTCACAGAACTTTCAGGATTTATATAAATGGCTTAAATAAACTTGAGATGATTAGCCACAGATTTAATCTTACCTTTATATACAGTACCAAATCCACCATCACCGACTTCCTTCTTCTGATCAAAATTATCTGTAGCCTCTTTAAGTTCTTCATAGTCAATGATTGGAAGACCATAGCAAGCACCACCATTTTCGAAGTCAGTTCTAGAGGAGGAATAGACAGACGAGAAGCTTCTGGACGTATAGGATGTAGGAGCATATTTTCTTTGTTTCCAGCGTCGATTAATGAAGAAAGCCACTGCAAGTACAATGCCCAGCCCAACAACTCCTGATGTAACACCTATAGTAAACACAGAAAGAAACATGGTTCAATTACAGGAACTAGTTCCAGCACAATTCTGCACTTTAGATATTTTTTAAAAATGGATTGATGATCATTATTGTCTAAATTTGCACAAAATTGACCAAGATGACAGAACAACTATTTATGCTCGTTACCTATTCCAACTTTGATAGGTCTACTCTTGCTACCTGAAATGCCGCCACAAAAAGAGATGAGAATTAGTGAATTACCAACTATATTTCTGAAAAATGTATGAACATGTAATGATAAGGAGTGCACAATAAAATAAGAAGTTAATTGCTCTTCAAACCTAAATATCGATTTTTACTTTTATAATTAGTCGACTAATAAAACATACAACATAGCGTTATTCATCCGAGAATGAACGTTTATTCATAGAATCACAATAGCATTTATTTGCAACACGGATAAACTAACGGCTAGAATATGCCATATTTGCTGGATTTGACACATTAGTGATCTCAACTAGACAAATGCACAAAATTAAACCAGTTTAGTTGTTACCACAGATAGAGCGTTCAATAACTTACCATTATCATCACATGTTTGCACATGAGTTCCATCGTGGCAATAACAAACGGATTCTTTATTTTCAAACCCACAACGCCCACCACTAACCTCACAATCACTACAATTATTAGCAGTCCAATTCAAAAGAAACCCCATCTTCAAGATATCACTGTAGCTCATTCCAATTAAACTATAATAATCGGTTGTAATATCAACGGGTACACTAACATAAGATTCACATGACAAGTTCATCAATTGCAATTCATCCATATAAAAATAAGCAAAAGAGTTGTTGAAGGAAGGGCTGCCACAATTCACTGGATAAGTGTAGGAGTTCATAGGCTGTGAAGAACAGTTATAGCGGAAAAAAAGATTAACATTGGCAGAATTAAGATTAAATGGAGTTCGATCAAGGCTAATGTTGTGTAAGGGAGGATTGCACGAATCCTCCTCATATTCAGCAGCTCTTGCCAAAGTAAATGAGTGGTTAGAATAGAAGATATCTTTGATGATAAAATTGTCTTCAGAGAAAGTTAGGACAGGGTAACTGTGGTTGCAAGAAATTTCGAAATTTGGATAACCGCAATAGGATTCTTGTTCATCAGATATCCAAAAAGGATAACTGATGTTTGGTCCATTGCCGCAATTCCGTGGTGCACATGCCTCAAATTTGAAGTCATCAGCAATAGCTGAATATTTTAGGGCAATGAAGGCAACTAAGACCACCTGGAAGTACCTATGGCTGATCATGGAATCATGGAGACGGTGATGCATTAGGAATCGAAGGAAAGAAGAAAAGGAAAGCACCAAATGCAGAGAGGTGAAGAAGAGAAAGGCTTCTGGTGGAAATTTTCTTTATAGTAGCTGCGACTTATGTCTTAGTCTTGCAGCAATGTTTTTTAAGTAATCCTAACTTCAACCAAATGTCATGTTTCCATTTTTCCACAGAAAAAAAAAAAAAAGGCAAAACACTAGCGAATTGGTGGCCAGCAAAAATAAATTGATGCCATACTTGAACTAGAGCGCATTATGTGGAAAAACTATTCAGATTTCTTGGTCAAAGAATATCATATGACCCACCAAGATTTAGGTTTGAAGGTGGCACCAACTATTGACATGTTGACACCTAATCATCTAACCAAACTCATGACTATATTATATATCTTAAATTAATTGTTTGCTGGATCCAATGTTTCAAATGTTTAAAAAGTCATTGGATCATTCAATACTAATGAATAACGCATGCTCTGAATCGGTAATGATTACATCATCTATTCATGTACTTTAGGTGGGTGTGTTACATCTAAAAAGAATAAAATCTTTATTTTCTGAGACAACATAATGTTACACATATATTAAAAAAAAAAAAAAAAAAAAACATTTGGAGTTGGTGGAAGGATGAATGAGGATTTTTTTTTCCTAGATGGTACTTGTAATGTTTCTTATATAATCATATTTGTTACACATAAGAAAAATATAAAGTAATATTATATTAACAGCATGTGATTAAATGGTATATGAATAGAAATACAAATGAAAAAAAATTTTATCCATAAATAAAATAAAATAGTTTGATGAAAAACTAAAGCGGTTTGGCAATCGGTTTCAAGAGCAACTATATAGGCTGATATTTCTACCAATAGAGTCCAAAATCATATTGAAATATGAATTATATGATATTAGAAAAGTCAAATTTAAAACGTCTGCTAACTTTATAGCCGAATAGGACATTTGGACCAAGAAAACGTCTGGAATGAGTAATATGCATATGGAGTTTCGAAATTATCTTCACGCCAACAAAGTCAATATGAACTGAATGGAATTCTCACTACTCTCCCAATCCCAAAGTCATGCTCCATCTTTTGATCTATGGAAGAATATTTTCCGGGCATCTTAACTCGTGGACTAGCTTGATTGCTTCAACGATAATTATGTTGCTCAATTCAGTTAAAACAAAGATAGAAAAGGAAAAGTCCAACACTCCTATAACTTTTTTGCTTCTACTTTTTCTTTTATTTATTTCGTTTTGTTTTTTTTTCAAAGCAACACTCCTAGAATTTGAATAGATCTTTTTTTAACGCAGACTACTTAGTTTAAAAGGATAGGGGGATTGAGAAAGGAAATATTATTCATTACCAACTTTCTCCATGGTACTCGAGTTGAAAAAAGATTACATAGTTCCATATAACCAAATTATAAAATATATACCTTATTCATTTGATTTGTCTAAGTAGAACTGGTCATTAAACAGGCCATATATAGAACAGTAAAAACTGAAAATCAATGACTCTGTAAGAGAATAAACTTCAATATTCTAGTTCCAGTGAATACAAATCCATCCAAACCCTCCAATGGCAAGCTAGATTGTTGAACTACTGAAATTTACACACCATGTTACTCCCAGGCTAAGAAATTTTACTCTACCTTGTTATATTTTTTAACCTTTAAAATTAAAGAAAAATGACTTGTTAGAACTTCATATGGACCACAAAACCATCATTTATTTGACATTTTTTACTAACTCAAGTCTATTGCTTTTCATTTTATCACTAATCTTTTTTTTTTTTTTTTTTTTTTTTCTATTTGCAATTCATTCACACGAGAAATATCTCAACTCAAGAAGCAGCTTGCACCTCTTCTTCTGGCTTCATATCCCTAGGCCTAAAACAGGGCATATGGTTTAACTCATGGCTAATGATTTTCTACATTTGTAAATACAGGGGAAGGAAGAGAAATATACAAACAAATCTTTTTCACCAGAAATTTACATATTATCCTATAAGTTGAAATTAGATGTGTTAAGGTATTCTAGAGCAGAATCTTAAGAGTTTGAATCCCTATGCTGTTGTTTCACTCTCATTTAGTTGGCTTGTCTACTCAATGAACTTCAATATAAGGTGAGTGTTAAAAGTATAAATATGTAAAGATTCACGCACACCATAAGCTTAAGCTTTCTCCGGGAGCTATTGAACACGATGAATAGGTGGATGGTTTTGACAGTAGAATTTCATTCGTTCCTTGCTTTCCATAATCAATCTATAAACCTACTATATCTAGATTAATATCAATGCTCACTTTTCGGGTAAAAGATACATGCCACTGAGGATGATCATTTTAAACCTATATATAGATACTTACTTCGATGAGGGCATCTATCCGGATAAGGTTTATCCTGGCAATAACATACAAAAGCAGGTGAGTTTCTATTGGTTCCACAAAATCCACCAGATGATCTACAAGCGGGACAATGTTGGTCGATCTTGTACTCAACCCTAAACCCATCCTCCAAGGCTTGTTGCAGGCTGATTGAACCGTTTGTAAGTGCTTCAAGTGTCCGTTGAACAACAGGGACTTTTATACTTAGACTACAGTGAGTGATGTAAGGTTGGAGCGCTTCCTCAGATATCGAATCGTTGACAAAAAAAACTATACTATCATCATCGGGACATTGAAACATATTGTTCATCGGTTCTATAAGGTATGGATCAATGCAATTATAGAATATAGTAAGGTTGCTGACACCAGGGGCATAGTCAAACATAGCTCGGTTTATGACTGTGTTGAAAGGTTCGGCAGCTCTCAAGCATGGATTTACCCGTTGACCCAACCTAGCAAATGTTATGATAGTGCTACTTTCATTGATATTCAATACTAGATATCTTTCACTTTTAACTTCGATAATAGTGCGTGGAAAACCATCTTGCTCTTGGCACTTGAGCTCGAATCCTTCATGGCCGCAATATTCTGGTATGCCATTTCCCCAGAATGGATACGGAACATTTATATTTCCACACGTGAAATTTCGACTACAGTCGGTGTAGTATTCACCATCATCAGCACCACACAGCAATACTTGAGTTGTGAAGAAGGTGAAGAGGAGGAAAATGGAGTAGCTCCAAGTTGGTCTGATTAGAAGGAAGACCATAGCCATTGTGATGATATGGTATGGTCATGGACGTGGTACAACCTTGTTTCTTATTAAAGTGTGTCCCAGAGGTTACAGCTTTTGAGAGAGACCATGATGGACTGTAGAGGTTATGGCTTGTGATTTGTGCTAAGAATATGATTGAACGCTGACCGTTGACATTTCTTACGATGAAATTAAAGCACTTGTGTGGAAACTTTCTTTGTAGAAATTGGTGGGAATTGATTCAATGAGACAATTAGAGAGAGAGAGAGCGAGATGTTAATGATAAACATGGCATGTAGGAAGCTGCCACTGAGTTTCTCGGTCTTGGAGTTGGACTTGAAGTTTCAACTTTCATGGGTTATATCGGTTATTTCAGCTACTGAAAATTAAATTCTACACAATTATTTTTATTGCAATTTTATAGGAAGTGGTAATTTTAAATTTGTGTTAGAAAATGAAAGAACTAAATGGTCAAAGTTACTTGAAAAGAACGGAAACTTTTATTTTGTCTACCAATGAAGTTATGGTAGTGTTACTCCGTTTAGTCTCCATAAATTTCTCGCCAATGGTAGATCTAAAGTTGTTTTCGTCACCTTTGACAAATACATATGGCGAGGCTGAACAATTCAAAAGCTGTCAATGTGACATAATGTAATTACCAGGATAAAGAAAAATCATATATTTGATGATTAATAGTAGTAATTATTTCTTGAGGTGATAGGAGGAGCATTTTCTCCTTTAGATTTTTTTTTTATTGGGAATTTTTTAAATATTTTTAAATTATTTTATGCTCTACTTAGCTTCCACATGATATATTGTATATTATATATCTATTTATGTCCTGTATTTAAAATCTAATCACACTATTAGATATATTGAATACGTAAGAATTTTTTTTTTTTTTTGAATAAGTATACTTGAAATATCATTTCTAAAATATCAACTTAACTGCTTAACAATAAATTAAGACACAGCAAAAGAAAAAAAAAAAAAAACAGAGAGAGAGAGTAAATCAAGAGATTAAATCCTTAAAATTTTCTTCTCATTAGCATTTATGGAAAGCAGATGGATCAATTAGAGGGTGCACAAGGAAATACATTTCTTCACACATTAGAGCTAAAATATTACTATATAAAATTCTAATACATTTCCTAATTTTTGACACAATTTTTTCTAAATCATACTTGTTTGTATCTAACTTGACATGAATAAGATAAGATGGGACAACCAACAAGTTTTTGTAAGAATTAGTATAAAATTATTTTGTTACTCAAATATTTTTCTCCATATCTTTTATATGATAGAATATAATTGGTAGGATTCATCATTTTTTCCTCTTTCTTTTTCTTTTGTCGTCTTTCTGCTTCCTCTATTACTCACAAACCTTTCAGCTTACCACCCCCTAATTTGGGTTCACGATCCTAAAGAAACAACATTCATGAATTAATCCTACTAGGTGAAGATCGTTGTATCATTACCTTAGTAATTAATATTTTCTCTAATATTTAATTGTGTGATTTCTTTATGCTTGCCAAATGTCTTGTGTGGGGATAAATATCCACGTACTATCTAATCTTCAATGGCCTTTAATTATGTGAAATTAAATCAAATTTTTATTTTTTTTTTTCCAAACCGCAGGAAAATCATGATTTATTTAATGATAACTTTTTCCTCGCAATCTTAGACTTAAGTTCTTTGATATGCAAAGCTCAAGGATAAATTACGAGCTAGTTAAAAAGTAACCAGGTATCTGATGCGGTTAGGTAAAAGAATTCACCGGGCTCCGGACATGTCTTTTGATAAACACCTTCCGGGCAAAAACAATCGAATTCATGCGTCGTAGTGTTATGCCCACATCTTCCACCTGAAGAATTACAACTCCGACATTGTTCCATTTCCACATCCACCTTCCATCTAACTTCAAAACCTTCATAAAGTGCTCCAATGATCGTATCATAATAATGATCCATGGGCTCAGACGAAGGGTTTGGTAATGGAATGACTGATCCTTGGAAGAATTGGACATCGATGTGGTTTTTGCAGCCTCCTACCGATTGAGATTCCTCCTCCAAGGAGTCTGAGGTATTGAAGAGTAAGCAACCATCTGTAGCAAAGCCATCGTTGATTATACAGGAGAACCTGTATAGCAGACCTTGCACTAAATCCGGTTTGCAGTCAAAGTATAGGGTGGCATTTCGATTAGCAGGAACATACTCAAAGAGAGAAAGGTTTATAGTGGTGTCAATGTATCGTTCTGGGCAATTGCCAGGAAATAAATCTGCTCTTGCAATTTTCAAGATCCGTTTTTCAGTTGCTATGTGTTTCACCTCGTATTCAATGGACTCTATGGTCATAAGAAGTTTCTCTTGAACACATGTGACCTCGAACCCAGGATGCCCGCAATAATCCGCTCCATCATGAAGTCGGAAAGGATAACTTATTTCGGACATATTTCCACAAGTAAAAGGATGACACTTGGTAAAGTGTTGGTCATCATAAGCAGATACATATGCCGGGAATTGAATGGGCAGGCAGATGATGATGAGTGCACAGAATGGAATAAGAGATGGCATGGTAACAGTTTGTTAATAAGTTTAAGTGAAGAAGAGTAAGGTATGTTGGAGAATGTTTAAGAAAGGCAAAGAGCATGTGGAGTATGGTATGGATTGAAAGAAAAAAAAAAAAAAAGGCCAAAGTTTATTGCTTAAGGATGACTTCATCTAACAAAGTCTAGGAAGCTGTTGATTTTTAGTAAGAAGACCATAAAAGATTCCACGATAAATGAATCCAGCTAATGTTTGTCATCTAGACTTCTACAGCAACTGTCCAATTTCTAAGTTGACTTGGAATAACTATTCACAGAATTTGGAAAAATAGTGTCTAACTTAACAACCATCCAAACTGACTTAGAAATATATGGTCTCCCATCCTACTAGATTTCAAGTGGATTTTTCCTCCTATAATATGTAATATATATATTCATAGTATTATGATTAAGTGGGATGAAGCAGTTTCATCTTCTTTTCGCAACAAAATATGACACGTTTATAAATTGAGAAAAGTCAAGTGAAATTCTTTGATAATAAGCCTTATATTTAGCTTGCATCTTAAACTCTTTGGGATCAAAAAGTTTTTGTTCTTAACCAATACGTGAATGCTAGAAAACTGCAGTATAAGTCCCTCAGCCATCACATTTTCTTCTGATCTACTGTTTATTCTTTGACAAGTATGTACTTACAAACTCAATGCCATCACTGAAATTTGAGGAACATGCCTATTAGCTCTAAGGGGTCTGTTTTCTTTTACGAAAAACCGATCTCAAATTCTTTTAACTTTTATGAATAAATCACAAAATAGAATATCCCAAAAAAAGAAAAAGAAAAAAAAAAGAAAATACATGCACGCAATCAATCATCACAACGCTAGTCTTCTCATGGACTGAGCTATTTGAGATCATTGCCAGTCTATAAGTGGCAAATTCATATTTTACTATGGACTTTAAGGTATTAAAATTACGTAAAATCAAATTGATATCACAAGTAATTAGTTTTTATTGTAATCTTATTTATTTGTATCGTTTTTATGCCATAACCATGTCTTCCATACTATATATCACATCTATTTCATCTCTATTTCTATAATCGTGTTCCCCATTTTTGTAGATTTACATTCTATTATTGTGTCATGTCTAAAATTCTCAGTTGCCATCAACCTAGTGATGGTAGTGATAAATTCTTGCTTTCAACTTAAGAAAGGAAAGAGGGGAAGAAATCCATTTTATAAATATCGGGTGAAATCGGTGCAATTATGATATGAAGAAATTTCTTTTTTGGATATCAGAATGCCAGAAGTAATAATCTGCTTTGTCAAGAAGGCAAAAAGGGTAACTTATTTCAAAGATATGTTCACAGTTGAAGGGAGCACAGTTCATCAAATGTTCATCTCAGCCGGATACATATGCCAAGGATCGGATAAGCAGGCTGATGATGATTATTGTGTAGAATGGAATAGGATATTGAATGGTCATAGTTTTTGAAGTTTCGGGGAAAAAGAGAGAGCCAAGTTGGAGAACGTACAAGAAAAGCCAAGAGTGCGTAGAATATGGTAAAGGATCAAGATTGCTTAAGGAACCTTCCATCTAATACAGTCTAGGAATGTGTTGACCTGGTAAAGAGACCATTAAATTCCACAATAGGGGAATCAGAAATAGAAATTTTGTCATCTAGTTTCTAAGACTAGGAATTATAAGACAAATTGGAAAGATAATGTCCTATCCACAACCATCCAAATTGACTTAAGAAATCTTCGGTCTTCAATCCAATTAATCTTATTAATTTTAAGTGAGATTGGAACACACCAATATTATCATTTTACCACTTATAAAATTAACAAATATTAAAAAAGTGGCACTAATTTTGACAAATGTCTTAATACTATAAGAATATAAAATAAGAGATGATAATTCTCTTTTTCTTTTGTTCTAATTTTGTGCATTTTTTTTATCTTGGTAAATGCTTTTGTTATGTTGATCAATGGAAACATGGTTAAATAGGAATTTGAAAGCATACTCTTAAAATTTTGAAGATCTAAATATTTAATTTTAATGATAAAGTGCTACAAACTTATGTAAACTAAGACAAAAGAGATGGTAATTAGAAATTTATCAATTTTTTATTTTATAACATTTCTCGTTGTAAGGGAAAATTATGAGCTAAAATTTGACGAGGCTGAATAAGGGAAAAGGCATAGACTAAACTAACTTATTGATTCTTAAAGGTGTTTATAATTAGCTTTGGTTTGATTAAGTATAAGAAAAATATAAAGTAATGTTATATTAAAATATTTTTGTATATTATAGCATATGATTAA
Source organism: Lumnitzera littorea (assembly GCA_024138015.1). Lineage (NCBI taxonomy): Eukaryota > Viridiplantae > Streptophyta > Magnoliopsida > Myrtales > Combretaceae > Lumnitzera > Lumnitzera littorea. The sequence goes on along the minus strand of JAMXBB010000004.1, from coordinate 61,608,379 downwards.
AGGGTATATGAATAGAATACTAATGAAAATAAGTTTTATCCATAAATAAAATAGATCGATGAAAACCTAAAATAGTCGAGCAATCGGTTTCAAGAGGGACTATAGGCTGATATTGCTACCAATAGAGTCCAAAATCGTATTGAAGTATGAATAATATGATATTAGAAAAGTCAATTTAAAACATTTGCTAACTTTCTAGGGGAATAGGACATTTGGACCGAGAAAACGTCTGGAATGAATAATGTGCATATGGAGTTCCTAAATTATCTTCACGCCAACAAAGCCAATATGAACTCAATGGAATCCTCACTGGCCCTCCAATCCCAATGTCATGCTCCATGAAGAATATTTTCCGGGCATCTTCGCTTATGGACTAGCTTGAATACTTGGACGATAATTGTGTTGCCCAATTCAATTAAAACTAAGATAGAAAAGGAAAATTCCAAAACTCCTATAACTTTTTTCTTCTTTTTTCAAGCGAAACTCCTAGAATTTATTGGTTCTTTTTGATGTAAACTACATAGTTTAAAAGGATAGAGGGGTTGAGAAAGTGAGTACTTTTAATTACCAACTTTTTCGATTAGTTCAAGTTAAAACAAGCTTAATCATGAATTGCTGATATCCACATACCATATTATTCTTATTAACCAACCCATCGATATAAAAAGGTAAAGACCAAAAATCGATGGTCCTGTAAGGGAATAATTTAGAATATTCTAGTTCAATTGGATACAAATCCATCCAAACCCTCTGATGGTCAGCTAGACTATTGAACTACTGAAATCTACACACCATATTATTCTCGGCCTAGTACCTTGTTCTATTGTTCAACCTTTATAATTGAAGCAAAATGATTTGTTAGAACTTCATATGGAAGAGAAATATCTCAACTCAAGAAGCAGCTTACATCTCTTCTTGTGGCTTCATACGCATGGTGACATGTTACACGCATTTTCTATTATACTTTCCCCAAATTCATTCTTATGGCCCTTGTTTACGTTGTCCAACAGCGAACTCTTCACAAAATGACCAAGGAAACTCAAAATTCCTTCATTAAGTCCCTAGGTCTACACATTTTAGCACAATAAGAACACAGTCCTTGCACTAAATGGACATTCCTAGACCTAAAACAGGGCATATGGTTTTAAACTCATGGCTAACGGTTCTCTAAACTTACAAATACAGGGGAAGGCAGAGAAACATACAAACAAATCTTTTTCTCAAAAAATTTACATATTATCCTACAGCTTGAAATTAGGCGTGTTAAGGTATATACTAGAGCAGAACGTTAAAGAGTTTGAATCCCTATACCATCGTTTCACTCTCACTCAACTCATCTACTTAATGAACTTCAATAGATGTTTAGCCCACATGTTAGGTGAGTGTTAAAGTATAAAAATGTATAGGCTCACGCACACCATCAGCTTAAGCTTTTTGTTGCAGCTAAATTGAACATGATAAAGAGTTAGATGGTTTTGACACTATAGAACTCCATTTGTTGCTTGCTTTCCATAATCATCTATAAACCCACCATAACCAGAATAGTATCAAATTTCGGGTAAAAGATAAACACCACCGTAGATGATGATATTAAAACTATCTTGCTTTTAAAGGATATATGGATACTTACCCTGATGAGGGCATCGATATGGATAAGCTTTATTCTGGCAATAACATGCAAAATCAGGTGAGCTTATATTGGTTTCCCTTCCGCAAAGTCCACCAGATGATCTACATGTGGAACAATTTTTGTCGATGCTGTACTGAACATCAAACAGGTTGACGGCTTGATGCAAGCCGGTTTGATTTTCTGTAAGATTTTCAAATGTCACTTGAAGAACAGGGACTTTCATACTTCCGCTGCAGCTACTGATGTAAAACTGGAGCTCTCTCTCAGACACCGAGTCATTGACAAAGAAACCTACCGCCCTATGATTATTAGCACTATTAAAACATGGAAACATATTGGGTTTCGGTTCTAAAGGTTTTGGATCGATGCAACCATAGAATTTAGTAACGTTCGTGACACCCGTGGCGTAGACAGACATGATGTAGTATGTATTTGTGTTTGTGTTTAAAAATGCATCATCAGGAGGTTGCGTGCATGATTTTTCCAAGAGATCCATCCTAGCTATTGTCATTACAAGGCTATTTTGATTGATCCTCAAAACTAGATATTTTCCATCGTCGAAGTACGGATATCCATATCCTTCTTGACACTTGAGCTCGTATCCTTCATGCCCGCAATATCGCAGTCGGTCATTTCCCCAGAATGGATAGGAGACATCTATATTTCCACACGTGAAATCACGACGACAGTCGGTGTAGTATTCATCATCTTCAGCACCACACAGCAACATTAGCATTGTGAAGAAGGTGAAGAGTAGGAAAATGGAGTAGCACCAAGTCGGTCTCATTGGAAGGAAAACATGATATGGTACGGTCATCGACGTGGTACAACTTTGTTTGTTATTAAAGTGTCCCAGAGGTTACAGGTTTTTGAGGGAGATATATCGACATCTTTATCTTAAAAATCTTGTCTCGTACTCTTAATTATTATATTAATATTTTAAAAGGTATTTTTTAAAAGATTTAGTATTTTATACTAATTGCTTTACAAAAATTCGTTTACATTATTTTTTCGATTTTTTTTAATTCCGATTACTACTTTTAACTAATAAAAACTTAAAAAAAAAAAAAAAAAGAAAGAAGAAAAATAGGGGTTGGGCAACAATAAGCGACGCACTTTGTCGCTAAGAGAGCAGACAAAGTTTCTCCACGCCGGACACGGGAAGACGAGCAAAGTTGGTCTAAGATAGATGGTAGACGTTTTGCCTTGTGATTTGTGCCAAGAATATACTATGAACGTTGACCGTTGACATTGACGAAGAAATTAAAGCACTTTTGTGGAAATTTTCTTTGTAGAAATTGGTGGGAATTGATCCAATGAGACAATCAGAGAGAGAGAGAGAGAGAGACGTTTAAGAGTGAAAGTTTTCTCTGATTCCATAAGATTTTATTTTTTTTTTTAATTATTTGATTTTCCATTCCATTCATTCTTTATCCAATCGTTTTATTATCTTACTATTTTTTTAGGATTATATTAATAATTTTATATTATACTTCATTTTATATAATAGCTAAAATTCCTTTAAACTTTTTTTCTTTTTATTATCCAAACACGTTTAAAATTTTATCATAATTTTTTTCTCTCATGCTTTTTCCTTTATACATTACTCATGTAAAAAAAAAAAAAAAAGAAGAAGAAGTGTTGAGGGGAGCCAAAAGCGATTTTGTCAGGAAATGGTTTCCTTTCCTATTTATTTCATCCTAATTACATCCTCTATCGAAAAAGTAAAATTTAGTCTTCTCCATTCAATTCCTTTTCCTTCCCATTCTTCTTCATCCCTTTCTCCTCCCAAACAGCCTCCTTAAATTTCTCGCAAATGATTTTTTTTTTTTTTTTTTTTTTTGTTTCTTTGCGCCAAACACAAATCATGAATTTAAACATTGTTGTTGTCACTTTTATGAAATTAGTCTCACATTCAGAAGCCCCCGATTCGGTATAAAATAATGAATTTTCGGAATGAAGGAAAAGCATATATTGGATGATTAATTATAATAATATCTTGAGGTGTTAGGAGGAGTTTTTCATTTTCAGATATTTGTTACCGATAGCTTTTAATATTTTTAGATACTCACGTGCACTATAGTTAGCTTCCACATGATATAAATTTGTATTAGATATCCATTTATGCATTGTAATTAAAAACCAATCAAGCTATATATGATATATAGAGTAAATAAGAATTCTTTTCTGAAAAGTGAACCTAAAATATTTAGGAAAAAAGTTATTCTAACTGCTTAATACTAAATCAAGACCAGCCAATAAATGATAAATCAAGCGATTAAATCTTAAATTTTTCTGTAGCAGTAGCAATTGTCAAAAGAGAATTGATCAGTCAATGGATGGGATGCATGATGAAATACCATTTCTTCACGTCTAACTTGAAATATTTTACTAGACACAAATTCTTTTCTTAGGTTTAGATACAATTTATGCTGAATGATACTCAGACGAATCACCTACGATGGAACAACCGGACTTAGTTAAGTCTTAGTCAACCGTAAAAGGAAGTAAAATAAATGTCATATGATTTATCTATGCTCAACAATAATTATAATTATAGGAAAGATATTTACGAAAACTAGTTAGAGTTGCAAATTACGAATCAGCAAGTCTCTTGACTAGTTCAACCATAACAAACTTTTTGTAGGGTGTATAACACACGTAACTTATCAATTAAAATGCAGAGTTTTTCTCATATCCAAGGACCCAAGGTCATTATGCTTAAATAGTAAATAATATTCAATGTAAGAGATGTAATATAACAAACAACATTTGAATAACCATAGGAAAATCTAAACAGGACTCTAAAATATAAGATTATAATTAGGAAAATTCAAAACTCATCACGTACCTGAACGTAGGATATAAAGATTTATTTGATGATATCTATTGGGGTTGCTATATATTAATTGTTATGCTCTATGTGCTTAGCAGGGAACTCACATGCATATTCCTATTTGAACATTTTCCTCACAATCTTAGGTTCACGAGTTGTTTGATAATTAAGCACGGCTCAATGAAAACTTATCAGCTAGATAAAAATGTTAGCACGCATATGTGATATAATCGATGCAGCTAGGTAGAGAAATTTATCGAGCTGAGGACAAGTCTTCTCATAAGCTCCTTTAGGGCAAAAACAACTGAATTCGTTGGTAGCAGTGTCATGTCCACAATTTCCACCAGAAGAATTACAACTCTGACATTGTTCCATTTCCATGTCTACCTTTCATCTAGCTTTCGAGAGATAGATGCTGATGTTGTGCCTACAACCCTTTTCCAATTGAAGTTAATGCTCCTGGCTCAAATGTTCTTTTATGTAAGAGAACAAGTAACCATCTCTTTTTACGCTTGCGATTATATAAGATAACCAGGATGGATCTTGGATATGAGTCATACGGCAATCGTAGTATAGGGTAGCATTTTCACTATTAGGAACATATTCAATAAAAGAAAGGTCTAAACCGGTGTCATTGTATTGTTTTGGGCAAGGATCAGACAAGAATAAATCCATTCTTGTTTTCAAGCTCTTCTTTTCCCATGTTATGTAATTCATTCTGTATTGTATGGATCCTATCTTCATCATGAGGTTACCATCCACACATACAACCTTGAAGCCAAGATGCCCGCAATAAGCTGGTTCATATGCTTGTCGAAAAGGATAAGTTATCTTAGAGAAATGTCCACAGTTGAAAGGAGCAGAATCCATGAAGTGTTGTTGATTAGATCCAGATACATAGGCCGCGTATTGAATCAGTTGGCTAATGATGATGACGACGAATACATAAAATGGAATAGAAGATGGCATGGTAATAACTTGTTATGTTTCAAGGAAGAAGGGAAAGGTTATTTGGAAAATTGTTAATAAAAGAAGATTATGTGTATTTGCTATGTAAGGTATGGAGTAGATTAATAAAACATCAAGCTTATATTGTTTAAGGATGACATCATCTGACAAAGTCGAGGAAATTGTTAGACTTATTAGGAAAGTTTTTCTTATATCTAAGGACCTAAAGTTACTATGCTTAAATAATAAGTAATATTCAACGTAAAAGATGTGATATCATAAACAACAAATGAAGATAACTCCAGGAAAATCGAAAACGAACTCTGAAATATCATATTTATGGTGAGGAAAATTCGGAACTCGCGTACCCAGGTGTAGAATATCAAGATTTATTTGATGAGATCTGTTGGGGTTGCTATGTTTTAATTGTTATGTTCTATTTACCTTGCAGGGAACTCATATGCATATCCCTCTTTAAGTTTACGTGCAAAGTCTTGGGCTTATGAGTTGTTCGATAAGCAGGGCCTAAGAAAAACTTATCAGCTACTTAAAAAAGTTAGCACGAGTTTGTATATATTTGATGCAGTTAGGTAAAGAAATTCACCTGGCTGTGGACAGGTCTTCTCATAAGCTCCTTTAGGGCAAAAACAATTGAATTCATTCGTGGTATTGTCATGTCCACAATTTCCACCAGAAGAATGACAACTCTGACATTGTTTCATTTCCATGTCCGCCTTCCATCCAACTTCAAAACCTTTATGAAGTGTTTCAATGATAATATCCTCGAGAGGAAAGGTTCGACTCGTTGGAAGATTAGGTCTTTCGAGGAGACAGATGTTGATGCTCTGATTGCAGCCCTCTACCAGTTGAAGTTGCTCCTGGGTCTGTTCTTTTGTGTGAAAGAATAAGTAACCAAGTTTAGCTAAGCCCTCGATCATACAGGAGAACTTGTACGGATCTTGGATCTGAGTCTCTTTGCAATCGTAGTATAGGGTGGCATTTTCACTACCAGGAGCATAATAAAAAAGAGAAAGGTCTAAAGTGGCGTTAATGTATTGTTTCGGGCAAAGATGAGACCACAGTAGATCCATTCTTGTAATACTCAGCCTCTTCTTTTCCCATGTTATGTCATTCACCAAGTATTTTACGGATCCTATCTTCAGAATGAGTCGATCAAATGACTCATAATTAACACATTCAACCTCGAACTCGGGATGTCCACAATAATCTGCTCCATTTAGAAGCCGGAAAGGATAACTTATATCAGAGATATGTCCACAGTTGAAAGAAGCACAGTCCTTGTAGTATTGTTCCTTAGATCCGAATACATAGGCCGTAAATTGAATCAGTGGGCTGATAATGATTAATGCATAAAATTGAATAGGAGATGGCATGGTAATAGTTTGTTGAGTTTCAGGAAAGACGGGAAAGCTTATTTGGGAAATTGTTAATAAAAGCAGAGTATGTAGATGTGTCCGTGCTATGTAGGGAATGGAGTAGATTAATAAAACATCAAGCTTATATTGTTTAAGGAGGACATCACCCGACAAAAGTCAAGGAAATCATTGACTTATTAGGAAGACCATCAAATTTTCATATATCCAGCTAGAGAACGTAGAAATTGTGTTATCAAGACTTTTACAGCAAACTTCTGCTTTCTAAGACGACTTGCAACTATTACAGAATTAGGAAGAAATAATATCTCCCTTAGCAATCATTCAAATTGACTTGAAAATTTATAGCCCTACATTATGATTTCCAAGTGAATTTTCTTTTGGTAAAATATAATATGTAATAATTCTAAAAGTACCATTACTACTTTATGAATAGAATATATCAGTTTGAAATATCGAGCTCAGTTAGGTAAGCATTTTATAAATGCTGAAAATTTACAATAAAGCCTGAGGAAGATCATGTTTCCTTTTTTAACTCTTTACTTTTAGGAAAAACTAATTTTGAATTATTTTCCTTTATCGGCAAATATAAAATACAACACCTTGAAAATAAAAAGAAAAGAGTAATTTAAACAGAAATAAAGAAAGGAAAATCAAAAACCTTACCTAAAATTGAGGGGCATAACTTTTTAAGCAAGTGGCTTGTAAATACATTGAACATTATAATTGAAATGAAATTACACTTAACTATCATTCCATTTCTATCTCCACCTACTCCCTCATTCTTTTACGAGAATAACACTCCACTTGGCACGCATACTTTTTTCTCCTTCATTAATGTAATAAAAATTTTTATGGTTGAAAATATTATAATAAATACATTGAACATTATAATTGAAATGAAATTACAATTGAGATAATTATAGAGATACAAGAAAAAAGTTGTATGTTTATGAAAAACGTGAGAGATAAGTTATTATAATTATAATATATATATTATGATTTTTCATTAAAAATAAATGAAATTGATAGATACAAGAGAGGAGAAGCAAATCAAGCTCCACTCATTCACTTAGTGCTACGAAGAGTCATGGAGAGAGATTCAGTAGACTTCACAGTCGGGAGAAATCATCAATGGAAATCTTAGAAGAATCCAAAATAAAGCACCAGTCAAGGAACGCGGTCGGATTGCTTTAATTTTCCAAGATCGGGACTGGCTAAGTTAGGCCATACTAAAATTGGGCTTCATAGGAGGAGTTTAATGGGACTACAAGCCCATAAGAGATTCTGCTAAAATGGGGAGTCTTAAACGAGCTATCAAGCTAATAGTTTTTAGAACATCGCAAACCCAATATAATTACTTAGTCCTCTCCCATGTCCAAATAATCAATCTCGCATACAATATGAGTACTTGGTTGGGTACTTCAAATCTAGCATACTAGTTGCCTGTTCCACCTCTAAATTTTGGAATCATGTCAAAGCTGAAATATGTCCAGACACAACTACAAATGATGGCCTTCACGCTTGGGTTTGTGGCCTATTTTGCTTCAGGCTCATCAACATTACAGAGAATTGGGTCGCAATTATTGTTGAGGATTCATGCATATCTACAATTATTAAGTTCTCTGAACTATCAAATATTGTTGTATTACGCGTTACCAAATTTTAATAAAACATTTGTACATAAACAACGAAAAGAAGAATGATAAAGAGATAAAGGTGTAAAACTAATAGACAATTAAACTTGTAGTTAAAGTTCGGAAATTGGTTAGAAGTGATGAAAATTTTCCTTTTTCCTAGTTGCTTATAGTAATATATCTTTTACTATTAGAACATCTCTTGCAATTCTAACATTCTCTTTACCATTGGAAGCTTGGTATAGATAGATCTAGAATTTTCTGCATGAAAACAAATATGTTGATTGAAATTTAATCATTAAAATTTATTCTAATTTTTTATAGTCTTATAATATGAATACTAAACTCATGAGATGGATCATGTACGATTATTCCTTTTCCCTAGTCGTAATATGAAAGTTGGCTAAAAAAGAAGGATATCAAATTTTCAAAAAAAAAAAAAATTAATACATAATTAATGTGTAGTTTCTATATCCAAGGAAACTAAATCATATGAAATATTTAAATTAAGCATTGCAAATACAACAAAACAAGCACTTCTATTTATATGAAGATTCTGTAATGTTTTTCTAATGATTTTTCAATATAATTTTAAGACCTTACAAGTTCATTCAATTCCTAGTTTTATTTAAGAGGGAATTATAAATAATTCCCAAAATTTTGCTTCTTTATAGATATACTTTTGAACTTTCAAAATGTATTTTAACACCCTCTAGATAAATTGACAAATCGCCCTCATATGTTTCAAATAACCCCATTGAAATTTGACCTAAGTAAGTTTTTTAATTGAAAAATCAAACATCCTTTGTATTACTGATATATCAAATCTTAGAAAGTGTTAAAGTATATTTTGAAAATTTAAGCAATATAACAATGATGAGATTAAAATTTAAGAAGGACATTTGCAATTTCTTCTATTTTTCTTAAATGAAATTTCATATGCATTTAATTGATGTCTTTCCTATAATTTTTCATTTTCATGCTGCATGAGTGTATATCTATTTTTTTTTCATACCAGTGAAAAGAGCATCTCAATGGTATGTTGTTAGGTTAAATTGTTACCTCCCAACGAAATTAATTTCATTTTTAGTTTTCCTTCGAGGACGTTAAAGTAATCTTTTTTAATAATGTGAGAAGGCAATTGTTTGTATCTTCTGAATGGTTCAAAACACTTAAAAGTTTATAATTGAAGCATTGATCATAGGTCAATTACATTTAGGAGGCGATTAATCATTTCTTTAGTCTTCTTTTAGATTAGTCCATCATAGCAATACAAATCATTGAACTGAACCAAGAATCAAACCTAACCACACTAAATTGTAAAGTGCAATTCTTTTATAATTTAGTTTGATTTAGAGAGGTTTCAAATAATTTATTGTTCTTTTATTTTAGAACTTTATTTCATAATATTTTCATTATGTAGATACTAGAATCTCGGCTGAAGCATTTACATGGATATCATGTAAGGGGCTTAAAAATGGAATGAAATATGAAAATGTTTTTCATGATATGTTCAAACTATAATTTCCATTTTCCAATTTAGAATTTTATTTTATAATGCTTTCATTGTGTATATGTAATACCCTACAATATGAGCAAGTAATACTTGGAATCTGATAAATGTAAGATAAACTAAATCCATAAAATTTGGATATTATGATTATGCTAGCTCGCGAGCAATTTACAAAGCAAAAAAATTGAGAAATTTGTATTTAAGGACTTTATCATATAATTTAGGAAGAAAGAAAAATTTATACCAAATGGTACCAAATTATGATATAAGACCTCAATAGACAAAAGGAATAGCATTGTAAAGTCAGATTTTAAAAACAAGTTCAAATGTAACTAATATTACTTATAAACTAAAACTTATTAGGTTAAATCTTGGTTACCCTAAAAGTAAATGCTTAAGATTAAGTGTACAGTATAATATTCTAGGAGTTCCAAAGTATATTATGGTACATTATAAATGATAACAAAAGATAAGAATTATGTTCATATAATTAGCCTAAGGTCTATTCGCAGTTTAAATCCTTAATGTGCAAGGAATTTTCCACCGCTGTATGTCATTAACATAGACAAAAAAAGAAAATAATAAATAAATAAATAAGACAAATGTAATCGGCAAACAAATTAAACTTGTATAATGTATATTTTATTATTTTCCTTCCCTAAAGCAGTAAGCAGCAAATTGAATCCTTAGCCATAAAGAATTCTATAACCGCCACTATATTCATTGTAAATGAAATTGTGTCCACCGCCAATAGCTTGTTATTTAAGGGTCCAGCTCACTTGAAAATTTGAGAATTTCTCTACACAATTAGTGAGTTAGCATATGGAAAATATGAAGGGTCCGAGAAATCAATGTAAAATGTCTGTCTTCCACCGATAAATCATCCTTAAATTTACTTGGTGAAATATGAACTCGTTTTCTCTCTCTCCATGATTCCAGGGATTACAAGTTTATAAATGCATCTATCATATATTTATCATTTCTTTTAGGAATTTACATGCATAAGTTTTTATGTTTATTGTTAGATTTAAACTGTTACAATTATTGTATTTATGTCTATAAATAAGGACACATATATTTATGTATATGTTTATATCTGTAAGCGTATATGCTTTTAAGACACTATATATCATTATATAAACTAATTTGATAAGCATTACAAAGAGGAACGGGAGGATTACGTATACATATTTTAGTAACTTGCTACACGAAGTTAGGAAACGAAGGAATGTTCTTTGTTCTACTGAAACAATAAAGACGTAGCACTAACTAGCTTAATTCACATTCAATAGAATATTTAGTAAATCAATTAAATTGTTGTTTCGTTATTGGAATAGCTTAAAAAATCTGTACGCTAATTTAGTAAGTTTTCTCTCTAAATTAACCTATTTCTATATTCAAATGGTAAGATTAACGCATACCTATATTTACGTTTCCTATGAAATGTAGGAACGAAAACTATTCCAAGAGAAAAATAATAACAACGATACTCATAATAATAAAACTAGTGTTCCTATTATTATCGAGGTTCAAACTGGGGCAACACTTGGATGGTAAAGTTATCTCTATTGAATTACAGTTTAATGGTAAGTATTGATAACTTATTTCAGTCTTTTCATCTAAAAGTATATTACAATATGATATTCCAATACACTTACCAACACGCAATAGGACCGTTCATATTGAAACATTCCTTGTTATATTAAGATAAATAATGCGTTAAGTGATAATAGTAAGAAAATTGTAGTCCATAACTTAATTTCTGGATAAAAACATTGAACAAAATTTCAAAATAAGTGGTTGGCCCTTGAAGTATGCAAAATAACATCAAAAAATTATTTATGTAATTTGCTAATTGTACCGTATATTTTCTTTTTTTCCCTTGACAGGAACTTTTAGGCTAATTTAGGAAGTATAGACCATGTTTCCTTTAGGCTCCCAGTTTTGATGATACGTAATTCGATATGTATATATATAGTTTACATATATAAATTTAGATTTTGAAAAAGTAAGAGTTGATAATTATTTTATTAGATGTGCTATATTTATGATTTTATCCATTGGATGATTGGTAGTATAAACTATTGATGATATACGGTGAGTTTGAATTGTTTATAACTATATCTATGAATAGATTATGATAGGACAATTTGGGTAAACTACCTATGTTTGTCAGTTTGGTATCATAGGAAAAACTATATCGTTCTTAGAACAACATCATCAACGATGTAGAGTTTATTAAAAATAAATAAGAGTTAAAAGAAGTAATGATCCATTGATGTTAGCCATATAAACGATTAGCAATACACATTAATTATTATTACTATTCTTGAAAAGAGGATCGATAATGATAGTTATGTCTATAAATGTATTAGGTGAAGATAATCATATCAAATGATGGAATAAGCATTGGCCTAGATGAGTACCTCTTATTTGGTTACTCTGTGTTACGCAATGACCGAAAACGTAAACCACTCACCTACTTATTGTGTATAGCTATATGATACACTTAGGTGTATCACATGGCTTGGAGTACTTGTACTCTCAATTGATACGGTTTGTGATAAATTTTTGCTTGATATATTATAGTTCTTGAGTTTCATGCTTTTAATAATAGATTAGGATTTATAAGAAATGTAACTCAATTGATCTTGGTGATACTATTGTACTTAGTTGAGGAGAATGCTTGCCTTATGTGATGATTCATTGTATTGTGCTTGTGATTTGGTAAATCTTAGATGATATTGATTAAATACCTAGATGACTTGATTTTGTACAAAAGTTGTGAGTTCTATACTATGCTATGCATGCAATTGTAATATCTGACTATTGGAATGAAAGCTTGCTATTTTCTTAGATTTTGGTATTTAGTTAGAATTCATACTTGGTTTGATTAACTTGGAAATTGTATTCAGCTGGGTTGATTTAGAACCCATACTTGGCTAGGCTAAATATATTGAGTGAATGCATTCATAACATAGCACAAAATGGACTTACGAATCAAGCTTTCTCAACTTAAGATATTACTAAGTTGGGTTTTGAGCATGTAGATATATTGCTCAATTAGTTCTGGCTACTTTAGATGGTTTCAACTAGGCCAGCTATGCACTGAGTTTTTCTAGCCACTTTATGTGGTTTCAACTAGGCTAGCTACAAGCAGCTCCATGTTGCCCTAAGGTTTAGACTTTGTATCCAAATGCTCAAGAGTGTCGACTAACCAAATGAAAGGCTAAGTTGGGCTAAGATACTAATACCGGTACATATCATGTGCATTAGCATGGCATCCATATGATGCATAAACTGTTGTACATGTGCTTGATATTAATTCGATACTAGAATATGCTACATCATTGATGTTGTTATGATTATCATATATATGATATATATTTCTTGTTATGATTTATAATACTTTTGGTCGTTATACTTTCTATGTTTAATTTTATACTTGGCTCAAAACTAGACAAAACTAGGTTTTGAAGACAAAACTAGACAGGACTTAGAGGCTAGGTTAGGTGAAAGAGAGAACGATTAGCTACAGAGTTTTAAATCAAGTTCTTGGAAGTATATTTGTAGGAAAGTCGTCATACTACTTTTAGGTTTCTAATATTAAGGTTTTAAAGGTAAAATTTTATTGTCCTAATTGGATTTTGAGTTGAAAGGTAAAGTGAAATGTAATACGTTGAATGAGACTAATATTTTATGAAGTTCCACTATACTATTTTGTATTAATTGTAGGAAGTTTTATTGGAAATTTGTATAGTAGAGTTTGAGTTAATAGATTTGTTCCAATTTTAGCCTCATCCTTAACTTGGAGATAGTGTAACAAACCGTCTCCTAAGCACCAAATATTAAGGAAAAGCATAAGCAACCACCTCGAGAGAAAGGACATTACAATATATGTTAGAGTTTTGACTATAGTGATAATGTAGGTATCATGTAAGTCTTACGGTAAATGTGACTTTAGAAAAGTGATGTAAGAATAACCAAAAATGGGATAATGACAAAAAGGAGAACTTGCAATCTTAGTGTCATAAATGCAAAATGTAATAGATAAAAGAGCTTAGGGAGCATTGGTTGCTAATCTCGATTGAGATCATTCTTTACCTAAATTTCTTATTTGATCTTAGAAAATATAGGTTTCATAATGATCTACCATTTCTCATATCTCTAAAAATGCAAATGAAGAATACAGACTTAGTATTTATACACCCTTTGATCTAATGACATTTGTTAAATCACGTTGGTAATTAACACATTAGATAGATCTTATTTATTTCATAATGATCTTAAATGATCTTGCTAAGGCTCCAAGCCTATTAACATTCCTTGTGAATGCATTAACATATTTAAGAAAGGCTAGGGATAAATGGATTGATTCAACGATTTTTATTTCGTATCCATCGAGCCAAATTTTCCTAAGTCATCTTATGTATACACAAAAATTCCTAATCCCCATCACTTAACTCAAGGAATTAAGTCCAAATCTTAGCCCAATATGTAAATAGAGCAAATTAGTCATCTACATATTGCAACTAAAACTTTTTTATTTTTAGTTTTGTAATAAATTGTGAGTATTGTGTGCTACAGGATAACTTGCACAAGACAACAAGGAGTAATGGAGTAAGTTATTTAGTATTTTATCATTTTTTAATCTATTCTACACTTAACTCATAAATTATCTAATATTGATAATTTAGTAAAGAACTTACAGAATAATCTCTAATTTCTTTTTTTTTTATATCAAGATATGTAGTTACAATCCAATTGCAAATTATTTTGAAATCCAAACCTTTATGGAAATGTACAAGTGAGGGTTACAATGATATAAGTATGTTGTATAAAGTGAAATGTCCAAGAACTAGGTGTTTTTGAAAGTGGTTTGAGATGAACCAACCCAAATTAAATCGTATTTGCAGGAGTTTGATTCAAAAGCCTAAATCATTAAAAGTAGTTTGACACTAAGAATCTAAAGCAAACTATGTTATGTGTAGTTCTATTCAGTGTGGCCCTTAGACAAAATTGAATCATAAACATCCCTAGGGAGATTACGAGACAACCTAGACGTTATCACTTTAGGGGGAGGAAAGAGAAAGGGTCAGTTGAAGATCCATAATTAGCAGCAGAGACTTTAGACAGAGTCCATACAAGTCATTTACAAGATCCTGAATGGTTTTTTGGACTAAGAAGATGTATCAGAGAGGAGCAGAAGCAAATGGATTATGGATTTGAGTGAGAGCTTCAAGGGGTCTTTATCAAAGCACCGCATTCTGCCAAGCGTGGAGAATGGTTAGGAATATCACCACTTGCTCATTGTCAATCCACTACGTCCATTTCCTTTATCATATCTTTCAAACCACCAAGGGAATACTATTACCAACCCCAAATTCTTTCAAATTTCTTAGGTAATATTCTTTTCATAAACTATAAAGTAGGATTTATAACCAAAATTTGTTATTTTGTTATTACCTTGCAACTAAACGACGAAATTACTGACTATGGCTTAGTTCCTTTATGATTTTCATACAAGACTTGACGGCTGTAAAACAGGATACATTTTTTTGTAATTTTGGATATTTTTCAACTGTTCAAGGGTGTGAGAGTTTGGTGAGCCCAAATTAGAGAATGAAAATACGGCCTAAGTGGTCCACCAAAGAGTGTTTTAGATGGTGTTTTAGTTTAATCACTGAAAGGGATCAGCCAACGGGTAGTCGAGTGGAGTGATACGTAATGACCTCTTGCAATTTGTCATTCTGTCTCGGATTTTTCAATGTTATGATATTTCTTGTTCCATACCATATTAAAGCTGGAGATGGTAGGTTCAGGTTAATGCTCCAAGGGAGAAATCTAACTCAATAAATTAATCAAATAAAACCAAATTAAGCTTTATTGAGAGACGACATCACTCATTTAAACATTGGCGAAGGTCTTATTTCCTGAAGGTGAGATTAACTATAATTTCATTGACTCCTACTCGGAAAAGAAATCACAAGTCTACGGCTGGGATTATAATAAACGGACCATACCATCTCTGGCATGCCATATGCCATCTGTACTTTCTTAAACAATCTTCTGACGTAGTCAGAAAAGATGAACTACGCTATCTAACTCGCCGGTCAGACTTTCCAATCCAAAATCAAAAGCCAAGCAAGATATACCATGGGCCTATTTCAAAAACCCTTTCTACACTACGCGCACATTTCTGAACCGCAAATACTTTATGGCTTAATCGCCATCCAATATGAACCCTAAAACAATTACATAACTTAGCAACTGGCCGATTAATTAATTAACAATACAAGCTACACCAATAAAAATAACTTAAACGACCGCCTGATTAATTAATTAATCAACAATACGAACTATACTAAATATATATAATCAATTAATAAAAGAAGAAGATGAGAAGACCATACCTGAGCAGTATTTACCATTGATTTTTATTGATTCATCATCACAAAAACACAAGAACTGTCCTGTCCGATTATTGTACCCACACTTTCCTTTCGAATGTTCACATGCCCCACATTCCTTAGCCGTGTCCCAATCCAACACGAATCCCCCGTTCAGTGCCTCATCAAACGCGTCATTCAAATTCGGCACGCTGAC
This sequence comes from Lumnitzera littorea, assembly GCA_024138015.1. NCBI lineage: Eukaryota > Viridiplantae > Streptophyta > Magnoliopsida > Myrtales > Combretaceae > Lumnitzera > Lumnitzera littorea. Next base: position 61,591,815 of record JAMXBB010000004.1, on the reverse strand, counting down.
CGCCTCATCTTTGACCGCCGCCACCACCTTCTCCTCGCAGCTGTTTCTGACGTCAAGAAACCCTTCAGGCTCCTCACCCTCAATAAACACATAAGAATAATGCTTATCCTCAATGCCCCAGCATGATATGAGGTTTAGGACTCCATTGGCATAACTACTAGTACAATCGAAATAAAAACTAATATTCACGTCCAGTGTGTGGTTATAAGATAGTGGAAACGTCCCCACTGTCAGATTGTGTCGTACCCTTGGGCAATTTACACCAGACACGTCTTTGTCTACTAAAGTAAGGAAGTTGTTATCGTAGTTTATGTCCGTCACGTAATAGCTGTCTTCTGGCAGATCGAGGATGGGTTTGGTGGTGTTACCGTCGGAGCAGTTGAGGCCGAAATCCCGGTAGCCACAGTACATGTCGGCATCTGTAACCACCCAAAAAGGGTAGGAAATATTGACGCCGTCACATATGGTGGTGGAGCAGTGCGTGTCGAATGCGGCGTCGCCAGAGGGGAATTCGAAGAAGACAAGGTGGAGGAAGAGGTAGAGAAAGGAGAGGAGGTGGAGTTCGTAGTTGAAGAGGAACATGTTTGGAAAGTGAAAATGAGGTTGAACATGTTGGGATGGAGAGTTGGACAAGCTAAATAACGATAGATATGTTGGGCTGGGAATAATATAAATTTGACTTGAACGCTGGATGTGGTTGTCATTTTATGTCGTAGGCACTCGGAAGGCACCATTGGCATTTTAATCAATTAATTAATTAATCCACACTGGAGAATCTCTTTGTCCGCCCACGGAATTCACGATCTCAACTTTTGAAGCAGTAAACCCTTTTTTTTTTTTTCCTTTTTCCTATTCTGAATATCAATTTTCATTTGATCGGAACTAAAGTATTAACTTCACCTTTTGAAGTTGTTCATTTATTCTTACCTACGAATTACAATAAAAGTCTTGCAAGAGTAAAAACTCAACCATCACTGTTGCGGAAAGAAATAAGTTGATTAGACTTTTATTTTCCTTCATTTTTTTTTTTTTTGGGTTCCAAATTAAATTAGACCTTCATTGCATGTAGGGAAACCTGGAAACGAAATGGTAGATTGAAAAAAAAAAAAAAAGGTAGAACTAATTGATAATAATAAAAATAAACTCATAAAATTAAGGTAAAAAAACAATAATAAGAAATTATATATAACCCACAAAATTCATAAAAGGAAAATAATAATGAAGATGTTAATTAAATGATTATACAATATAAGTTATGACAATTTTGAAAAACTGTTGAAAATGTTGGGAGGTTATTTAAGAAGGAAAGAAAATAAAGCACAATAGGGAACAACTTAAAGATATTGGCATTAAAATAATTAAGTTTATAAATTAGAGGCAATCTAAGAAAAGATAAAAGATATCATACCCTATCTATAAATAGCCCTCTAAAACCTAATGGACTTCTTCTTTCCACTTTTTAACAAGTGACAAGAACCTCATTAGAATAGAGACATCAAGCAAGATTTGTGAGTCTGAATTGCCATCTAAAAAGAATCTCTTGGAAATCAAAACAAAAATTAGAGGTTTGGTTTCCTTAAGGTTTCGATTCCTTGGAGTAGCAATGCGGATTCCATTAAAGGTAATCTTAACCTATAATGGGATGATCAATCAAGGTATGATTCAAATTTGTGACTTAATGATCCCTAAATTGTAAAATTTTTGTAAGTTTGAGAGCACACTTGAGTATTTTCTGTTTCCAAGAGTTTTCAATGTAAAAAGGAATTAATCTACAAGGAGATGAAGTATTAAGGTTAGAGCATGTTGTTACATCTTAATAATCGAGGTTTTGATTTTAAGGTTTTGCATGAAGTGTAGTGTATAAGGATTTTTTATTTTTATCGTGGATTAGAATTAATCAAATGATCGAATAAAGTAATATCTATTTCCTTTACACTAATGTTAATGCTTTTTCAATTTCAAGAAACACACCTAAGTGTTTCCATTGTTATAAATCAATAAAATCAAAAGAAAATGGATTTCGAATGGCATAATGAGTAAGGGTTGAGAAAAAGATATGGATGTGAAGCTTTTGGTCGAAGGAAGGTAGGATTGGGACAAACAAGAGGAACATAGTTAAGAACATAAGTATGGTTCAACCCATAAACCCCTTAGAGATGTTCTCTTTGAAGTGTTGAGTGATACACAATTTTGGACGAAAGAATTATAGTCGAAAGCATGAGCATGAACCTAATTGTGAACCCTTAGAGCATATTGGCATGAGAAGCATGGGCGTAAAAGAGTGCAGTCATGGTTATGTAGTTAAGTACTGAAAGGTTTATAACTAAAAGTGTGGTTGTGATCTAGACTGTAAACCAAGAGATATTGAGCTCAAAGAGAACCATGGCCTAAAAGCATTATCATGATTCTCCCCGTAATCCTTTTCTTTATCTTTTACATTTCATTTTCTTTTCTAAGATGTACGTACTTAAGTTAAAATTATATAATTTGTTAAGATTGGAGACATTCACCAAAATTGCCCAAATGGGGGAGCGATGATTAGAATTTTAATTTATGATTAGTATTTCTTGTTTAATAATTTAAGAGAACTTGTTTAGATGATGTTCTTATTTTACTTAGAGAATTAAATTTTATGAGATAAATAAGAGATTAATACATTTATTTGGAGATTTTAGTTAAATATTTACACTTAACATGTCATTAAAGGAAAAAGATTTATGATAATCTATAGCATCTTGAGTCTAGGGTGCTACAAATAAAAGTTATATCAAAGTTTAGGTTTATTATCTATAAGGAACCTAAAAGAATAATTTGTAAAATGTTGAAATGGTGAGAGCAGGTGAATAAGGGTCAAGTGTTTTTCCCTTTGGAGTTCAAATCATTAGTATTTCTTTTCTATAGATTGTTAGTAATTTTATTTTTATGGGTACTAGATATGGTAAATTGTATTGGAGACTTTTTTCTATTGTACTTTGTTTCCAAGATCATAGATAATGACAATAGGATTAAATCATTTAAAAAGAAGTAAATAGGTACATATAATTAAGGAAAGATTATAGTATCATAATAATTAAGTCTTCTTACCCTATAAGACATGATAATACAATAGATATCAAAGGAATTATAAGTTTATGTTTTCACTATCTTCCTATAGATACCTACAATACCTCTAGGGACTAATAATTGATCAAATAGGAATTAGGATAATGATAAGACAATAGATATACAACAAGAACATTTATAAATATAAAGTAATTATTATGTGATTGTAGTTATGCTTTAAACATGGTTGACCATAAGAATGGTAAAAGGTATATATATGAGTAATGAAACAACACAATAAATATATACTTATAAATCCCCATAATATTTCATTTGTCAACAAAAAGTAATGACACCGAAAATAAAAATGTGGTAAAATAAGTAATAATTATTCTCAAATAGGCATGAAAATATGATAGAATGCTAAATCAAAATATTAAAAGAAGAAACTTAAAACATAAAAAAAAAAAATAAAAAAGGTTGATTATGATACTTGCATGGTTAACCATAATACCTAAAATGGTGCTACCATACTAAATCAATAACCATAAATAGTCATTTAATTAATAATAACACCATTAATATTGACCATTGAGTACTTTAAAAAGTAAATATTATCTCACTATACCTTTATGGTGAGGAGAAACACAATCATAAAATAATGGTTAGTTAACAATAGTGAAAGCAAAATAACAACATTATTAATAATAATAAAAACAACATAAAAAAGAACGATGATAACCACTAAAGCAATAATAAAACGTTCTCGCTAAAATTTCCATAGTAAACAATGAGACAATGCCAAGAGGACCTAATAATTATAAGATCCTTATATTCAAAATTAACAATATGTCACTCTTTTAATAAAATATTCCAACAAGTAAGTGATAGGAAAATAAGAAATAAGTAACAAATTAAAATACTTAATGGAAAGAGCAAAATGAAGGGTTGAATATTTCATATGCACTTTAGGACACATACATAGGAGATGGAATGGTTAGTCCATGTTTCTTCCTTATTTTTTATTTGTGTAATATCATGTTTACTGCATCTAGAAAGATGTTGTCTCCTATCCTATCATGTTGTGTCAAGTCTATTTGAGTTGTTGGTTATATTCCGGTTATGTCTAGCTTAGAAAAAGCTAGACTCTCTAACTTTATTTGTATGAGTATTTACGTTAGGTGATATGGAATATTAGTTCCATAATATAGAAATAAATGGTGTAAAAAAAATCATAAAAAGAAATAAGATAGGCAAAGTTTTCAACTAAGTTAGTTAAATATAATCTATAAACAAGTAAGTGTCAATGCATGATGTTATTCGGTCCATTGTGAGATTAGAGAAATGACATTCACTTTAATCCTGATTAAGGTGTTTGACATCATACACTTATGAAGCAAAGCCAAATTAGGGTTTGTGTAATGGAGAACACTCTTCCCTTAAGACTATATTTAAACCATTGTCCATAACTTTGCTACAACCTCTTCTCCCATTACTTAATTTGATTAAGAGTGGGAAAATGACAATTTCAACTCTCATTAAAAGGTTTATGTTTAGCCCAATAATCATAGTCGGCTCCCCTAATGGGTTGAAATTCATGTCAAATTAGAAGTTAGACCAAGTTTAAGTTAATTCATTTTTTGGATGGTCAACTAATTTCAAACAATCTAAATAATATAATATGAACAAAACCACTAACTTACCCTTTTATTTATGTTGTAGCTCAGTGTTTTAAACTAGACTACCTTCTAACTAAAATGTTTATTCCTGTTATAATTAAGCTTCATTTATTAGACGACCTTTTAACTTACCTTCTAACCTTGCTCCCACTTCTATATTCCACTAGTTTATTCATTAATTGACCTTACTTTTAGTTAGAAAATATAGTATCAATTCCCCTTTTCAACATTATGACATCTCAACTCTATAGAATCCATATTAAACTTTTGTAACAACCTTCATATTCATAATTTTCTTGAGTAAAGCTAAAGGATTTGATTTTAAATCATGTATTTTCAACCTTAGACTTAGATTTCTAGACAAATCATTAACTTGAAACTCAAAAATCACTTATCTTGATTACTTATACCATAAAACCCAAAAATATGGCGTAATTATACAAATTAATGTATGCTACTATTTAAGAACACTTGCACTAGGATACTATTTAAGTGAAAATCAAAATTTACTCAAAATCCATCTTCAAGACTTTTTTTTTTAAAAATAATTACATAGCATGAAAATATAATCTTTGATGAGTTTATGTAAAAAGAAAAAAATAATGACCAAAACTACATCATTTAGATTTTTGAATGTTTAATAGAAAATTAATGGATGGGACATTCTCATAGTTTTCTTGAAATCATTTGCTGTTTTTAGTTAAGTTTTGATAAAAATAAGAAAAATCAATCATTCACTGGAAACCGCTGCTTTGGTTACCATCAGCTATCCCAATTATGTTCACCTACTAAGGGGTGGTGTTTCCCTTCAAGTGGTGGTGGTAATTCATCCCTAATAGTTGCTTATACCTTCGAACTAACAAAACCCCATAATTGCATTAGGTTTTTGTGAATTTTCCTTTATTGTCCTATCCACTCTCTTTGAGCTCTCAGTATTTTTTTTTTTTTTATCATAGGATGACTAAGATGAACTCTAAAAGGTTGGTTAGGCTTTTATTCTTAGTTTGAAAAATTTTAGGGATTTTTCTTTAGCTAACAAGTGTAAATTAGATCATTTTTTCATGTGTTTAGGTGTCCAAACCTCAAGTTTTCCACTTCCCCTTATTGATACCATGCTTGGTATAGTTAATACACAATCCTACCTATTAACACATGTTTTCTATTATTTATTTAATATTTTTATTTTTCATATTACTTTAGTATGTGTGTATATATATATTTCTTACATGTTATTCTATGTCATTTGATAATTGTAATACACGTATAATCTATCTTTAAGAGTCCATTAATTACTAGGGCTTAATTCGCGTGTTACCGGCTATTATGGAATAATACATTGAAAATTAACTTTTTTTTACTATATTATTATTTTATTATATTTTCAAAATCCATTTCTATGGAGTCTCTTTAACTAAATCTTCTAACTCACTCGTAAAATCCTAACTCAATTGAACTATTTTCGTAAATAACCTAAATTGACTACTTAAAACCTAATTACAACAGTATGGGCTTACATTTCCCTAAATTGAGTATTTAACCCTAGTTGCTTAAATTCCAAGGCCTTATATTCCACCCCTTTTAAGAAAAGTTTCATCTTCGAAATTACTATAACCTAAGTTGTTATCACGTTACTTAGACAAGTTAAAAATATATGTTCCTCCACATCTTTCTTGGAGTTCTAATTTAGATTTAACTTGACCTTATAAACTTACCTCTTTTCATTCGTTTGACTTAATCCCTATCAATCATGCTTCCATTTTATTTCCCTTAATTTCCCATTTTCTAACTCACCAATTTTAATAATTCATGCCAATATTACATTAAGGTCACTATAAGAGTTTACCAATATCCTTATTGCCTTTTCACACATCTTATTTCCCCATTTTCCTTCCTTCTAAACCTGATTATCCTATATTTAAAGAGTTGTTTCTTTTCCAATTCTGTCTAAATTCCTACACATATGGCTTTACCTCATTGGGAAAACTTATTATTAGTGATCTTACAACTTATTAATTAATTCACACTCGAGAATCTCTTTGTCGCCCACGGAATTCACGGTCTGAACTTTTGAAGCAGTAAACCCTTTTTTTTTCCTTTTTTTTTTTTGCCTTTTTCCTATTCTTAATATCAATTTTCATTTGATCGGAACTAAAGTATTAACTTAACCTTTTGAAGTTGTTCATATATTCTTACCTACGAATTACGATAAAAGTCTTGCAAGAGTAAAAACTCAACCATCACTGTTGCGGAAAGAAATAAGTTGATTAGACTTTTATTGGAAATCAAAACAATTCTTAGTTTTATTGAAGAGGGAATTATAAATAATTCCAAAAATTTTGCTTCTTTATAGATAGACTTTTAAACTTTCAAAATATATTTTAATACCCTCTAGGTAAATTGACAAATCGCCCTCACATGTTTCAAATAATCTTATTGAAATTTGACCTCAATAAGTTTTTTAATTGAAAAATTGAACATCCTTTATATTACTAATATATCAAATCTTAGAAAGTGTTAAAGTATATTTTGCAAGATTTAAGCAATATAACAATAATGAGATTAAAATTTAAGAAGGCCATTTGCAATTTCTTTTATTTTTTTTAAATGAAATTTCATGTGCATTTAATTGATGGTCTTTCCTATAATTTTTCATTTTCATGCTGCATAATTGTATATCTATTTTTTTAATACCAATGAAAAAAGCATCTCAACGGTATGTTGTTAAGTTAAATTGTTACCTCCTAGCGAAATTAATTTCATTTTCAGTTTTCCTTTGAGAATGTTAAAGTAATCTTTTTTAATAATATGAGAAGGTAATTGTTTGTATTCTCTGAATGGTTCAAAACACTTAAAAGCTTATAATTAAAGCATTGATCATAGGTTGATTAAATTTAGGATGCAATTAATCATTTCTTGAGTCTTCTTTTAGATTAGTCCACAATACAAATCATTGAACTGAACCAAGAATCAAACCTAACCACACTAAATTGTAAAGTGCAATTCTTTTATATTTTAGTTTGATTTAGAGAGGTTTCAAACAATTTATTGTTTGAATCTCCATAACTACTTCTTTTATTTTAGAACTTTATTTTATAATATTTTCATTATGTAGATACTAGAATCCCGGTTGAAGCATTTACATAGGTATCATGTAAGGGGCTTAGAAATTGAACGAAATATGAAAATGTTTTTCATGATATGTTCAAACTATAATTTCCATTTTCCAATTTAGAATTTTATTTTATAATGTTTTCATTGTGTATATGTAATACCCTACAATATGAGCAAGTAATACTTGGAATATGATAAATGTAAGATAAACTAAACCCATAAAATTTGGATATTATGATTATGCTAGCTCGCGAGCAATTTACAAAGCAAAAAAATTGAGAAATTTGTAACTAATATTACTTATATTCATTGTAAATGACATTGTGTCCACCGCCAATAGCTTATTATTTAAGGGTCCAGCTCACTTGAAAATTTGAGAATTTCTCTAGACAATTAGTGACTTAGCATATGGAAAATATGAAGGGTCCGAGAAATCAATGTAAAATGTCTGTCTTCCACCGATAAATCATGCTTAACATGTTATAAAGATAGCAAAGCATCTTCTTACCTGCTAAATTTTTCTGAGGTACACTTCGGCTACCTGAAAAGTTCACACGAGGAAGAGGATCAGCACCGGTAAAATATCGACCATATTTCTGATAAATGTGTGAAAATTACAGTAAAAAGGATGCACTATAAGAAGGAAACTGCTCCTCAGACTTGATAAAAAAACTAGGATTATTTTTAGCAGACCAGAAAAACATTGAAATCAGCATAATTCTTCGGAGACTGAACTTCTTATGATTCTTAATTACACAAAACATAGCAAGAGTATGCCATATTTGGCTAGATTAGATGAATTAGTCGACATAAACCTAGTCAATGCACGAGTTCAAACCAGTGCAATTGCTACCATAAGTAAGCATCTCATAGGTTACCTTCATCACATGTTTGCGCATGAGTTCCATCACGACAGTAACAAACGAATTCCTTATTCTGAAACCCACAACGCCCACCACTAACCTCACAATCACTACAATTATTAGCAGTCCAATTCAAAAGAAACCCCATCTTCAAGATATCACTGTAGCTCATTCCAATTAAACTATCAAGATCGGTTGTAATATCAACGGGTACACTAACATAAGATTCACATGACAAGTTCATCAATTGCAATTCATTCATATAAAAATAAGCAAAAGAGTTGTTGAAGGAAGGGCTGCCACAATTCACTGGATAAGTGTAGGTGTTCATAGGCTGTGAAGAACAGTCATAGCGGAAAAAAAGATTAACATTGGCAGAATTAAGATTAAATGGAGTTTGTTCAAGGCTGATATTGTGTAAGGGAGGATCGCACGAATCCTCCTCGTATTCAGCAGCTCTAGCTAAGATAAATGAATGGTTAAAGTAAAAGATATCTTTGATGATAAAATTGTCTTGAGAGAAAGTTAGGACAGGGTAACTGTGGTTGCAAGAAATTTCAAAATTTGGATAACCGCAAGAGGATTCTTGTTCATCAGATATCCAAAAAGGATAACTGATGTTTGGTCCATTGCCACAATTCCGCGGTGCACATGCCTCAAATTTGAAGTCATCAGCAATAGCTGAATATTTGAAGGTAATGAAGGCAAATAAAACGATAACATGGAAGTGCCTATGGCTGATCATGGAACTATGGAGATGGTGATGCATTAGGAATCGAAGGAAAGAAGTAAAGGAAAGCACCAAATGTAGAGAGGTGAAGAAGAAAAAGGCTTATGGTGGAAATTTTCTTTGTAGTAGTTATGACTTGGTCTCATAGCAATGTTTTTTAGTCCTAATTCCAATCAAATGGACATCTCTAGACCTTAAAACAGGGTATATAGTTTAAACTCATGGCTTGTAGTCTTCTGGTGGGAAATTTCTTTGCAGTAGTTATGACTCAAGTCTTATAGCAATGTCTTTTAGTCCTAATTCTAATCAAATGGACATCCCTATACCCCAAACAGGGAATAAAGTTTAAAACTAATGGCTGGTATTTGTTGACATGTCATGCCTCTGACGCAATTTATATGCTGAATCTTGCTCGTTTATGTCTAATTTTATGTGAATCAAATAAAATTGAACTAGTCTTAACAAAGACTAAGTCAACCAAAAAAGCACAATAAACAAAGTAAAATAACTTTTGGTATAATTTATCTACGATAACTATATATATATATATAGGACTATACTACAGTAAGGTAGATAATAATCTGGAGTCGATTCGTGCATATAACCCTTACGCAGAAGCCTTACTATTCTACCTTATACTGACTGATGATAAGAAACTATTTGTTCTTATCGATTAAAAGTTAGAAATTTTTTATATCCAGAGACCCAATGCCAGTTCAATGAACTTAAACCCAATATACGAGTGAGAAAGGCACAAAATAATAAAAAATCGACGCCAACCACTTTGTCTAAGGGATGATGAATTAAGATTTGTAAGAATTAGCATAAAAATTCCTTGTTACTTGAAATTTTTCCTTCTGTATCTTCCATCAGTTATGTGGGTAGAATAAATGTGGATACATAGAAAAACAGTACGAAAGTATTTGGAACTTTTTAAAGCAGGGACAGGATCCTTTCTGCCCTCTTTACTTTTTTCCCCCTTACTAAAAATCAACAAACCTCACATTTCACCACCCTAATCCACCATCCTAACTAAACAACACTCCAGAAATAATATATCCCAACAACTCATTTAGCTTTGACAGTAAACGGTGATTCTCCATTGGCCTTATATCATATGAAATTAAGATCCCTTAAGTATTTTTTCCCCTAAAGAAAGCGAGAACAAACTTTGAAATATAAGATTATTTAGTCAGGAAAATTCGGAACTCACGTGTCCCTTTGTTAAATTGTGAGATGGAGAAAGGATTACGAAGACAATGAACATCTGTCGGGGTTGCTATATGTTCATTTTACTTAGCAAGAAACTCATATGCATATCCCTCTTTAACTTTCTACTCACAATCTTAGGCTTACAAGTTGTTTGGTAAGCAGAGCTCAAAGAAAACTTTGTCAACTAGTTAAAAAGTTAGCACGTATATATGTCATATATTGATGGAGTAAGGTAAAGAAATTCACCAGGCTGTGGAAAAGTCTTCTCCTAAGCTCCTTTAGGGAAAAAACAACCGAATTGGTTGGTAGAAGTGTCATGTCTATAATTTCTATGAGGAAGTTGAGCAGTTGGAAATGAACTGTGAAAGATTTGTATTGATTCATCTAAATTACAGCTACAATAATATATATATATATATATATATATATTTATCTATATATACATCACGTGTGAGAAAAGATTCGAACTAACCAACTCACACACGTATGATTCAAAGACAAGCTTTGTCAACAAGTTTGCTAGTTGTAGTCAAGAGGGAACATAAAGTGTTTGCAAAAATCCTTGACTGATTTGATCTCTACTGTAGTGAATATCAACTTCAATACGTTTTGTGTACCCATGGAGACAAGGATTGTTGACAATGGAAGTAGCAACCTTATTGTCACAACATGGAGTAATGGGTAGCTGTAGAGAAACCTATAACTCTTCAACAAGATGAAAAATCCACTTCAACTCATGTATAGCTGCTACCATGGTGTAATACTTAGCCTCAATAGAAGGAAAACTATTTCTTGGATGTCCAAGAGATTATGGCATTTCCAAGGAAAATACAAAATCCATTGACTAACTTTCTATCCACAGGGCAAGCCGCCTAATCCAAATCAGTATATACAAGTAGATTAAGAGAGTTAGTAGATAAATAGGATAATTAACGAGAAATAGTGCTTATGATGTAGCATTGTAGCTCTCATATGCAATGGATTAGATAAAAATTGGCTGAAAAGATAAACTAGGCCTAGTCAAGGTCAAATATAAAAGACGACCAACTAAATGTCGATAAATTGTTAGATCGGTAAGGGGATCACCACTATTTGTATACAACTATGTTCCTAATGGTAGTGTAAGTCTTGCTAGCTCGGCATTAAGCATACCAATATCAAACAAGAAGTCAGTAGTAAACTTATGTTAACTTAAGTGATGGAGTGCCAACCTCTAGAGCTCGCCTCTAATGCTTACAATCTCTCACAAAAAGGTTCTTATCTTCTTAACCTGTTGAGAACAAGCTTTAATATATGGAAGAGTTGCGGAAGACCTCCTTAAGGCCTCAGCTTAGGCACACTTTGCTTTACTCGAACTCTTACCCAATCACAAACCTATTGAGTGTCAAGGCCATCTTGCTGAGTGTCAAAGCCTACCTATCGAGTGTCAAGGGCAACCTACCAAGTGTCAAGTTAGAGGCCCCTATATGACGAGCTCTCCTTTTCCTTCCTACCAAATTGTAACTTCATCCAATCACCTCAACAACTTTCGGTGTAACTCAACAACAACAGCCCTAACATTAGTTCAATTCAACCTTAATGCCTCAAGATCCCAGAGTACAAACCTATTGACAAGCTACCACCTATCCCTTATGTTTATGATATTTGTATTATATTTCCTTTTGTCCTTTGTTTTATTTACCCTTTTCATATATATTGGAATATTTCTCTTACATTATCGTTTATGTAATTTTTCATTATTGTATTGTTGGCTTAAAGGACTTATTATAAATAGTCGTTTTTCATTATAGCCGCTATTACCTTACAAATTATTATTAATGCATATTCTCGTTCTTACGAGACACTACTCTCTAAGTACATTTCTTTTATACTCTTATCTAATTTTGTTGAGTAGCTCAAGATTAGTGGTGAGTGAATCTTAATATTAGCTTGTGCTTCGTATTAAGTGAAGTACTAAGTCGTGTTATGTTCGTTAGTGCATCATATCCTACGAGTAGCCTAACGGAATCTACTATGTTTTTCAACCTATTCATTCCTTCGTCCTTTAATACCTCGAGACCCATGTCACTATTTACCATGTAAAACCTAATGATAACTCAACTCTTAGGTACATCATATAATCTCGATATTAGAACTTAAGGTTGTGACCAAAAGCTAAGTATTGTAGTAGTTGCTTCTTGTTATAATGTGTGTTCTATTATACTTTATTCTCTATTGAAAAAACAGAGTCGATTCTTAAGTTACTATGTGATATCATATTATTAAAGTTGCGTGAAATCTTTTATTGAATCATGAACTTCCTAAAGTTTTGTATTAAGAATGTCGAATCTCGATGTCCAAGGAGAGATTAATAATGCCAAGAGCGATACTCATAGTTGTGATCATATTACCCTACAGACCTCGCAAACTACTGATGAGCAATTGCTAGACCTTGTTACTATTGTAACTAACCTAGCTATATTTATATAGAAGGTAGTAGAGACTAAGCCTCAAGAGAGGGTTAATGAACAAGGCCAAGATGTAAGAGATAGCCGAGAAGATAAGTAGTTAAACATAGAGTACTAGAAGTTATTAATATGAACTTAGCTCCACCCCAACATGTTAAGAGGGTTATGAGGAGGAGACTTGAGTTAGATGAAATTGAAGAGTATGGGGAGGAGGAAGAGAAGTATAATGGACTTGAAGAGCGTGAGCTTCACACTCCTTAAGGAATCAAATATCTTAAAGTGTTTGTTCTAAGTTTTAATGGATTTAGTAGTGCTAATGACTACTTGGACTAGGAGGAGAAGATCGAAAAGATATTTGACTTCTACAATTATGAAGACTCAATACATATTCAAGTAGCTACTATAGAATTTCTTAGGTATGTAGCAATATGGTGGAAGAAATTACAAAATGTACCTTAGTGAATCTTACGTGAATTCGAACTTGGAACGAGATGAAGAGAGTTCTAAGGAGTAGATTTGTGTAGAACATTATGAGCAAGACACCTTCCAATGTCTTCAAGAACTTACGCAAGGCAACTGATCCATGGATGAATATGTTCGAAAGTTCCGGTTGTTGATGATTTGCTATGATGTTGATGAGCCAAAAGCATGGATAGGAACCAAGTTCATTTCTGGACTAACATCCTAGATTGATAATTTAGTGGAGGTATAGAAGCTTGGAAATCTGGATGAGACCATCCAAGTAGTGTAAAGGGTCAAAAGGCAAAGGCATAATCAGCTCAACCAAGCATAGAACAATTGACCTAGCTTGCTAAGCAAAACTGGTATGTCGAGCCAACCTGGATATGACTAACCTTAATAAAGTTCTAAGGTCAAATGTCGAGTAGACGTGATGATGGCCAATAGAAGACTAAAGCTATAGAGCTTAATGTTAAAAAGGATTAAGGTTAGAGCTTTAGTAGAAAGACTAAAGAGATAAAGTGTTTCAAGTGCCTTGGTTTTGGACACATGGCTAGTTAATGTCCCAACCAACGCATCATGACCATTAAGGGAGACAAAATTGTGTATGAAGTAGAAAATGCTAGTGAAGGTAAGGATGAGGGGAAAGCCAAACAATGTATTGATGAATTCTTAGAAGACTCCAAAGCCCTTACCAGACTAAAGCAAGGGGAGCAATATCTCAATTTGGTTGCTCGAAGAATTCTTAGTACCAGTGTTGCAAAGGAAGATGAGTTGAGAGAGAACTTCTTTCACACAAACTGCTAAGATAATGATAACCTATGTACTGTGATCATTGATGGAAAAAGTTGTACCAATGTGATAGCATAAGGTATGGTGAACGCTTTGAAGTTGCCGACCTATTCTCATCTAAGACCATACAAGATTCATTAGCAAAATGAGAAGGGTCGACTACTTGTTACTAAACAAGTTAGATTACCAATCACTATTAGCAACAGGTATAAAGATCAAGTATTGTATGACGTCCTACTTATAAGTGCCTTATACAAATTGCTAAGCTAACCATATCTCTTTAATATCAAGGAACTCCATGATGGGTATAGAAACACTTATATATTCCAGAAGAATAGGAAGAAAGTTATACTGATCCCAATGAGTCCTAAAAAGGTCCAAAAGTCACAAGAGAAGATTTTCAAGTCGCTGTAAAGGAAGTCCTTAGTGATTTCTTGAGCCCAATTTCTAACGATGTTGATGAAGGAAGAATGTGTACTCTTATTAGTGTTAGAAGACTTCTAGAATTAAAGGAGGTTGGAGCATTACCCGCTAAGGTGTAGATATTGCTCCAAGAATATGCTAACGTGCTCCCTACCAAGAGGATTAACCCCCATCAGAAGTATAAAACATTGCATCGACCACTAACCGAGAGCTACCCTATCTAACCGACATGCCTATAAGCTAAATCCTAGGAAGGTAGCTAAGCTAAAGAGACAAGTTAATGAGTTGACTGAGCAAAGGTATGTCCAAGAAAGCATGACATCTGTGTTATACCAAATGGCCTAGTACTAAAGAAGGATGGTTCGTGGAGAATGTGCATTGATAGCCAAGCTATTAATAGTATCGATATCTAATCCTACGATTAGATGATATGCTCCATGAGTTACATGATACGCAAATATTTTCGAAGGTTAATCTGAAGAGTGGATACACCAAATCCGAATGAGACCAGGAGATGAGTAGAAGACTTCTTTTAAAATAAAGGATAGTCTATTCGAGTGGTTGGTGATGCCGTTTGGTCTTACAAATACGTCAAACACCTTTGTACGACTCATGACTCATGTTTTAAGATCCTTGATTGGTAAATGTATTGTTGTTTACATTGATTATATTTTGGTATATAGTACCGACCTCATTTCTCATGTCGTACACTTGAGATCTGTATTAAATATCCTTCATCTAAAGTAATTGTTCAACAATTTGAAGAAATGCGCATTTTGTCAAAGTAAGGTAGTATTTATTAGATATGTTGTCTCTAGAAAAGGAATCAAAGTTGATGATGAAAAAATCCAAGCTATTCTCAAATGGCTAACATCGACTAATATTGTTGAACTAAGGAGTTTTCATGGTCTAGCTTCATTTTGTAGAAGATTCATTCAAAACTTTAGTTCCATATCTGCCCCACTGACCGAGTTAATCAAGAATAATTCTAAATTCAAATGGTCTAAGAAAGCTTAAAAGAGTTTCGAGGAGATTAAATCCAAGTTACTTCTACTCTAGTGCCAGTACTGCCTAACTTTAACAAGGTTTTTGAGCTAGAATGTAATGCATCTAGAGTTGGCATTAGAGCTATTCTCATGCAAGAGCGCCGACCAATTGCATATTTCAACTAGAAGCTTAGAGATGCCACATCGAATTAATAGATTTTGCTTGATATGGACCTTATAAATCTACATGCAATAATTAGAGAAGAAAATTTGATATGTTACTATTATGTTGAAAAGGCGTTCTATGTACTTTTGCAAGATGACAAGTTTCATAAGCAATATTCTTGAATTTCTCAACATTGTGAGGAAACAAATGTTGTAATTTTATGAAAGACCAATGGCCTAAATGGTCATGAAGCAAAACAACATCAATTTGTCTACTCAAAACATAATGTGATATAATATGGTTATTATAAGCCATATCGGTACCGGATTGTATTAAGTCTATTAAGGAACTCTTTTGATTACAAGAAGAATTCAAGATATATGGATCATCTTGTGCCTTCACAATAGCAATGATGTTATTGGTTTTTAGGACCTAAAAAAATACAAGAATCTTTATCAAATTTCACTTCTATAGGACAGTCTTGCTAGAGACTTTGGATAGAGAGTAAATTATGTTTGAAATTTGGGTTGAAAAACACACAATGTAAAGTTAAAGAAGAATTGACAACAACTGAACCAACTACATGGACAGATTTGAAAGTGTTATTTGGTAAGGTAACTTTAACAAGTGCTAATAGTGTTCGTTTGTTGAAAAGTAAGTGTTCATGAGGTGTTATGTGGTTCATATCTCCTATATCAACTATCCAAGGAGTCACACATTTATTTACTCCCCTAAATAAATCAAAAGAAGTGGTAAAGGATGAATATGTACCTATAAAGTATATTGCAATTGTAGCATCTTTCTCTCCAAGTCCATTCATATATTTCATAAACACCTAACAAAAACCTTAGAAAAACTTATGAGAATCAAAATTTATAACATTAATTTCATTAGTTTCAATATTGTAATCCAATGGAAAAGTCTCAACTTGAGTAAACTTAGCTACTACTTTTCCTTTGCCCTTATTGCGTTTTTTTTAAGCTACTCAAGATAACCTATTATTTCAAAACAACTTTCTATTATATGACCAATGTTTACACCTCAAATTACTTCTTCTCATATCTTTCTTCCCTACATTAGACTGATAGGAATTCATTTTATTCGCTTGAAAAGCCATAGATTCTCCTTCTAATGTTGTTGTGACCTACCTCTATTTTTCTATTTGTTGCACAATGTAAAATGCCTTACTAATAGATAGGAGAGGACCACATGATAAAATTTAATTTCAAGCTATCTCATAAGCATTAGACAAGCCCATAAGGAATTGCATGAGCTTGTGTTTAGATTCAAAATCTACCAATTTATCTTTCAAGCCACCAATACATACATTGACTTTGCTACAATCACATTTAGGATAAGGATTAAGTGTTTGCAACTCATCCCAAGCCTTTTTCAACTTGTTATAGTATGCAACAACACTTATATTTCCTTATTTAATATTACATATCTCATGTCTAACTAAAAAATTAAAGGTCCATTCTCTTGACTAAATTGTTCAATAGTTTCATTCCATAATTCAGAAGCGAATTGAGCATACAGAAAACTCTGTGAAAATTCACTCACTATTGAGTTCAAAATCCAACATCTAACAAGATAATCATTGTGGATCCAACTAACATACTCATCAAGTCTTCATTAGGCTTCTCAATTTTACCATCAACAAAGCTGGGTTTTAATTTCACCCTTAAAGTTAATCTAATAGATCAGCTCCACAACATGTAGTTACTTCCATTAAAGATGATGTTTCCAAGAACCATACCTCAATTGTTCGACTTCGAGATGAAGAAAGGATCCAAATTCATACTCAAACTCTCTCCATTTTTTGCCATGAAAACAATTGATCAAATTCGCTGACCTTTTGCCAATTGCAGAAAAAGGAAATGATTTAGAAAAAAATTAATCATAGATAGAAAGCATAATCTCCCTGCTCTAATACCTTATGAGGAAGTTGAGCAATTAGAAATGAAGTGTGAAAGATATGTATTGATTCATTTGAATTGCGGTGACAGTAATATGTATATATATATATATACACTATGTGTGAGAAAAGTAATAAACTAACCAACATACATGCATAGAGCACATGTACTATCTAGCTATGTATAGTAAAATAAATATAAGCTAAAGCTATATTATTCTAACAATTTGCTCTAGAAGAATTACAACTCTAACATTGTTCAATGTCCACCTTCCATTTAACTTCAAAACCTTTTTGAAGCACTTCAATTATTCTATCATTAATAAACTTGGGAGGAAAGGTTAGACTCGTTTGAAGATTCAGTCTTTTAAGGAGGTAGGATGTTGATGCTGTGATTGTAGCCCTCTACTAATTGAAGTTGCTCCTGGCTCCATTCTTTTGTGTGAAAGAATAAGTAATCATCTTTAGTTACATTTTCGATCATACAAGAGAACTTGTACAGATATTAGATTTGAACCTCTTTGTAATCATAGTATAAGGTAGCATTTTCACTACCAAGAACTTATTCAAAAAGAGAAATGTTGCAAACCATGACTAAGAACAGATAAGACTAGTTGCTAGATGGGTCCAAGCTTGCAAAAAGCTCGAAAAAGGATTAATGGGGAAAGTGTGAAAAGGCCAAAATAAAGAATGAACAGTAAGCAAAACCTATGAATAGCTCTAGAGGATATGATGCACCAAAGAAACTTTCGAGGACTCATGGTACAATTCGATATGACGCATGAATTGGTCTGGTGAGGTTACTTGCCATCTAACCTTACTTAAGAGAAAGGATAAGAGTGATACTGAAAGTAAACAAATAGTGTTTACGCAAGGAAGAAAAAAAATACTCAAAGAGTGTATCTTAAGAATGATTTGATGTTTTTACAATTACAAATATAAGGGTATTTATACCCATAAGTTAGGGGTAACCCGCCTAAGAAGGAAAAAACAAAAAAGGTATTTCCTAAGGAAGTAATGTAAAAGATACAAAAGGGTAAAAATGAATATACAAGAAAAACAATCATTAATGCAATAGATTTTGCACATGATATTGTATATGTAGCGATGCTACATTGGCAAGGTCATTAGAAGATGTAGACGAAAAGTACGGACATATGGGCTTGTCCGAGTAGGGATCGCTTAGAAAATTCGGACTCTCTCTCTCGGCTTTTTGGCAAGGATGTTGCCGAGTAATTGGTCGGCTCGGCGTTAAAGAGTAATCATTAACTCGATACACTACAAAAAAATGGGCAGTCATACGATATGGCATGAAGGGTAACTCAGTAAGAAAGTACTTGACCTCGGCAAGGATTGGTTAGAATAGAAGGATTCATCGTGTCAGCCCCTTTAGCCCTTAGGCTCAATTGTAGGTTAGAGGTCTGGTAGCCTGATTCCCATCATTCCCATTAAGTTGTTTTGGATTTGGGATCAAATCTAAATGGTGTTCACTCAGTTCTACGTCAAGGTGATATGGACTGAGGTCAGCAATGTTAAAGGCGTCAGAAACCCCATATTCCTTGGGCAATTCCAACCTGTAAGCATTGTCATTGATTTTCTAGAGGATTTTGAAAGGTCCTTCCGTTCTTGTAGATAATTTGTTCTTCCTCTTGTTCGAAAATTGCTCCTTACTGAGATATAACTACATTAAGTCTCCCAACTAAAATCGTTTAGCTGTTCTACCCTTGGTCTTAAAGAACACTAAGCTAAACTCAAGAAGGGGGGTGAATTGAGTTTAAGGATAAATTTCGATTCTTTTTCGATATAAATGACTAAATGAAACAATAAGAGTAATCAAGGCAACAATAGAATAATAATGAATGCAGAAATTAAAGAGATAGGGATAAAGAAAATTAAACTCGAATATAACGTAGAGTTCGAACCGCCCCTTAGTCTCCATGGACACATAATGCCTCTAACCGAAGACTTCACACCACTTTATTGATTTCACAATCTAATTGCTCCAAGGGCTACACAAGCTTACACAATCTCTTTTACCATAGCTAACTAAAAAAAAAAAAACTTTCTTTACTCAAGATTACAAGCATGAGAACTTCTAAACACATAACTAGGTCTCTTTTTGTTTAATAGCAAATAAATCTACAAGAGACAAAGAAGAAGTGAAAAATTAGCTCAAGAATGTAGGAGAATGTCTTTAAGTTATAGTAGAATATTAGATCTTCAAAGCCTTTGGTTGGGTAGTTGAGCTTTTATAACAACTCTTTAAATTCTTCTCGTTGCCACGCATTAACTGTTCTAACGACTACTTAACACTGACTTATCGGCATGCCGGTTTTTCCAAGTCAGTGAGTTTTTCTTTGTGTTTTCTAGGGCTTTATACCATCAGCCTAGTTCTTTCTTGAGCCATCAACCCAGTAGGTCAAATATCACCTGAAAATTCTTTTAACACACAACAAATGAATACTCTTTGCAATATAACTTCAAGATCATTTGATCACCACTTTAGAAGATTAAATTTCTTGCAAAGATAATTGATATATTTAATCATTAAGCAAGCTAATTCAACTTATTCAATTATCTCAAAATAATCGAATAATACTTAGTTTAACCATCCACTTGTTTTGTTTTCTTTAAAAACAATAAGTTTAATTATATACTTTTTGTTTTGTTCTCATCAAAATCAAATAATGAACCCTTGGTTCAATAATCTCCCCCTTTTTGATGAGGACAAAACTTTTATACTTTAAATGCTTCCCTTTAATTTAGTACTCTCCTCAATTTAATATTCTCCCTCAATTTAGTACTCAATTTCAAGATATTTGACTTTTAAATAATCAAGATATGCCAAAGTTATAAAATTGATATCATCTTTAAATAACTATTATCAATTTTGATGTAATATTCGTTTTGATGCTCTAATAGCTTGAATATTTCTCTCCCTTTAGCCTCATAAAAACAAAAAAGGATCCAAGTGATGATGAGGGAAGAAGATTCAAGTCGAAAGTTCGGTAAAGCTTTGTCTTATACCGAAGAATATGCCCCCTACAAGATCAGAATTAAGGAAAGAGAGAGCACAAAAAGTAATGTAAAATAGCTAGCATAGCAAGGTTAATTTAAGGGCAAAAGATTAGTAAACAAAGCTTACAAAAGTAGTCATAACCAGCCAATATAAAGAGGATGCTCATCAAAGACCAAAGTTTTCAAAAAACGACAATGAAATAAAAGAGTAGCCAAAGACCAAGTTCTTTAAATAGAAAGCAAAGCAAGGATAAAAAGCTGAAGTGCATGACTAAGCAATAAAAGGATCATCATCCTGAGTAGGAAGAGGAAAAGGGCAAGAGGGGCAATGGTAGTCCAGCTGAAAATGATGATAGAGTCCTTAAAACCCATTGTGTAAGTGACCATGAATGCCTTCGCGAAGCTAATTGTAGCACATTTTAGAGTATTGATAGAAAGGATGCTGAGAGGTGAGAGGAGCAACTGGATCAAAGGATGGAAACCCAAGAGCTGGTAGAAGTGGATGAGAAGAGCTTGCAGGTGGAGGTGTACTAGCATGGCGAAGAGTGTCAGCCGAGTGAGCATGAGCACTGGGATTACCTGGCTCATCAGAAGAAATAATAGGCTCTTGTAGTCTATGTGTAGAGGGAAGATCGAGAGGAGGAAGGTCTTTTCGCCTAACCTAATTGTTGCTAGATTTCTTTAAAATCCCCTAATAAACATGAATTAATTCGAGGTGCTTGACTTGAGCTACCCATAGGAGGGAAGAAAACTGAACACCCTTTCTTATAAGCAACTGTGTAACCAAATGCCTAAAGTGAAGAAAAGCTTGAGATGGGTTATTAGTTACATGTTTAAAGCATTGGACCATAATACTAAAGAAATCAATCTGCTTATTCATTATCAAATAATACAAAATCCATAAGTCTTGAAGGGTGACATTAGATTGTTGGCCTCAACGAGGACAGTAATTGTGAATGATAATATGGTAGAGGATCTTTGTCTTAAGGTCAAGGTAGATGGCCGCCAAATTTTTTGTTTTTCCCTAATCAACTCTAATGTCTTTAAATCTAAAGACTCTCTCATAGAATTTTTTTCCATAGTAATTTACATTCACTTTCGTTCTACCAACAGCAGCAACAATAAGACCATAAACATCTTCAAGCGTAATAGTAAGTAAAGTGCCATAAACATAAGTATAGAGGACACTATGACGCAGCTCGTTACTCGGATTCATTTTCAGTTTTGGTCTACCTTAATCATCTAGAGAGTCCGACATATTACAATAAAAATACTTAATAGCATCATCGTATACCTCATGAAGAAGCCGAAGGATATTGAGGACATGATTGGTGATGACCTAGGGAAAGGCGGCAACGCGAAATTCCTTGAGCACTTCTGGTGGATAAACAATGTCGGTATCAACCTCTAAATTGACAAATTTCTCAAAGCATTGAGAGTGTTGTTGAGAGGGAAAGAGGTAATTGTTATAAGAAAGGGGTGCTAAGCTACGAACAACACGCGATGCCATGGTTGTTATAGAGGGGAATGGGGAAAAATAATAGAGTGAGTTTAAGGGAAGCCGAGGTGATGGTGGAAGTGTGTGGATGGTATGTAGCAGTATGGCGGTTGGTAGGTATGGGTAGAGAGAGAAAGTGAAGAAAGGAAGATGAAGAGGGAGAAGTTAGATAAAAGGTGAAGAGAAAGAGAAAAAGAAGAGAATGGAGAGTTGATTGAGAGAAGAAATTTGGGATTTGGATGGAAGAGAAGAGATGGATCGAAGAGAGAGAAAGGGGTTAGGGTTTGAGGAAAAGAAAAAAGGGGTTTTGGAAGAAGGATGGGGTAGAGATGGAGTGGCGCGATTATAAGTCACACTTGAAATCTGAAGAATTGGCTTGCCGGTATATTGATGAGTCGGCATGTCGACTAAGGCAATAGAAGCAAAACAAAGTACTTTAGGAGTAGCGTATATTGACATGCTGGTGGTTAGGGGTACCAGCTTGCCAGTTCTTAGAACAGAACCAAAACAATTCGCTTATATAAAGGGGTATACCGGCT
Organism: Lumnitzera littorea; assembly: GCA_024138015.1. Taxonomy (NCBI): domain Eukaryota; kingdom Viridiplantae; phylum Streptophyta; class Magnoliopsida; order Myrtales; family Combretaceae; genus Lumnitzera; species Lumnitzera littorea. The sequence continues at coordinate 61,568,932 of JAMXBB010000004.1, read as the reverse complement.
TGCCGGTGCATAAGTGAACTGGCTTGCTGGTTACAAGAACAGAACCGAATGTAAATGAAAAATTAGAGTAGTATACTGACTTACCAGTACTTAGGTGAACTAGCTTGTTGGTTAAGCAAACAGAAGTAAAAGCAAGTTGTTAAATATGTAAGTCTACCGGCAAGTCGGTGAATTGGTTAACCAGCATGCTGGATGTTTGCAAAATTGCAGAAAGACAGTAGGGTCTTTTGATTAAGCAAGTTTGCTAATCTAAATTGATTTGTAGAGATTCAAGCAACACCTTAACACTTCAAACAAGTTTATTTAAGTCCATTAAAGCTTGAAAAACTCAAATTTTAACTAGATAGCCAAGATTTATCTAAATCAAATCCATAGAGTCAAATAATTCATGATAAAGTGAAAATGTGTATGTAGAAGCAAAATATGTGTATAGGCATTAAGTTTTTACACATCAACACTTTAAGCAAAATTCAAATACATATTTAATCATAGTAGTCACAAATTATAGCTTTAAGTCTCTATAAATTGTAAAATTACTACTTAAGTTCCTTAACTTATGCAAATGACTAGAGACCAAGTAGAGATCGTTTCTCAATATTCAAGATGAGTTCATGCTTTAAACATGGTAAAAGATGTTAAGAGACATAAAAGACACATGATAAAGCCAAGCAACATCCATATAGGTATAAATAGTCATGAAATTTCCACAATGCACTTGGAACCTAAAAAGGGTCTAGAGAGGTCAAATATGCATGAAATTCAAATCAAGCTAATTTGACAACTTGAAGATCATTTAGGGATGAAAATAAACATATGAGACCCGGTTTTGGGCATAGAAACCAATGCATAATAAATTTGCATATATATGAACTTAGATAAGCATGAATGACTTCAAGTGTGCCCAAAATATGTTAAAAGTGATATTTAATGCACAAAAGCTATATGATCACGTTTCTTGTATCTAATAGTGTGACATTTTTTTATCAACCTACTTAGTGAGTTAATTTTATTTAAAAAGGCCATGTTGGTTCTTACTCATCTTGTAAGATCATCCCTAATTCTCTTCCTAGAGTGTAAAATCTTTCCTTACTTAAGGGTTTTGCGGCTTTTGATTGCTACTATCAACAAATTCTAAGCAAATATCATTGTTTTGCACATGATCACGAATAAAGTGATGTCTAATTTCTATATGCTTAGTCCTAGAATGTTGAATTGGATTTTTGGTTAAGTTGATAGCACTTGTGTTGTCACATCTTATTAGAACATTTGTAAATCTCATACCATAATCAAGTAAAGTTTGCTTCATCCATAATACTTGAGCACAATAACTACTGGCTGCTATATATTCAGCTTCAGTAGAAGAAAGTGCTACTAAGTTTTGTTTCTTTGAGTACCAATGTACTAATGAATTACTAAGGAAATGACATGTTCTACTAGTGCTTTTTCGATCGACTTTGCAGCCAGCAAAGTCACCATCGGAATATCCTATAAGATCAAGTGAAGTGAACTTAGGATACCATAAGCCAATTTCAATAGTGCCTATAAGATACTTGAAAATGCATTTAATCGCATTCAAGTATGATTCTTTAGGGCAAAATTGAAACCGTACACATAAACACACAGCAAACATGATATCTGGCCTAGATGCAGTTAAATATAGAAGACTTCCTATCATACCTTGATACATCTTTTCACAAATGTTCTTTCAATTCTCATCTTTGTTGAGTTTTAGGGTGGTACTCATTAGAGTTGGCTTAGTTTTGCAATTTTCCATTTTAAACCTTTTTAAGAGTTCTTTGGTTTGTTTAACTTAAAGACCTAAGAAATAGTTGAGTTCTCCCATCATACTCATTTCAAATTCATTTTCAATACATTGGACAAACTCATTAACTAAATCCATGTACGTAGCACCAAACACAATATCATCAACATATATTTGAACAATTAGTATGTGATCATTGTGTTGTGATCATTGTGTTGTTTAATGAATAATGTTGTGTCAAGTTTCCCCCTGATGAATTTATTATTTATCAAGAAACTACTCAATCTTTCATACCAAGCTCTAGGAGCTTGCTTGAGTCCATACAAGGCTTTATTAAGCTTATATGCATGGTTTGGGAATTCATTATCCTCAAAACCCGATGGTTGCTCTACATAAACCTCTTCTTTGATGAAGCCATTTAGAAAGGCACTTTTAACGTCCATTTGGTATAGTCTAAAGTCATTGTAAGCCGCAAATGCCAAAAGCATTCTAATGGCTTATAGTCTTGCAATCGGGGCAAAAGTCTTATCAAAATCTATTCCTTCTTCTTGATTATAGTCCTTAGCAACTAACCTAGCCTTGTTTCTAGTTACTATACCGGTTTCATCAAGTTTGTTTCTATAAACCCATTTTGTTCCAATAACCGGTCTATCTTTTGGTTTTGATACTAAATTCCATACATTATTTTTCGTAAATTGATTTAGCTCTTCTTACATAGCTTGAACCTAGAATTCATCTTTTAGAGCTTCATCTACATTTTTTAGTTCAAGTTGAGATAGGAACACTACATTACTTAGATTTTTAAGTGAGGCTCTTGTTTGAACCCTATGGGATGGTTCTCCTATTATCTAATCCTTAAGATGATTTTTCATAAACTTCCATTCTCTAGGCAAATCTAAATTAGAGTTGTTAATGATGTTATCTTGCCTAGAGAATTCCTTTTCAAGAGAGTTGGATTGATTCTTGTGAAGACCAAGATTGTCCAAGTGATCACCAATGTTTTCTACTTCATCATTAGATTCTTTATATATACAAGTATCATCAAAAGTAACATGAATTGACTCCTCTACAACGAGTGTTCTTTTGTTATATAATCTATAAGCTTTACTAATAAGGGAATAACCGAGAAAAATACCTTCATCTGACTTTGAGTCGAATTTTCCTAATTGTTCCTTTCATTATTGAGAATGTAACATTTTGTTCCAAAAAGATGAAAATATGATATGTTAGGTCTTTTGTCTTTCTAGAGCTCATAGGGGGTTTTCTTAAGAATTGGTTTAATGAAAACATGATTTGATATGTAACAAGCCATATTGATAACTTAGGTAGGTTATTGTCACAAAGCGTGGTCCCAGCCATTTCTATAAGGGTCCTATTTTTTCTTTCGGCAACTCCATTTTGCTATGGAGTTCTAGGTATCAAGTATGTATGTTCTATTCCATTTTTATTACAAAAATCCTTCATATCAAGATTTTCAAATTCTCCCCCATGGTCACTTCTTATAGAGATAATAGAAAGACCTTTTTCATTTTGGACCTTCTTGCTATAGTTCAAGAACACATGATAAGTTTCATCCTTGTTAGCAAGGAAGATGGTCCCAGTGTATCAGTGTATTTAGTAAAGTCATCAACTATGACCAAGGTGTATCTTTTCCCTCCCAAACTTAAAGTTTGAGTTGAACCAAATAAATCCATGTGTAGTAGTTGGAGTAGCGTAGAAGTTGAGATGGCTTCTTTTGATTTGAAAGATGACTTGGTTTGTTTGCCATATTAACATGCTTGACATGTTCTATCTTTATCAAAACTAATCTTAGGTAATCCTTTAACAAAATTCCTTTTGGTTAGTTTTGATAAGATATCCATACTAGCATATCCTAACTTTCTATGCCATAACCAACTATCATTGTTTTGAATGGATAAACAAGTCTCAAGAGAGCATGAAAACATATTGAAGTCAATTTTGTAGATGTTTCCTCGTCTATACCCTTCAAAATGGATTTGGTCATTGTTAATGTTTTTAATAGAACACTTTGATGCATAAAAGATTACTTTATATCCTATATCACGCAATTGACTAATAATAAGTAAGTTATGTTTTAAATTATCAACAAGCAACACATGCTTAATAATAAGATCATTGTTAATGCAAATGTTACCTTCACCAATAATGTAAGCTTTTCGATTATCTTCGAAGGTTACGCTTCCTCCATCTTTCAAGTCTATAGAGGTGAATTTGGATGCATTTCCAGTCATATGTCTTGAGCAACTACTATCCAAGATCCATTTATTGTTGTGCTTTGAAGGATCCTACAAAATAAGCGATTATCTCTTCGGTACCCATTTTAGTTTGAGTCCTTTGGGGTTAGTTGTTGTAATGCAAGTTTGTCTCTTAGGGACCCAAACCATTTTATTTTTGTTGCATAAGGAGAAATTATGACGTAATGTACATGTGTAAGTAATGTGACCATGTCTTCTACAATAATTACAAGTTTTATTTGATACCTTAACAAAGTAGTTTTTGTATGTTCTATACACATTTTCCTTAATATAACCTATTCCCGTTTTTTCTAATCATAGACGTTGTATTCCAAGGAGTTTATCCAAATTCTTTTTTTCATTTACGAATTTTTCCATTATTTTTCTTGAGTCGTCTAAGCTAGTTCTTAGAATTGAATTTTCAATTTCAAGTCGACTTAGTTTTTCTATCATACCTTCATCATTTTTTGCTTCAAGTTTTAGTTCTTTTATTTCCTTTTCAAATTTTTCTATAACCTCTTTTATCTTGCTATTTTCATTTATTAATTCATTATTTCTAGTACTTATCTCTATATTTTCTTTTGTCAATCTCTCATTTTCAACCTTCAAATATTCATTGTCTTCTTCTAAGTTTTCTTTTGCATTGACTACCTTATTATATTCACTTTTGATAGTATCAAACTCATCACTTACTTCACTCATCATTTGCTTCAACACTTTATTTATTTATTTATTTATTTTTTTGCACTTTTATGAATTCTTTCCATAAGTTATCATACATACTCCTAAGTTCATCAAAGGAAGAGTCATGTGAAGAAAAGCATACCTCATCATCATTGAGAGCCATGAAGCAAGTTTCATTATCGGAGTTGCTAGAGTCCTCATCACTCCACGTTACTATTATAGCTTTCCTTTTTTACTCTTTATCGGCCTTCTTAAGCAATGGACAATATTGTTGAATATGTCTCGATTTTTAACAATTGTAGCACTTGATAACTTCTTTCTTCTCCTTCTTGAACCTAGAAGATGATCCATATCCATCCTTATCCTTCTTGATCTTTTTATTGAATTTCATGAACTTTCTAAACTTCTTTGCCAACATTGCGATCTCATCATCGTCTTCACTTTCTTCATTACTTACGTTCTCTTCCGTGACTTTTAGAGCAATTGTTTTCTTTCTAGACTCCTCTCCTTGTTTCTTTACCATCTCATGTGTCTTAAGTGTTCTAAGGAGTTGTTTTTTTTAACATTTCATTAAGATCATAAGCTTCCTCTATTGCGGTTCTCTTAACTTCCCAATCTCTTGGCAAAGACCTAAGGATTTTGGAATTTATTTAAAAGTTAGTAAACATCTTTCCAAGAATACTCAAAGGATTGATGATATTGATGAATCTATTATGCATCTCATCAATTGTTTCGTTTGGATCCATCTTGAAGTTTTCAAATTGTCCACACAATAAACTTATTTTTGTATCTCTTACTCTACTAGTTCCTTCATATGTGCTTTGTAATTCATCCCATATTCCTTTGGTAATTTTACATGTACATATTCTATTGAAATCATTTTCATTTATAGCACAATGCAAAACATTCATGGCAACTTCATTTAGGTCAAGTAATTTCCAACCATTATCGAAGTAATCTTTTTCTTCTTTTCCTTCTATCTTAAATGGTCCTTGGTTAACCACATGCCATAGTAGTCTATTTTGTGCTTTTAAGAATATAGACATCCTATACTTCCAATATGAATAATTGCTATCGGTTAAGAGAGGATGCCTACTGATTGGCTGCCCTTCCAAGAAGCCTAATGCATTAGAAGCCATGATCTTAACTCTAATATGCGATTAAGCAAGTGATTAGAGACTAGCTCTAATACCAATTAAAGGACACTAGGCTAAACTCAAGAAGGGGGTGAATTGAGTTTAAGGACAAATTTCGATTCTTTTTCAATATAAATGACTAAATGCAATAATAAGGGTAATCAAGGAAACAATAGAATAATAATGAATGCGGAAATTAAAGAGATTAGGATAAAGAAAATTAAGCTCGAATATAACGTAGAGTTCGGACCGTCCCCTAGTCTCCACGGACATACAATGCCTCTAACTGAGGACTTCACACCACTTTATTGATTTCACAATCCAATTGCTCCAAGGGCTACATAAGCTTACACAATCTCTTTTACTACAACTAACTTAAAAAAAAAAAAAAAACTTTCTTTACTCAAGATTACAAGTGTGAGAACTTCTAAACACATAACTAGGCCTCTTTTTATTTAATAGCAAATAAATGTACAAAAGACAAAGAAGAAGTGAAAAATGAGCTCAAGAATGTAAGAGAATGTCTTTAAGTTGTAGTAAAATATTAGATCTTCAAAGCCTTTGGTCAGGTAGTTGAGCTTTTATAACAACTCTTTAAATTCTTCCCGTTGCCGCACATCAAATGCTCCAACGACTACTTAACACTAACTTACTGGCATGCCGGTACTTTGATCTACCGGTAAGTGAATCGGTAAGCTGGTTCTTCCAGGTCAGTGAGTTTTTCTTTGTGTTTTCCAGGGCTCTATACCGTCGGCCTGATTCTTCCTTGAGCCGTTAACCCAATAGGCTAAATATCACCTGAAAATTCTTTTAATACACAACAAACAAATACTCTTTGCAATATAACTTCAAGATCATTTGATCACCACTTTAGAAGATTAAATTTCTTGCAAAGATAATTGATATATTTAATCATTAAGCAAGCTAATTCAACTTATTCAATTATCTCAAAATAATCGAATAATACTTAGTTTAACCATCCACTTGTTTTGTTTTCTTTAAAACAATAAGTTTAATTATATACTTTTTGTTTTGTTCTCATCAAAATCAAATAATAAACCCTAGATTCAACAGGTCCTTTCTCGTGTTCTTCTGGCAATTTGGTTGATGCAACCATACCGAGTCTCCTGGCTGAAATCGTTTAGTTGTTATGGATTGAGGTCAGCAATGTTGAAGGCATCAGAAACCCCATATTCTTTGAGTAATTCCAACTTATAGGCATTGTCATTGATTTTCTAGAGGATTCTGAAAAGTCCTTCTGCTCTTACAGATAATTTGTTCCTCTTTTTGTTCGAGAATCGCTCCTTGCTGAGGTATAACCACTCTAAGTCTCCCAACTAAAATCGTTTAGCTATTTTACCCTTAGTCCTTTCTCGCGTTCTTTTAACAACTTGGTTGATATGCTGAGTGACCTTATCATAGATGTTTTGAATGGATTGTACTTTGGCCATTTCATCAAGGTCCTCTTATGCAGGTATTGGTATAAGGCCATGGTCGAAGGGTAACTCGGGATTGAATCCATAGACTTACTCAAAGGGAGTCTACTTAGTGGTGTCATATACTATTTGGTTATAGGTGAACTCAACCCCAGGCAGGCAGACGTTCGAATCAGCCAAGTTCTTGATTACTGCAGCTTAGAGTAGTGATCTTAAAGTATGATTAACCACTTCTATTTGGCCATTAGTTTGGGGGTGACATGAGCTACTAAAGAGTAATCTAGTTCTCAGCCGACACCATAAGGTTCTCCAAAAATGGCTCAAGAACTTCAGGTCTATGTCAAAGACTACAGTTCTCAACACGCCATGTATCCGCATAATCTACTATAAGAAAAGACAAGTAATAGCCGAGGCATTGTTAATCTTGGTGTAGGGTACGACGTGTGCTATCTTACTGAATCGATCCATGGCTCCCATTACTGAATCTTTGCCTCAGGCAGTTCACAGTAGTCCAAGAATAAATTCCATGCTCAATTTAGTCTATGGCCTCATCAGAACATGTAAGGGCATTGCTCTCCCTTATTCAGCTTGGAACTTAGCCTTTTTGCATATGGAATAGCTTTCAACAACTCGGAACACATCTTTTCTCATTCTCAGCCAAAAGAATTGATTATTTATTAGTTCACAAGTCCTCCTTTCCCTAAAATGTCTAGAGAGACCTCTACTGTGGGCTTCCCTAACTAATAGCTCCCTCAATGAACAAATCGACATGCATAATTTTTCGCCTCAGAACAAATAGCCATCCTCCACATAACACTCTTCCACCGTCTTTCGGTCAACACATCGCGAAATTATAGATCCAAAGTACGGGTCCTCGAAGTATTGTTCTTCGATACTTGTAAACCCAAACAGTCTGGTTTACAGTTTTGATAAAAGCACATGTCTCCTCAAAAGAGCATCGACAACTACGTTGCTCTTTCCTTGTTTGTATTTAATTACAAAATTGAATCCTTTAAGGAATTCAACCCATCTAGCCTACTGTTTCGACAACTTAGTTTGACTTAAGAGGTACCTTAGTGATTCATGGTCAGTATATATGATAAATTCTCTCAACAATAAATAATGTTACTATACTTACATTACTCGAATCAGTGCTAACAGTTCCTTGTTATACATGGAGTAGTTTAAGTGCGGTTCTCAGAGCTTCTCACTATGGAAGGCAATTAGCTAGCCTTCTTATATTAGGACAACGCCTATTCCAATGCCCAATGCATCGCATTCTAGTTAAAAAATTTGTTGAAGCTAGATAGCACTAGCATCGAGACGAAGGTTAACCTTTCTTTTATCCTAGTAAAACTTCTCCCCTCCTTTTCTCCCAATTGAAAGTCGGTATTCTTCTTTGTTAGCTCGGTATGTGGCATAGTGATGGTGCTTAAATTCATGATAAACCTTTTATAAAATGAAGCCAGTCTATGGAAATTTCTCACATTGGCACAAGTAGTAAGAGTTGGCCACTCGACAATTGCTTGGATCTTCTCATCATCGAATCGTAAGCCTCCTCTACTGACTACATAGACCAAGAATACCACTTCCTCTTGGAAAAAGCAACATTTCTTTATATTGCTGAATAGTCTATTAGCATGGAGAATATTTGGGACTGCTCTGAGATGTTCAAAGTGACTCAACATATCGGCATTGTAGATAAGGATGTCATTAAAGTACACTATGACACACTTCATGATGAGATGTCTCAACACATGGCTCATTAATCTCATGAAAGTGCTCGGGGCATTGGATAAGCCGAAGGGCATAACCATCCACTTGTAAAGTCTATGTTGAGTCTTGAACGTAGTCTTCCATTCGTCGCTTGGTCTCATGAAGATTTGATGGTAACCAGATTTAAGATCAATCTTGCTAAAAATCTTGTCTCCACTTAAGTTCATCTAACATATCTTCTAGCCTCGGGATCAAATACCTGTATTTGATTGTGATTTTGTTCACAACTCGATTGTCTATACATGTCCACTAAGTTCCACCCTTCTTCGGCACTGGAAGTGCAAGCACAACATAAGAGTTGAGTCTCTTTCTTACATAGCCTCTCTCCAATAACTCATTGACTTAACGTTGGAGTTTAAAAGCTTGCTCAGGACTCATCTGATAAACTAGCTTATTCGATAGTGCAATGCCGTGTACTAAGTCAGTGTAGTGCTTTATGCCATGAGTCGGGGGCAACCCTTTAAGTAGCTATTCTAGAAATAGGTCGGCATATTCATCTAACAACTGCTTGATCTCCTAGGGTAACTCACCCCACTTCTTCATTTCCAGTAGTTGCCAGACCAACCGAGGGTCGACTCATTAGCATTGATGACCTCTTACAGCTCAACTCTACTCATCACTAGAGCCTTCTTCGATCCACGAGCAAGTTTTGTCTGTAACTTATTAACTTCTCTTGGCAGCATCAGATTTAGCATGATCTTTCAGTCACCCTTTTCGAACATATACGTATTCCTATAGCCGTCATGTATAACTCTCCTATCAAATAACCATAGCCTACCCAGCAATACGTGGGAAGCACACATAGGTAGTATGTCACAAAAAATCTAGTCAAAGAAATTCCCTATAGTGATCGGCAGTAATATTTTTTTAGTAACATGTAATGCTCCTTTCTCACTCAACTAGTGCAACTTGTACGGCTTTAGATGTATAACAATCGACAACTTTAATTTTGAAATAAGATCAACTGATGCCACATTGGTGTAGCTTCTATTATCCACGATGAGAGTACACATCTAATCATTTACCTTGCAAGTGGTATGAAATAAATTCTCTCTCTACTCCTCTTCTCGTGAGGGTTCTATGTTCATAGTGTGTCGAATAACCATGAGTAACTGATCTAAGTCCTTAGGAAATACGTCCTCCTCAATTAGCTCTTTCTTGGTGCTTTCTTTCTCAACAGGAACCTCCTCCTCAAGTTCCTCATCCGAACTCTCCACTTCTAACTTCGGGATGTCTCCCTTAATGACCAGCATCCATCGATTTAAGCACTGAGCAGCCATGTATCCAAACCCCTAGCACTTAAAACACTTGATCTGGCTAATCTTCCTGCTATACCTTTACCCTTTCTCATATGTACGGGTCGGCACTACATCATCAAGTTGGTTTTTTTGCTTGGCTCAGACATCAATCTTTCTACTCGACTCTATACTCGACAAAGCTCAGTGATTTGCCTATCCAAGTCGACTAGGCGGAATCCTTGCTAGAGTTCGGCTTCTTCTTTGCCTCTCTACATGCTAGGAAATCCTAATAATTTCATCCATTGTGTTGAATCATTGGAGCTCCATAATGTCCTGATATCTCCTTTCAACCCAGTAACGAACCTTGAGACTATTCAAGTTGGTAGTTCCTACACTTCGCAATGCATCATAAGCATTTGAAACTCTTGAACATACTCGTCAATAGTTCAACCTCTTTATCTCAGCTCCTGAAGCCAAGTTAAAGTATCTTGGAGATAGGTTTCTAACACGAACCTGTTTTTGAGTACTCTCTTTATCTTAGGCCAAGTGTTAATCTCTTGATACCCCTCTCATCTTCTCATGGCTTCAAAATTCTTTTATCACATGGTAGCATATCCAAAAAACTCAATAGCAATAGTTCTCACTTACTCATAACCCTTGTATTAATAATAATCAAACAGATGCTCTACCTTTTCTTCCCACTCTAGATATATCAACATTCCCAAATCCATTGAAACTTAGAATTTGAAGCTTCATATGGTCGGATACTCTAGGGATTTGTACATGCTCCTTTTCAAAATACTCCTCTTCCTCTTTATTAAGCTCTTTTAGGTATATCTTTCGCCTTACTCATTCTTTAACTCCTCTACCTCAAACGGGTCGAGCTAGGTTTTGACCTCTAATAGGTTGAGCAGCTTGTAGGGTGTTTTGCGCCACTTTAGCAAGTCGACAAGATAGTACATGAACAGCTTAAGTCAGATCTACTAAGAGATTAGCTACCTCATCAAGCCTTTCATCAGTGCTTCTAGGAGTTCCTTGAGATTGTCGTCCATGGTGGACAACTCCACTGTCATCACTCATACGAACATTCATATTTAGATATGTCATTTTTTCTCATAGATTCAAAGCTCAAACAAATACTTCAAAAAGTGAACAGCTAACAGCACAGCAGTCAAATGAACACAATAACTTACTTTGTTTCACACATACAAAACGAAGTATAACAAAACCTCAAGAAGAACTACTACAATTCACACAAAAACCTCTACTCTGATACCAAGATGTTGTAAACCATGATCAAGAATAGATAAGGCTGGTCACTAGATGGGTCCAAGCTTGTAGAAAACTTAAAAAAGGATTAATGACGAAAGTGCAAAAAGGGTAAAACAAAGAATGAAATAGTAAGCAAAACCTCCCAAATAGCTCCAGAGGATATGACGTACCAATGGAACTTCTGAAGACTCACTACATAATTCGATACAATGTACGAATTGGTCCAGTGAGGTTACTCGCCACCTAACCTTACTTAAGGGAAAGGATAAGAGTAATACCAAGAGTAAACAAACAGTATTTATGTAAGAAGAAAAAAGTACTCAAAGAGTGTATCTTAAGAATGATCTAATGTTCTCACAATTATAAGTACAAGGGTATTTAAACCCATAAGTTAGGGCAACCCACCTAAAAAGGAAAAAACAAAAAGAGTATTTCTTAAGGATGTAATATAAAAGATACAAAAGGGTAACAATGAATATACAAGAAAAACAATCATTGGTATAATGGATTCTACACATGATATTGTATACGTAGCAATACTATATTAGCGAGGTCGTTATAAGATGTGGACAAAAAATACGAATAGATAGGCTTATTCAAGCAGGGATAGCTTAGTTAGTTCGAGCTCTCTCTCTCAGCTTTTCGACATGGTGGTTATTGAGTAATTGCTCGGTTTGGAATCAGAGAGTAATCATCAACTCGGCATACTGTAGAAAAATTAGTGGTCATACGGCATGGTATGAAGGGTAACTCGGCCTTAGCAAGGGTTGGTTGGAATAAAAGGATTCGTTATGTCAGCCCCTCTAGCCTTCGGGCTCAGTTGTGAGTCAGAAGTCCAATAACCCGATTCCCATAAAAAAGGGTCTAAAGTAATGTTAGTGTATTGTTCCGAACAAAGATGAGACCATAATAAATCCATTCTTGTGATACTCAAGCTCTTCTTTTCCTATGTTATGTCATTCACTGTATATGTTACGAATCCTATCTTCATAATGAGGTGATCAATTGGTCTAGAAGGAACACAGTTAACCTCGAACCTAGGATGCCTACAATAACCCGATCCACTTAGAAGATAGAAAGGTCAGCTTATATTAGAGAAATGTCCATAGTTTAAAGGAGCACATTCTATAAAGTATGCTCATTAGATTCGGATATGTAGGTTACAAATTAAATCAGTAGGCTGATGATGACGAATGGATAAAATGGAATAGGAGATGGCATGGTAATAGTTTGTTAAGTTTCAAGGAAGAAAAGAGGGTTTATTTGGAAACTGGTTAATAAAAGCAAAATATGTACTATGTACAGTATAAGGTAGATTAATAAAACATCAAGATTTTGTTGCTTAAGGATGACATCATCTGAAAATTTCTAAGAAATCGTTGACTTACTAAGAAGTCCATAAAATATACAGAGTAGAAGAATCTAGCTAAAGGTCATAGAAATTTTGTTACTAGAACTTCTACCATAAACTTCTTATGCCTAAGTTGACTTGGAACAATTATAGAATTAGGAAGAAATAATATGCCCCTCAACAACCATTCAAATTGGCTTGACAATTTATAGTCTCCCATTATAAATTTTATGTGATTTTTCTTTCCATTAAATCTAATATATATCTATCCTAAAAAATATTATCACTGCTTTACAAATACAATAGAACAATTTTAATTATCTTACCTTTAAAATATTATGCATCTATGGTAGAAAATTTTAGGTGAAATTTTTTTGGCAATTAATCTTAATCGAGCTTAATTGTTAAACTCATTGGGATTAAAACGGTTTCTAATGCGAACAATATATGGAGGCTAGCAAATTGGAATAAGGCCCATGAACCATCATGTTATCTTCATTGCTATCGATTCTTTCTCAAGTAAGTCCTTGCAAACTTAACTCTATGACTATAACTTTAGGGAGATGCATTTTTAACACTTTACTTGCACAAAAAACTAATACAGCTCGGCCCATTGGAAAGCCCTCAAGATATTATCACACTCATGTGCACCTTATCACCATACAATCAGGTAACACCCTCTCCCTTACTTTTGATCTCTCTCTCTCTATATGTGTATTCTCTCAAGTTTCTCGAATACTCAATTAGGCTTTACTTTCTTTTCAGATTATAACCCTAATCTCTATGGTCTAAAATGAGTTTGTTTTATGGGTGACTACTTTGAGTAAGTCAGGACTCTCAGTTTTGATTTCCATTATCAGGTATGTCATTTTCCCTTTCTTGTTCTTTCTTTTATAGTTTATACATGCAGTTGGTTACTTAGTTACTAATCTATTATATTTGCTACTGGATCTTGTTAGATCCGTTACATCCATTACATTCTCTATTTTTTGTTTACAATTTAACTGTACAATTGTTATACTTTCAAATTATAACCTACAAATCTATAATGTAACCCTTTATTTATAATACGTAATGTAATCCTTAAATTTATTTGGTACTTTTGTAGTCCTCATTGTAATGATTGTCTCCCCTCCTTAAAAAACCTTGTCCTCAATGTTAAAGTCCTTGTCAGTGTCCTTAAATTGTTTGTAATCCTCCCATGAAGTCTCTTCCATAAGTAATCAAGACTACTACACCAATAGTTGCTTTGTAATAATCCCATTCTATACTACATCTCTTGTTCCTAAGATAACTAGAGGCACCAAAAGTGGGTGACTTCCTATTGAGTCTAGTGGCAAGTCTAAAGAAGGAAATGATGTACCATATGCTTTCTTAAGAATGGATACATGAAATGCATTATGTATCCTAAAATTAAGAGGCAACTCTAGCTCATATGCATATGAAACAATCTCTAGTAGTATTTTATAAGGCCCATAAAATCCCATAAAATCTGTGAGATAGTTTATGAAAAGGTTGTTGAGACAAAGATGTATGTCTATATAACTACAACCTAAAATAAACCATATCTCCAATAGAAAATTCAACATCTATCTAATGCCTATTCCTTCATACGTTGTTGAGCCTTATGCAACTCTTCCCTTAGAATTTTAAGAGCCTCATCTCTATTGTAGAGTTCTACTTTAATAGAATCCAATTTAAAGGCACCTCATACATAAGAAGCCATTGTTGGTGGAGCTCTACCATAGACTATCCCGAAAGGAGTAGTCTTTACTCCTTCATGATATGAGGTATTATAGGCATACTCTACCCAATGAAGAAAAGAAACCCAATTCGAAGGATGTTCCTTCACAAATCCACACAAATATTCCTGAATATTTCTATTAAGAAATTTCGTTTATCCATCAGATTGAGGACGGTAAGCACTTGATAATGCTAACTTAGTTCCACTCAATCCAAACAATTTCTTCCAAAATTGACTCATAAAGATAGAATCCCTATTGGACACAATTGTTCTAGGAAACCATGTAATATGACTACATGTGTACAAATAAAGAAGCTACTTTAGTAGCATTGAAATGTGAGTTTAAGGCACCTAAATGATGAGAATGATAGAATAAGTCTTGGAATTCAATAAACAAGTGATAAAGTCCATGTTAATATCCTCCCATACTCTCTTTAGAATTGGTAGATTAGATAATTGCCTAGCTGGAGATCTTGTCAAGTACTTAATTTGTTGACAAACTTGACAAGATCTAACAAAGTCTTCAATTTGCTTTCTCATTCCTTCTTAGTAAAATTTATTTAACAGCTTCTTAAAAGTCTTATGGACACCAAAATGCCCTGTAATTGGTGTAGCATGAAATTCAGACAAAATTTGTGGGATGAAGGTAGACTGAGGCACAAAAAATAATCTATGATGATAGAATAATAGGCCATTTTTCTAAGTAACTAGCCATTTCAACTCCTCTCCCTCATCAATGTCTACAATGATGGTTTTATTGCTATCTAATGTAAAATATTCTTCCTTTAACTTGTTAATTAAAGGAAAGGTCAAAATAGATAAGCCAAATAGGTCATCTCTTCATACTGCCTAGACAAAGCATCAGCCACTTTGTTCTCAATCCTGCCTTATACACTATTGAGTAGTCACATTCCAACAATTTTGTCAAGTACTTTTGTTGCTTTGGAGTTTATACGACCTGACTTAAGATTTTCTTTGGGCTTCTATGATCTATCTTGATTACAAAGTGCTTGCCAAGAATATACCATCGCCACTTTCTCACCACTTGTACTATTGCATGTAATTCATGGACATAAGTAGAAGCCTTAGATAAATGTGGGGGTAATTTCTTGCTATAAAAAGTAGTGGGATGATCATCTTGTAATGACATTGGCCCAATTCCACTACCTGAAGCATCTATTTCAATCACTAACTCATTAAAGTTTGGCAATTGCAATATAGGAGTAGAAACTAAAGCTTGCTTGAGCTTTAAAAATGCTGATAGAGCTTCGTCTATGCACACAAAATTATTACGTAGCAACAAGTCAATCATAAGGGTAGCTATAGATGCATATCCTTTGATAAACCTCCAATGATATCTAGTCAACCTCAAAAATGCCATCAACTATTTAATATTCTAAGGAAAAGCCTACTATGAAATAGCCTCTATATTGGCTAGATCTAGATGTACACCATTCTTAGAAACAATATGTCCTAAGTAATCTATGGTGTCTTTCCCAAATGAACATTTACTCTGTTTCAAATAGAAAGTGTTGTCCACTAGTATTTACAACACTTGGGATAAATGTTCCAAATGCAAGGCCATGCTCTTACTATATATAAGTATGTCATCAAAGAAAATAATAACAAACTTGCGAAGAAATGGCCTAAAAATAGTGTTCATAATGGCTTGAAAATTGGCTAGTCCATTTGTCAACCCAAATGGCATAATAAGAAATTCATAATGACCCTTATGTGTGTAGAATGCAGTCTTCTTTATATCTTCATCTTACATTCGAATTTGATGATATCCAACATGTAAATCCAATTTTGAAAACAATGAGGCATCAAGTAATTCGTCTAATTATTCATCAATTGTAAGTATAGAGAATTTATCCTTAATAATAGCCTAATTTAATGCTCGATAGTCAATACAAAAATGCCATGTTCCATCTTTCTTTTTCACTAGCAACATAAGAGACGAAAATGGGCTACTACTATGTTAGATAATACCTTAAGATAACATATCACAAACCTGTTTCTCTATCTCATTTTTTTGAAAATGAGGGTATCTATAAGGTTTGACATTAATAGGAGTCGTACCTAGTTACATATGAATCTGATGTTAGGTTTGTCTATCAGGTGGCAATGATGAAGGTACCTTGAACACTTAAGCAAATCTACCCAACACTTGCTTCAAGTGAGTGTTGTTGGTAGTAGTATCTAATGTGTTACACTCAACCTCTTAAGTCGTTAAATGTAAAATAAAGCCACTACATCTATCTTGATTAATCTATGCAATTAATTATTTAAAATAGGAGTCACATGTGTAGTATCATCTCCATTCAATGTGATCTCAATACCATTGTGCATGAATTACATCTGTAATGTATTGTAATCAATAGTGATAGGCCTTAAGCTTTATAGCCATTACACACCAAGCACCATCTCTACCCCTTGTATTGGTAAAACATAAAATGTGTCTTCAAATTGAACTCCTTGAATTTTAAATGCAACATTCTAACAGTTTCCTTCACAAATCAATTTTGACCCATTTCCAACCATTACATGAAATTTATTAGCAAGAATCACAGTAAGGCCTAAATATTGCATAAGTCTTTATTGAAAAAAGTTATGTGCACTCCCTATATCTACTAAAATAGATACTAGCTTATGAGTAATCTGACCATGAAATTTCAAAGTCTTTGGAACAGTAGTTCCTGACATAGTATAGAAACTAATCATGCTTGCATCATCCGCATCAGCTATTGTTTCAGTAAGCTTAGGTAAGCATTCCTCATCTTGCTCTTCATACTACATTTCTTCATCTATCATCAATAACAAAAACTGCTTCTTACACTTGTGGGCTCTATGAAATTTCTCATCACTGTTATAACAAAGCCCCTTTTCCTTTCTTTCTTACATTTCTACTCAATCATTTTCTTGATAAGAATGATTTAGATTGTGAAACTAATGTGTTTGTAGAAGTTGTACTAGTAGTACCCTTATTCCCTTGAGCTTGTGACAAAAATTGCAATGGAGGATACTTACTAATAGATGCATTTGAACTTCTATTCAATATCACATCTAAAATTTTGGATTCATACATTTTAGCTAGCCATACTACATCCATTAAAGATTGAGCCCATGCCACTTGAACATCATATTTGATAGACTTCTTGAGACTTGAAATATAGCATCTCATAAGAAATGATTTAAGAATACCTACCACACAATTGCAAAGTGCCTCAAACTGAACTTAATAGTCAGCAACACTTCCATTTTGAATCAACTTTGCAAAACAACCCTTAACATCCTCATATTTGGATGGACGAAATCTTATTTCAAGATCTTTAATGAAATTGGTCCATGATAACAAGTGGTTATTCTTAAACATCCATTGATACCATTGAAGTGCTTCACCATCTAAAGCAAATGAAGCAATAATAACTCTTTGATTATTAAGTGTCTTGTGAAAATCAAAGAATTGCTTTACTTTAAAGATCCATCCCACTAGATCCAAACCACTAAATTTAGGAATCTCAAGTTTGATTCTTTTTAGCAATGAATCCGTAGAGGCACCACTTGTAGAAAGTGATGAATCCATACTATGGTGATTATTGTTTGCTGAATTCTCCAATGAAGGATTTTGATTGCCTATAAACTTTTCTCCAATTTGCTCCACATTTCCAATTCTTATTGACAAATTTTGCAATTCTATTTGCAAATTAGCAACTCTATCATCCATTGATTGTTTCAACTCTTGTTGTTGTTGTTACTGCATAGTCACAAACATGCTTTTAATGGTTTCCATGTTTGTATATACTCTTGTTCCTATCATCATGATCAACGAGAGCATCAAATAATATGGCCCAACCTACCTTCTAAAAACCCTTAAGATATTATCACATTCATGTACTCCTTATCACCATACAATCAAGTAACTCTCTCTCTCTTACTTTTGATCTCTCTCTCTCTCTCTCTCTCTTGATATATATATATATATATATATATATATGTGTGTGTATTCTCTCAACTTTCTTGAATACTTAATTAGGGTTTACTTTATTTTCATATTATAACACTATCTCTATGATCTAATATGAGTTTATTTTGTAGGTGACTACTTTGAGCAAGTTAGGACTCCTTGTTTTGATTCTCATTATCAAGGATGTCATTTTCCCTTTCTTTTACAATTCATACATATAGTTGGTTACTTAGTTATAGATATTTTATATTTGCTACTAGATCTTGTTAGTTTCGTCATATCTATTACATTCTTTACTGTTGGTTTTCAATCTAATTGTACAATTGCTATACTTTCTAATTATAACTTATAGATTTGTAATATAACCCTTTATTTATAATACATGATGTAATTCTTAAATCTGTTCGGTACTTTTGTAGTCCTCTTAGTAACAAAAACTGGTTCCAAATTCTTTTAATTTATAGTTAAATATACGAAATAGAATGCCCTGAAAATATAAAGAAAAATGGGGGGGGGGGTCGACTTCCACTTGCCATAATTAGAAGTTTTCTTTGTAGAAATTGATGGGAATTGTATAATATGGAAGGGAGGAAGCTACTACCGAGTTTCTCAGCTCTAGATCTAAATTTTCAAGATTCATGGGTTACATCAGTCACTTTAGAGACCAAAAACCAAATCCTAAATCTTACGCAGTCATGTTTACAAAAAATTTCATAGGAAGTGGTAATCTTAAATTTGTATAATTGGAAAATGAAAGAACTAGGAAACATTTAGCCGTAGTGGTGTTAGTAGGTTTAGTCTTCTTAAATTTCTCGCAAATGGATTGGTTTAGAAGTTTGTTTTTTGCCACTTTTGCCAGATGGATGAGTTGTGGCGGACGACGTAAAATGCATATATTTGACGATTACTTATCTTGGGGTATTAGGAGAAAATTTTTCATTCGGATATCGTTTAGGAATAAGTTTTTGATATTTTAAAAGGAAAAATTACAAAAATAAAACCTGAGTTGCTGCTAGCGCGTTACTAGTATGTCCAAGAATAAGTAACCATCTCTAGCAAAAACGTTATTGCTCACCTAGGAGAGCCTATACAGATCTTGGATCCGTGTCACTTCGCCATCTTAGCATGAGGTGTCATTTTCGCAACCAACAACATATTCGAAAAGAGAAAGGCTGAAAGTGGCGTAAATCCATTCTTGGATATTCAGGCTCTACTTTTCTCATGTCAAGTGTTTCACCCTGTATTGATGGGCTCCCGGTCATAAGTAGTCTATCCTGAGCACATTCTACCTCGAACTCGGGGTGACCACAGCAATCAGGTCCATCAAGAGGCCGGAAGGGGCACCCTATTCCAGGCACATTTCAAAACTTGAAAGGTAGGCACTAAGTGAAGTGTTTCATCATAACAGGATACATATGCCGCAAATTGAATGAGCAGGCTGATGTGATGAATGCAAAGGATGGAATAGGACAAGGCATGGTAATAGATTGCAAGTTCCCATAAAAAGAGAATGCCTTGGAGAGTGCAAAATAAGAGCAGCAAAAGGCACGTAGAGCGTGGTGTGGAATTAAATGAAGAAAGACAATGATCGTTGAAGGATGACTTCATCTAATACAGCACTGTAGGGAGCTATTCACTCAGTAGGTAGACCAAAAAATATTCCACAATAAAGGAATCCTGCTTAAGGAGGTACGTATTTATTTTCTAGACTTGTACAGCTACTGTCCAATTCCTATATTGACTTGAAACTGTTAGAAAATTTGGAAAATTCATGTACTTAAAAGTGACTCAGAAATTTTACGAGAAGATTTTTTCTTCTTTTTTTTTCCCTGAGATATTTATCAGGAACGTGATTTTAATAACTTTTCTATTTTAAATAATCTCCTGCAATATTGAGCTTCTACATAATGTATTTTTTACTGATATCCATTTCTCTCTTGTATTAACAAAACGCTATAGATATATGGAAAATCTTTCTTGAACAAGTATGGTTGAAAAATTTCTAAAAAAAAACAGAAAAAACATACAATACAAGATCTCAAAAGATAGATGATTGAATATACACATGATCTTGAAAACCTTAATTAGTTTTTTTTTTTATTCACATTATTGTGTAAAAAACCTAACCCTAAGGAATAGAAAAAAAAAATAAAAAAACAAAGCCTTATATAAATTTTTTAAGGAAACTCAGTATTTCTATATAAATTTAGGCTCTAATTTGGCACTTTACTACTGTAATACCACTTATTGGAATGAATGTGTCCGGAATAATTTATTTGTAAGACTAGGGCACAACATGTACTTTAAACAAAAAATGCGGTAAAGTACCTGAATATATAGTGGAAAACTTGTGCAATGTTTAATTTTAACCATTAGTCTTCCAAGTCAATCATGTAAATACCTTAGAAAAGCTATCCCTTATCCTTTCTATTGATGGGAATCAAAGAGATAGAAGGAGCTACAACAAATTCCATATATATATATATATATATATATTAATTACTTGTTAATCTTTTTATTATTTCTAATTCAATCCATCATAAAAATACAAATAATATTTTTCCGATCCTGCACATACTAATGCATGCTTAATTTAATGCATCAAAGTGCATAATCCTATTAGATAACTTTATATGGAATTTATATAATATGATACCATTATTACATAATTATTATTAAAACCCATATAAAACCGTAAGGTTTATTATTAAAATAAACCCAACATTATAATGATGATGTGTGAAGATATGGATTCCATTATACATCCCTTTTATTGCTTGATTGATTTTTTTTTTCTTTTTTTGTTTTGGCAAACCTTGTTGAGGAATACTATTAAACTTTTGACTTACTATAACACCTAGGCACATCAAGTATGAGTGTCCAATACTCATTAAGAAGATGGACAAGTATAAGAAAAAACACGTCTCTTATGATGGCATAAAGTGACTTGGATGAGTTATAAGTTGAAGCTAAAGATTCAAATGATAAATATGAAAAAGCAAATCTATGTTTGATGATACTTTTTAAGGTAAGGTCCAAATTTGAGAGTGACTCTAATGATGAGATTGCTGACAACATATGTGTTGAGATAAGTAAGCTCTTAAAAACCCTTTCAAAAGCTAATGGCAAGATTATAAAAGTTAATAATGAAAACAAGATTTTCAAGGAAGAAAAAGTAGCTCTCATGCAAACAAACAAACAAACTTTTAGTAGATGAAAATGATATTTTGAAAAATGATAACAAAGGTTTGCATGTTGCAAGGGAAGCTTCAATAAATGAAAATATGATATTAAAAGAAGAAATAAAAGGTCTAAAAAGTCATGTAAATGATTTACCTAATTTAATTCAAAATACATTCAAGAAGTTTGATAAAAGTGATAAAATAAAAAATAAAAACTCCAGATGCTCTTCTCTAGTCAACGTGATGATGAATCTAAATCTAGATTCGAATTTGAAAGTAGTGAATCATCTAATGTTAATAAGAAAACGATATTTGTTAAGTCTAAAGAAGTTGCTAGTAAGGAAACAGTTGAAAGAATGAAAATAGTAAAGTTGTTGAGCACGTCAACAAAGTCAAGCAAAAACTCTTCTAATCTAAGCAGAAAATATTCATAAATAAGTGGATATTTCAGAAACACTATTAGAAAGTATCAAACTCTAAGTTCAAGGAGTATAGTAAGCAACGTGTATAAAACTCAAAAGCCCTATACTTACTTCTTTTGTAATAAGCTAAGACATATTGAAAAATATTACTTTTATAAAATTTCTAGGCTCATCAAACATCAAGTGAAAACTCAAAATATAAGCTTAAATTTTAAAGAACCCAGGCTCTGTTGGGTTTGTAAACAGAGTTGATTTGTTTATGATGTATGCAAGAACAAAAAGCCAAAATGAAAGGAATATAGTACATTGATAGTAGTTGTTTAAGACACATCACCAAAGATTCTTTGTTGTTCACAAACTTAGATTAGAAAGAAGATGGTTATATTAAATTTGGAGACAATGTTAGAGGTAAGATAGTTGCAATTGGTACACATATTATTTGCTCAAAATATTTGATTTTTCTTACTTAGATTAGAGTAGAATTTTCATAGTCTAGTAATTAGTTAGTTTTCCAACTACTTTCCTTCCTTCTCTTCAAAAAATATATGACCTTAGGTTCTCACCATATACTTTAAGTCAACCAATACACTTGTCATCAACCTCGATGGAGTGATATGGAGATGACACATTAAGGAATAAAGAGAGAGATAACAAGGATAAACTGATGGTCTTAAGGGCTCCGATGGACAAGTGACCCATGAATAAGTTTTAGACCATCAACCATATTATTCTAAAGAGAAGTAGCTAGTTCTTCATTTCAGCCTTGTTTGATGATTAAGAGAAGGTTGACAAGACAATACCATTTCTTTGATGTCTGAATTGTAAACTATAATAAGAAGGTAGTCCAATATTTATAAAGTCCAACCATTAACAATGTCCATTAAATTGCATTGGTAGTAAATAGACAAAAATGGATCTCTCCATATGATTTTATTAAATCCTAGCCCATAAAGGGCTTCTTTGAGTGCTTATGCCTGCTTAAGAGTCTTGGGAATGGATGAATTAACCTAATGATCATTATTCCAAATACTTTAAGCCAAATCTCTTTAAGTTGTCCTTAGTCATGAAATTAACTCCTTAAGCCCTATCATTAACCAAAGAAGTCAAACCCAAGTTACTACTAAGTTTTTAGCCCAAAGTCTTGAGAACAATTTTAGACGTTACAAATATTTCTACTATTGACTTCTAAAACATTTTAATGTAATTTTTTGTATTGTGATGGCTCTTCACATTAGCAACACAAGGCATAGAACTAAAAATGGATTAATAATGTGTTACCCTTAAAATAACACATCTTTTATATACTCTCTATTTGATGGTGTATGTGATACATATGTCTTAAGGAATGTACTTATCAACTTATCAATGTATATATCATCTTTATGCCAATTCATATCTACATCATAATTTGCAAGTAAATTTTAATATTTTAAAGTTTCTTAAATTTAAAAGTTTATCCTTTATGCCTCCATCCCTATCTAGACAACCTGAAATTAACTCAATTAATGAATTTAAGATGAAATGCGAAATACATTGGTTACTTCTAAACTAGAACCTCATTCTTCTATTAAGTTAAAGTTAAATGTCAATCTTCAAGTGCTCTTAGTGGAGAAGTACTAAAGGGTTTAGGAGGAATTTGTATCTTTTAAATACTTCCTTCCAACATCTTAATTACTTTACTAATCGATGGCCTTTCTAATGGCTTAATTCATATGCACTACAAACCAATCAATGTCAACTTCCTTAAAATGTTGCTTTCTTCTGATGTTAGGTTGTAATATAGTTTTAAGTCCTATCTTAACTCCAGGCATTTGTAGATCTAATCTAGAAAATATGATTTATTGTTATCATCTTCCCTAACATTGATTTTTTGTGTTGCTTTAATAATTTCTAATTCCATCATTCCAAAACTATAAACATCTTATTTATGTAAGGCTCCTCCAAAGCTTTTATTGATCAATTCTAGTGCAATGTAGCCAATCATGCCTCTAGCAACAATCATTGAGATAATGCACTCCTTTATTTATTTATTTATTTATTTATTTTGCATAACTTAGCCATGCCAAAGTCTCATATTTTGGGATTGAACTCTTGATCCAAAAGGATATTATGAGGTTTTATGTCGAAATATAAAATCCATGTATTACAACTACAATGCAAGTACTCTAGTCCACTAACTATCCAAATTGCAATATGATACAATTTTGCCCATCCTAACTATGCATGGGATGATGAAATAGTTCCATCATATATGAATTTGTCAAGAGATCCTTTAGCCATGAATTCGTAAATCAAAGCTCTTTTGTTCCCTTCAAAACAAAATCCTAAAAGAGTGATAATGTTAACTTGAGAAGTCTAACCAATGCTTGCAACCTTGCTAATGAAATCTTCTCCATTTTCTTTTGATTCATTCAAGACCTTCACTACTAGATAAGAACCATTCTTCAACATCCCTTTATACACAACACAATAACCTCTTTGACCTAATTTATCCTTGAATGAGTTGGTAATTCTTTTAACTTCAGAGTAACTGTATCATTTGGGAGCTAAAGTCTCAAATTGCCTAATTAAGTCCTTAATATCTTAATTTCTCATATATCTCTTTGAAAACAATTTTTTCTGTTTTGTGAGGTAAAAAACAATAATAGTTAAGATCACCGTATTGGCTACTATTAATGCAAAACTATAACATCAGTAAGAAGATAAAGCTAAGGTAATCTAAAGTAACTCATTACAACACAAATATGCATTGGCATTAAAATCGGACAAAAAATAAGCATTGCATAATGAGGAGATTTATACCTATTATTGTAAACCCCTAAAATTATCAACCTAGCTTTAGTAATAGACTCGACTATGTTAGACCATTTAGGAGTCGACAAGGCTAATGGAAGTGAAAACCCTAAAAGAATCACTCAATCGCATAAAGAATTTTTCTACCCTGAATTTTTCTAAATGCTAAAGATGTTATTCAAAAGTGATAGAAACCCTAAAAATGATTATCTTAAAGACATATGTGCACTAATCCGACATGATATACCCTAAAACCCTAATTGATAAAATAATGCCCATCTTTTGTCCAATTCACTAGTAAAGGGTTAGAGATGACCCTCATTCATATTTATATGCTTTGAATCCTTAAGTAATCCATTAGAAATTAAGATAATGAGTCATAGATTATATTTACTTCTTAAGTAAATGATTAAGATAGTTTCACTTGGAGTTAGGGTAATAGTTGAAGATTAGGTTATATGTAGTAAACCTTAACACTTAAATTAGTACTTTTTGCATTTGTTATTCAAAGTAGTTTATCAAATGAGATATATAGGCTATAAAGACCTAAAGTAAGATCTCATCAACAATGTTTACTAATTAATTCATCAAATACCTCATTTCCCCTCATTTCCTTCATTTTTCCTCTAATTTCCCTTAATTACTACATTATGTGCACAAAATTACACATACTTAAGGAATGTTGACTAAGGTAATGCATGTTGACCAAAGTCAAAGGGTTGACCAAGTCAACATTTTGAAAAGTCAAAAGTTTTAAGAGATAAGGAAAATATCTTAGTTCTTAATGATGGTTTTCTTTTCTTTTCTTTTTGATTTTTCTTTTCTCTTCTTTGCAATTGTTGCCGTCCACAATTTTGCTCCTTAGGCCCCACCATTTGTTGTCTTCCATAATTGAAACAAAACAAAAGAAACAAAAGCAAAACCTCCCTTTCATGCCGTGAACTCCCTCTCCTCTTTCACTTTCATTCCTTTCCCTTTTGTCTCCTTAAACTTCAACAAAATTAAAGGTATGTTCTTAAGTTGTTTTATGTTACTTTATGTTATTCATTAGTTAGTTAATTAGGTAGATTAGGTAAGTAGTTAGGTGTTTAGTGAAGTCTTGAAGAAGAGGAAACAAAGTTTCCATCTTTAAGTATAGAAAATGAAGAATCACGAAGGAAATAGAAGAAATACATGTGCATGTACTCTTAGATGTGTATACATAAAGAAATACCAAAGGAATACAAGTATGTGAACCTTTGTACATAAGTATGTATCATGTACATAACCTAACTTAAGACCATATCTAACTATATATGTATATACTATACTAAATACATACATAGAACTACAAAAGGGATGAAATTGAGAGGATTTTCTTAAGGAAAACTTTGGCATACGAATTTTTTAGTATAAAAATACGTATCCAACCGTATAGGTATATGAGTAGGTATACATGTATAAATACGGTATAAGTATATGTATGTATAAGGTATATGTACATAAGTATAAGTATAAGGCATATGTATATAAGTATAAAGTAAGAAATAAATGTACATAAGATATGTACATGTGACATAAGCATGATGTAATGCTTATGTAATCAAATGATGAGGTAGATGATGACATAAGCAATGACATAAAGAAAAGATGATGTAAGCAATGACATAAGCATAGGTTTAGAAAATGAGAAAAGTAAGAAAAGTGTAGGTAATTAGATACTTAAATTAGAAAATTTTAATACACTTTCTAAATTAGACTATACCTAATTTAGTATATGAATTGGTAATAACAAAGTAAATCCCTTAATTATAAGAATTTAAGGAATAAAGGTTATAAATATAAGTAATAGCAATACTTAAGTATTATAGCTAAAATTTTCTATGAATTAGTTCATAATATAAAATAAGGGTCTTAACATCCAAAACAAACATTACCGTATGAATATACGTCCAAAAACGATGAAAAACGACTATAAATTTATAAATATCAGAAATAAAACGAAAAAGTTATATATACGATTAATAATAAAGTCTAACCGAGTAAAAGTTGATAATAGTCTAAGTAGATTAGGTAATTAAATGTTTAAAAGTATTAGTTAAATTAGTTACTTACTAGTCTTATCAAATCGTAATGATCAGGTGACTCTGAAGAGCGTGAGGACCTCCCGATCGACTACTACGATTAGAACGAATCACTATTGCCTAGTGAGTATTTACCCAATGATTCCATGCTTGTTTTGTGATTGTAGATAGTGGACTTAAATATTATTGTTAATTGATGATTGTGTGGGGTTTGGGAAATGCCTGTGAATGTTGGTATGTCTTGAGTTGTGAACTTATCTTAAGTATTGATAATGCTATGTTTGTTGCATGGTAGTATAGAAAATGATTGTGTGCACAATTGGATGGTCATAGCATAATTTGAACCTAATTATACTCGGCCTATAAAAAGAAATTGAGACATGCATTAACATGCATAGCATGGATACTATTCGGCCGTCACATCACACGGAGGTAAAGAGAGGCCATTCGGGGGTTGATATTATTCATTTATTTGGTTCTGTACGGTGCACTCGTACAAAATGACCTTACCCTGGCCCGCGGGAACACTAGGCGTTGGAGGCGCCAACCGCCTGGTTAAGGGTCGAATCTAGAGGCCTCCGTTTAGGGGTGAGTGTGGACTGCGGGGGCCCACTCACAATTATACTAGAACTTGGGTTTTCAAAAAAAAAATAAATAAAAGAATTATTTGATATAAGTACGGAACGTGGGGTTCCGTAGTAAAGTAAGTTCTAGTATAATACCCGGATCTGATTGGTGCCATGTATACTCCAACCCTGACTTCGGAGGGTGTTAAATCTGAGTTATGTATATGAACTAGTTAATTATACGTATTGTTTGGCATTCTGGTTGATCATACATTCATATGCTTAAATATAATGTATTTATAACTTGCTTGTGGTGTAGCTGAGGGTTTTGCTCACTAAGCTTAGACTTACACCCCTTTAGACTTTTGTTGCAGGATAGCCTGTTCGTAGAGACAGGGCGAGGAATGCCACAGGTTAGCCTAGGGATTTGGGCAAGAGCGAGCTGCTATGTGTACTGAGAGAACAGTTTATGTAGACTTCTACTTATGTACTTTTGTTTATCTTATTATTATAGACCTAGACATACTTAAACGCTGTGTAATGTAAGCTTTGTAACTTAAATTTTATATAAATATGTTTGTGTAATGATATCATGTGAGTCTGGATGTTCTTTGGAAACTAGTGGTTATAGAGCCTTGTATATTATGTGAAGAGTTCTTGATTGGAAGGGTAACCAATCAGGGGTTCTTTGTAAAGTATACGGCGTCTGCCATGACTAGGTCGTCCTCAGTTTGTGACAATTATAGCCTTAATTAGAGTACCTTGGGCACTTACCAAGTAAAAGAAACATTAAACCAAGTTATGAGAATAATGTAGTTGATATATTCAAAACGAAATTTTATGGAATACAAAATGATTCAGCAACATAAAATTTTGAACTAATATGACTTAGCCATTATAATGGGAAGAATAAGTACAAGAAATAAGTCTTATATAATTATACCTATTTAATTACAATGAAGATGATTATCTTACAACTTTAATGTAGGAGCTATAATCCTTAATTATGCCTAGAGGAAGGAGAGAAAGAGTAAAATATCTCAAAAATTCAATATGAAATAAATATGGAAACCAAAATAAATAAATTTTGAGTTAGAAAATAACAATATAAGGGGAATTGAAAAGTCATACAATTTTATTTGAGAATAGAAAACTTCAGAGATATCTTGACTTCATAAATATAACCTAATAGGTATCTCACAAATTATTATAGCATAAAAAAAGTTTTACTATTTCTTCTTTATATAGCAACTCAACTATTTTGAAGCATTTGCTCTATGCATTTATTTTAATATAGGTAGTTCTTATGGATTCAATCGTAAAAACACCAATTTTGTCTATGTTATGTTATTATAATAGCTTAAATAGTTTTATAACTACAAAGCATTATTTCTAATTAAGACAGTCAATTTGTACCAAAGTTTTTGAAAAGCCTACACCAAGTGTTGCTTACTAAGTTGCAATTCACTATGCTGATCATCAACAATCAGATGACCAATCTAAAAGGATAATTTAGAAATTGGAAGATATGTTAAAAACATATATATTAGATTTTGGTAGAGATTGGGACGTATACTTACTATTAGTGGAATTTTCTTATAATAACAATTATCATGTAATTATACAAATAGCACCATATAAAGCTTTTTATATGGATGAAAGCATCGATCACTTTTATATTAGGATGGTGAAGAACACATGATGCTTGGCCTTGACCTAATTATAAAGATGAGTGGAAAAGGTGAAGGATGTTCAACAAAGGATGAAAGAAGCTCATGATCAATATAAGAGTTGGGTGAACTTAAAAAGGAAACCTATAGTGCTTAAAAGTAGGCAATCATGTATACATTAAGATAAGTCCATTTAGGACTCAAATGCTTTTAAATTAAAAGGAAAATTGAGCCTTATGTATATTTTTTTACATCGAATTGCTTTACCCTCGAGCTTGTCAAGTTATCATGTGTCGTCTCTATGTTACGAAAATTCATGAAGAACCTAGATGCTATTGTAGAGTTGGAAGTGGTGGAATTATGTAATCACTATACATCCAAGTAACAACCCATCAAGATCTTGGATAATTGGATTAAAAAATTATGAAAACAGGGAAGTAAAGTATGTAAAGTTATAGTAGGGTAACAGCCCTACAACTAAAGCAATGTAAGAACCGAAGGCTGCAATGGAACAATAATGCCCATGGCTCTTCTAAATCATAAGTCACTACCTTCTACATTGAAACTTAGTTATAATATTAATAATCACCCCTCTCAACAAAAACTAGAATGCAAAAGTTTTGTTTTGAATGGGAGTGGAAATGTAGACCTCGCAAAATAAGCCATCCATGAAATTCTTCTAATTAGGCTTGAAATTCACAATAGGGCCATAAAAATTAGTTTAAGTGATTTTGTGAATTTAGATTTTAGAAATTGAGTAATAAATACTAAAACACGCTAAAAGTTTAAAACTACCATATTTACCTATTATGTGCAACAACTAATGAAATTTGAGTTTCAAGAAATAATAAAATCATGGAGAAAATTAGGAAAACAAGAAAATTAATAAGCTAACATAAGATGAACTATAAGTAAATTATACTTACTAAGAATAATTAATACATAAAATACATATATATAAATTAACCAAAAACCTTAAATGTATATATTATACTTAAATTAGCTAACCAAATACCAAATGAATAATAAGGGGAGACAAGAATTCATATAATTAACTTGGTAAGGTTAGCAATGGCAGGCACACATGAAATATTAATGGATGATTAAGTAAGCTATGACACTTGTTAAAGAGAGAACCGGGAAAAAAAGTAAAAAAAAAAAAAAATGTAACTTTTGATATGTGTGCTACATACATTAAGCCAACCCACTCACATAAAGCTTATATGAACCTTCTCTTAACCTCATTTACAAACTTTAAACACTTAAACATTAGAGAAAAATCATGGGAAATTCAAGAGTGTTTTAAAGGAGATATTGAGAAATTAAGAAAAATCAAGCAATAATCTATAGGATTGTGCTTTGAGAAAGTAGGGACAACCTAACATCAAACCTAGACTACTACCCACCTGAGCAACATCTACCATAGCTGGTCAACACATGCCTTATCGCTAGCAACCATCAGAAGTTCACGAATTGGTAAGTCTTAAAATTTACCTAATTCTCAATCATTTGTTAAAAACATTAAATTACATGATAAAATTCTAGAAAAATTTATTCCTATATTATCTTAGGTATATTTTCATGCAAAAATGTTATTTAGAGAAATATTGTTCATTTTATTCATTACTCTTAAGAAATGTGCATTTCCAAATGAAATTTCAAATTCATTTTCAATAACTTAATGATTATAGTTTTGGCTTCCAAATTCTTTTTACAAACACCTCATTATATGTAGATTTTCACTATGTAAAGAGTTTTTCTAAAACAACCCATCTAGTTGATGTTAAACTTTAGTTTTAAGAAAACCACTTATTTAGAAATTTAAAAAAAAAAATTTACCATTTTCATGATCTTTTTGTTAAATCTAGTTTCAAACTACTTTAAGAGATTTTGATAACACGTAGTGAAATTTCATTTAATTTTAGGAATGAAAGTGGTGGGTTTTAGGAACAAACAGGTTTTTCAAGGTCGAAATTGCAATTTCTTCTTAATTGCCTATGTTGGTTTCAACTAAGTTGTTTAGTTAATTACTTTATTGAAAATCCTTAATGAGTAGAAGTAAATGGAAGTAAACAGCTGTTATTCATATTGAATTTTGGCATTAATTTCATGTTTTCTAGGCTAAAGATGTGTATTTTAGACAAATTAGTGGATTAATAGTATGAACGCTCCCTTTAAGTTTAATCTTTAAAGCTACGCATGTTGGCTATGATGAGTTTTCAAGTTGACTCAAACTAAATGTGGTGAAGAAATGTGGGAAATATGGGGTTGTTAGCAAGATAGTGTAACCTTAGCGATTGTAGAATGTCTTGTAGAAGCTCTAGATAAATTGGTGAAGAGTAGAAGGTATTACAAAACTTAAACAAATGTAGATCAATATAGTAGAAGATCCTGTAGGAGGTATTTTGATGTGAGTCATATTCTAAACCAATGTGGAAGGAATTGCAAAAGGTCCCTTAATAAAGAATATAAGTGAAGGCTCTAGTAGAAGGACCCATAAAAGGTCCCTTTGTATAGAACAAAGGTAAAGATCCTAATAGAAGGTAAAGTAGATGGTTCTAATACCCTATATAGTGTAATAAACTTAATTCTTATTACAACAAGCCCTTAATATATACTAAAGGAATGCTAAGCTTAATTAAAGATATAATGATTTGTATAGAACTAAAGTATGATTACATTATAGGGACCATTGGTGAAGGAAAGACTAGCACTTCAAAATTTCTAAAGTGATAATTAATCTTGGTAATTGGTTTTGATGCCCAATTGCATTTCAAAGTACTATTTTATCATACTTAGAGGCTAAAGTATATGCTTATATATGGTTACAAAGAGCAAGCTATGCATGCACAATGTGTGTCTCTAGATTACTAGGGTGGATCTCGAAAGATATGAAAGAAAGATCTCCCTCCAAGGCGTACATACGACTTTCATTGAATATGGCTTTCCACAAAATTCTATATGTATCCATGAGATTGAGTATGGAATTCTGTTACAAATTTTTTACTACTACTTAATATCGGCAATAAGTCAAAAAGTATCTAAAAATAGCAGATTTAGATATTTGGACCTTGTCGAGGTAAGGAACCATAGCCTTGCTACATGTTATAATTGCTTTATGGTGTACTATTTATGTTCAAGTGTTTTTAATTGATTGGTCACCCCTAACAACGGACTAACCTAAACTCGAACTAAAACCCTAATTGGATGTACATTGCAATCTGCTAAGAGTAAAGATTAGGATTATCTAGCTAAATACAGGCCTTCTAAAGAGATAGTTAGAATGGTCTTTCCTAAGGAACTTACCCTAAAACAAAATTCAAATAAGGGGATGAAGGAAACAATATTATGTGTAGAGGGTAAGGAAGGTGCTTTTCCAAAAAGCACCTTCCCTTTTTTTTTTAAATTAAAGAGGAAAGTGCTTTCTTGAAGCACATCTTCTTCTTTAACATATTAAAGGAGAAAGCATGCTTTTGGAAAGCGCTTTCTTTCCAATCACCTACTAGAGAGCAACAAGCATGTGCAACAGGCATCCATAAAAACAAACAAAACAAAACCTGACAATATTCAAGTAAAAATACAACAACAATAAGCTAAAAACTAATACCCTACTTCAATATCAGATACAAATCTCCAAACTCTACTACATTTAGTCTAAATCAACAATTTTCCTCCCATTAACCACCCACATACCCAATCATAAAAAGTCAATCAAAAGTCGAACTCAAATGTTTAAGTACAAGACAGTTAGACCATACAAAGAAATTGGAAGAAGCCTTCTTATATGAAAATGTACATAACTAGAAATGTCAAGTCCAAGAGTTTATACAAAACAAAATAATGTATAAGGCTAGTCCCTTCTTCTCCTAATCCTATCGAATACATAAGCCACTCGAGAAACTAACCCCTACCTAAACTAACTTTCATCTCACTAGTAGCTGGAGCCTGTAACTCTTGTATCTGAATGTCCTCACTAAGTGGCTCTAGGAATAGAGGTGAAGCTACGACTAGAACCTAAGATGAGCTCCTACCTCAAGAACTCACAAATCGCCTTACTCTCTTATGTGGAGCCAATGGCATGATGGTCAGATTAGGCTCCATTTGTATAGGAGGGGTCTCAAAGGAGCTTTACGGAGGACCCAACATGGTATGTGCATTAGGATACTCAATAGCTATTGGGGCATTGATGGCCTTGTAATCTTAAGATCTAGTCGACCTTATCCATCTCATCATATAACACCGCTCATTCTCGTTTGTCCACCTTACCTAGATGGATCTAGAAGTTTGCAATCTAGCTCATCTAAGTCTTGATGCTCTTCAACCTACTCTTCGGCTAAATGAGGTAGGTATTGTCAGGACCCTAAAAGGGGCCTAGTAGGATTACCTAAAATTTTCATAACATGTGTGCACCCATGATATGAAAACCGTCTTGCAAGTCAGAGATTGCAAGACTTTAAATAATTAATCACTAAGGTTATTAATTTTTAAGTAATTAATTTACTGTAAAATACAAATACAAATACAAATAACTATGGGTGTCCGATATCCCACAGTTCCTCAGAACCGCAGAGAGTTAGTATCCCCTACCAAATAATAAGACAGGATTACTAACATTATAAAACTGCAGGTAAAATTAAATTATATTAAATTCTAACATGTGAATATTTTCTACAGAAAGTGTTTATGTATTACCTATAAAGATCTCAACTAATCCTAACACTAATGTACATATCTTCATCTTTCCCTCAGCACTCGAGACTTATCCCAATCCCATCGTATGTAAACCTGCAAAAGAAAGACTGTTGGGGAATAAGCTACAAGAGCTTAGTGAGTCATCCCTCATACCATACTGGCAAACAAGTTATCAAACAAATTATTACAATCATATGAATGCATGTACACACAGAATACCAAACAATATATGCAGTTGACCGGTACTGCATATAATATCGGATTTTAACGCCCTCCGAGATAAGGGTTGGAGATTCATCGGCACCAATCACGACTGGGCTCTAGCACCTGGGTTTTTTACCCATAACTTTGAATTTCGTATTTCACAAAAATACATTCCCATTTCCAAAAATTCAGTAGTTCACAAAGTCCCAGGCCTAGCGGTGAGGTGGCCCCCGTAGTCCACACTCACACCCTACAGCGGTGGTCTCTAGACGCGACCCCCAGCCACCCACGGTTAGCGTCTCCGGCGCCAATAGAACCCGCGAGCCAAGGTAAGGTCTTGTTGTACCCATGCTCCTGCGCGGTACTAATCAAATCATGTGGGAATCCATCCCTCCAAGGCCCTTCATTACCAACCGCGTGAAGTGACGGCCAGAATAAGTAATGCAATGCATGGATAATGCATGACCCTTTTGATTTAAGATAAGCCAAATATAATTAGGTCAGATTATGAGGCAACCAATCAATATCAGCAAACCATCCAAATCATATAAAAATCAATCATACCATCAAATCATCAATTGTTGTATTTAGCAATATTTCTCACAACAATCAAGCAATATCAAGCACACGCATATCCCGAAAACCCCATGCATCAAGTTATTGATATTTAATTTAAGTGCACTAACTACAAGCATAAACAAGTATAGAGTCATCAGGAGTACTCACTTGACTATGACGACTCGCTCTAGTCGTAATAACCGATCGGGAGATCCTCGCCCTCGTCGAGATCACCTGATCATTATGAGATAACAATGGATAATAAGTAGTTGACTCAACTAATGGTTCTAGATATCTATCTACCTAATTCCACTTAGATTACTATCAACCCTTATTCGATTAAACCTAATTGCTAATCGTACGTAACTTTTTCATTTTATTTTCAATATTTA
Source organism: Lumnitzera littorea (assembly GCA_024138015.1). Lineage (NCBI taxonomy): Eukaryota > Viridiplantae > Streptophyta > Magnoliopsida > Myrtales > Combretaceae > Lumnitzera > Lumnitzera littorea. Next base: position 61,533,769 of record JAMXBB010000004.1, on the reverse strand, counting down.
CGAATTTATAGTCGTTTTTCATCGTTTTCGGACGTACGTTCACATGGTAATGTCCGTTTTGGACGTTAAGACCTGTGTTTTATGAAATGGGCTAAATTTATTGAAATTTTATCTTATTGAAGTTTAATTACTCTTATTATTTATGTTTATGCCCTAGTTTAGGATTTAATGATTGAATTAGCTATTTGATTCTTACACTTAGGAAATTTTACATTAGTGCTACTAATTTACATACTTGATTAAGTTTAATTCAATCTAGGAAGTATATTAGGGTTTAAGGGATTTTTGGCTTCTAAGTACATATATATACCTATGTTATATGCTTATGTAATCTTATTATTTCTTCTTTTATAAACCTATACTTACATTATCACTTATGTAATCAATTGATAATGTCATGGCTTATGTAATGTTTAGATGATGTCATGGCTTATGTCATCATGTGCTTATGTCATCACTTACCTCATCATATGATTACATAAGCATTTCCTTATGCTTATGTCATATGTATATATATTATGTACATGTTACCCCTTTCTCTTATACTTATGTACATACACCTTATACATACTTATACTCATATCTATACTTAGGCTTATGCCGTATTTATACGTGTATACATACTCATATACCTATACGGTTAGATACATATTTTTATACTAAAATTCGTATGCCTTATTTACCCTCTTAAGAAATCTTCACAATTCCATTCTTTTTGTATTTTAAGGGTATATTTAACATAGCTTATGTATGTATAGTTAGTAGATGTCCAAATTGAGGTTATGTACATAATGAAAACTTATGTATAAAGGTATTTATACATGTATATCTCTAGCATACCCTTATGTACACATGCATCTTCTTCCATTGCCTAAAGGATTCTACACTTCCATATGTAAAGATTGAAACTTTAAGCCTAAATCAACATATATATAAACACAACACATAACCTAACCCTTTCTCCTTCTAACTAGTAAAGAGGATGAAGTAAGACATAAATACATAATAGCATACCTTAAATTGCCCTTGACTATGGATGAAATGGTTGGAAAGGAAAGAAAAATGAAAGGGGAAAGGAAGCTCACGGCATGGAGAATGTTTTTGTTTTGTTTCTTTCTTTGTTTTGCTTATGGAAGAAGAAGAATGGTTGGGTCTACAAGGGGAGAAATTGTGGACGGCAATTGAAGAGAAAAGGAAGAGAAGAAAAATCAAAAAGAAAGAAAAGAAAAGCCATCATTAAGAGATATTTTCTTTATCTCTTTAGTCTTTTGTTGACTTTTCAAAGTGTTGACTTGGTCAACATTTTGACCTTGGTCAACATGTGTTGACTTGGTCAACTCTCCTTAAGCTTATGTAAATTTGTGTACATAATGTAGTAATTAAGGGAAATTAGAGGAAAAATGAAGGAAATGAGGGGAAATGAGAAATTTAGTAAATTGATTTGTAAAAATAGACAATGAGGTCTTCCATTAGGTATTTATATCCTATATACATCATTTGGTAAGCTACTTAGTGTAATTAAGATGAAAAATGTCATTTAGGGTATTAAGGTTTACTACATTTAACCTAATCTTCAACTATACTCTTAACTCTATGTAATACTATCTTAATCACATACTTAAGGGATAAATATAATCTATGACTCATTATCTTAGTTTCTAATGGATTACTTAAGTATTCTAAATGTTTATGCATGATTGAGGGTTATCTTTAGTCGTTTATCGATGAAATGGCAAAATATGGAGGATATATTATCACCTAGGGTTTTAGGGTAAATTATGGTGAATTAGTGCTTTTATATCCTTAAAGTTATAGTTTTAGGGTTTTTATTACTTTAGGGCACAATCTCTAATGTTTTTACACATTTAGGGTTTCATATATTCTTACGCGATTAAATCTTCGATTGTTATCTTAGGGTTTTGATGAGGTTCGAGGTTTTAGGGTCTTCGTATGCGGTCAGGGGTTCAATTGATGATTTAAGGTTTTTCGTATCCACTTTAGGTTTTGGATTGAAATTTTAATCGGTTTTAAATCTTACTGGCTCTTTTGAGTTTAGGAAATCATCTACAGTTTGGACATTTGTTTCTATACTTAGAAAGCTAAATTCGTAAGGTTTACTGGTATAATGTAATCATAGTGTTGTCCTATAGTGGCTACATACCTCAATGGACGTAGACTTGAGCAGTGATGTAATCGGCCTGGTCTATGGATATCTAAATCTACTGGAACCCCTCGGCTTGTGAATTAAAGGAGCATTAGCACAAGTATAAGTTTGTAGACCACAAATAGTATGTTACACACTTATGCTTAAAAATCCTTGCAACAAAGCTCCATTGCGATCGATGTACCAACATATAATAGTCTTGTACCACTACCTATATCTATGGTTGGCACTCATAAGACCCTCTGTAAGTAGTACCCAAGAATGTCTATTATTCCAAATGTCAATATAGCCTGTATGATAGCTTATCCATTCGACATCAATTGGACCCCCCTTAAGTCGATGTGATGTAGTCACTCTGCCTTACCCATATTGCAATCTGGGGGAACCTTCTACAAACCCATAAACTAGCAAACCACCTGCTCCATATGGTGTCACTTAATAATGATGAAAGCATATCAAGGGTACCTAAGCTATTCATACATCTCTACTACGCCTACAATATTCAAGTATGATCTAAAAGAGGTCATCTATGTAGAGCTGCTACATGACCTTCATCCATATGTAAGTAATGCCAGTTGATGCACAACAAATATAAAATGCAAAGCCAAAAACTGTACTCATTGTGTATACTCGATATCAACTCTGCCAATCAAGGTGGCTCAATATGCCCTCATCACATACGTAAGGTGTTGTATAGTATCTCACTTCATACTCCATCGAGCTACTAGAGGCCTCGTGCTGTCAACTACCATGCCATATCGACTGAAGGGGTAAAATATATAAGAATCGATCCTAAGCCTACAAGTGAAGGAGAATGGCCGCCCTTCCCATCTCATGAGTTGTGTCCCTAGAAGCTAAGCACAGCTACCTATACAACCAAGCAAGGTATGCCAACCCCCAACTATATTGTCTAACTCATCTAATAATAGAAAAAACATGAGATGTACCATGTTCCCTGACTTATCTACAAAGACATACCCTCCTAAGATCTGTAAGATGTATGCCCAAGTATGTCTCTTCACCTTCTCCTCATTAACCCTACAAGGTAGAGAAATGCCTTTATAGCTACATCAATTTAATACATCTTCCCTTATCCCCTTTGCCCTCAGGCATGACACTATGATAAGAAATCTGAGTCCTTATTTGATATGTGCTATTAGTAACTAGCATGCCATTGCCATCATTCCCAACCTCTATTGAGGAATGGTATCACATCCCTAACAACAAATCCAATCATCTAAACCTCCAAAGAATGACTCAGTACTGGTGTTAGCTCCATTAAGCTTGAGTTAGAGGCATAAGGGTGTCTAGGTAGCATCTATAGCATATAAGAGCAACTAACACCCATCACAAGAATAATAGGAGATGTTGGAGCGATCTCGGTTTCAACACCATTGCTACAGTTGTCATTGCCATCATCGTCATCCTCTTCATCCCTATCGAGGTCATAATCATTATCATCATCTTCCTCTTCTTCATCATCCAACCCTCTCATTCGTTAAACCATCCGATCATGAAAAACTTCCTTCTAAAATACCAATCAAACTACTTCGTCAACTGTAATATCATCATTTCATGCAAAGGAAGACATAGGTAGTAGCACATCTTCATATTCAACTGGCTCATTAAATTGAGTTAAAGGCACATTTGCCACATTTACTAAGAACTCCTTCTAGTTCTATAATCCTCACATACAACTCATGAATGTATGTTTACCTAAATGCTTTAGCCATCTCAAATAAGTTTTTGACATCACTATCATCCTTGATAACAACTAAGGAGTAAGATACAACTCTAGAATAAGCATTTGGATGTTGGTATAATATCTTAACCCCGCCTTTACTTGCATTGATCCTAACACCCCTGCAAACCCTTTCCAACAATTTCAAGAAGTTCGCATTTGTTCTTACTTTTAATATCTTTATTGGGTCTTAATCGTACTCCATTCCCGAATGTCCCCTCACAATATTTCCATGGGCATAAACCATAAATTTCACCATGCCCATTATTTTCAACCTATTACTTAGCAAATCATAGTCCATGCATCATGACTTTCATATCCACACCATTCTTATTGCTGACTTAAACCAAATAATTCTCCATTCTAAAATTTGCATTTTACCAACCACCTAATGTGCGATATCTTAGATGCTCAAATGTTAAAACCACATCGAGCATAATATATGCCAATGTGGAATTTACAAAAAAATAAAAATAAAAAAACCACTAACTGTGTGTTTCAATGACGTCTAATACACAAAAAAAACAACTAGAGTAAGAGGAAAGCACCCATTCACATAGATATGCATTACATAACCCTCTATCTCCATTATAGCATTTCATCGAACATTTTACATACAATATCTAACATGCTCAAATTTGAACTCCACAATGAGTAATATGTGTCCCAATCTGTAATTTACAAATAAATCACTCAACTATGCATTTCAAAGCTGATACTAACACATAAAAACAAGATCAAAATGTGGAAATCACAATTTCACATAAACACAAAAACCTAACATAATTTTGACTAATTCACATGTATACAAATGATCTGTGTAAAAAAAGAATTTAATTGGGATACAGAGTTGGTTACCTTCCATTCTAGTTTAAAAAAAAAAAAAAACAAGTTAGGTATGTTTAGACGGAGAAGCCTTGTTTCGATCGAAAGGAAATGAGATGGTATAATGTTTCTGTAGGTTGCATCTATTAAAAAAATCATAGGAAAGGGACTTAAAAAGCAATGGAGGCGCTTTCCAAAAGTGCACATTCTTTTTCATTGTATTAAAGAAGAAGGCACACTTCAAGAAACTGCCTTCTTCTTTATTACGTTAATGTTATTACATTAAAGAAGAAGGCACATTTTTAGAAATTTTTTTTGGTGCATTCTTCAATCTTTCCTTAACCTTAGTTGAACTAAGTGACAGGAGAAAAGATTATAATAAGGATTAGGGTAATTTCAAAGAAGGTCTTAAGGGGAACTAGGTCTTTATTGCTTAAGCTTAGGTTTGGATGCAAATCGTTACATCATGTTGAAACTACTTAACCTAGAATAGAGTAGGCATTCCTCTATTCTCATAATACACTTGATAACATCATACGATGTCATATATTTATTGAATTTCATTCCATAATTAATTGATCACCTTGTTTGTTTTTGTATTCAATATACTCATTTGTCCCCATCCTCTTACTAAGGTGGTTGCTCACATCCCTATAGGTTGTTTGTAGGCACCTTATAGATATGTAAAGATTCACATACCCTCCAGTTAGCAACGGTTAAGCTAGGAGTAAGGAGCTAAACAAAGATGGACCTGGACTTTTGTTTTTCTTTTAAACATATTCTACTATCTTTTAAGGAATTAATTGGGCCACCTAGGTGACCAAGTCTAATTTGGTTAGGATTTGTAATTAAGTTAACTACATTACTATATACTATAAAGACTTCTTGTAAATATATTTGTAATGTAATGAATCAATGGCTTTCGTAAAACTATTTTATATTTATATTATGTTAAGTTAGATGCTTCAAAGCGTTGTTTAGTCAAGCATTCCTTATGTAGCTTAGGTTTACGATAGTCACTTAGTAGTTAGTTCTATCCTAGGTAGGTTTACATGGCATAACTTGTATGATTCTACTTCTTTTGGTGTGACAACAAGAACCCTTTGTTTAATGCATGTATGTCATATCAGGTGTTGATTTAGGTTGTCTAATACTTTTTGGTAAGTAATATCCAACAAGTAGCTAGTAAATTTTACTAACCCACTTGATTTTCTTCTTATTAAGAAGAACCTACCCAATATCTCAAGTCCTAATGACCACTAAGCTCCTAAACACATCATAGAATTATGGTATCAATACTTAAGGTTGTGACTAAGAGAGTTATGAGTGTGTGTAGTGTTGTTCAACAGTGTACTTGAATTTCAAGCATTGAGCTATTATGTTTTGTTGAGTTTGAAGTGTGTTGGTACCATGTTTTAGTTGTTACAACAACACTTGAAGCAATTGTGCAAGTTTGAGCTGCTATAGTTATGCACTGAGTATATAACAAAGCTTGTACATGTCACTAGATATGAAGTATAGTTAGAAGAATGGTACTTGGTGAGAACATGTAAACCCTACTACTTAAGAAACATGTAATTAACTAAGAGTACTTTTCAATCATTCTCAAAGATCAACTAAACTAAGAATTAAAGCTTACATTTAGAAAATGAACCTATTTTTTCAATTCAAAAGTTCATTATCAATAAAAACTCAAACATAAGAATAACGTGCCTTAAGTCACCTAAAACCCTAAACCTTAGGATAATTAAAGACTTATGACCCTAAACGAATAAATGAGAATCTAATTTGAATAATTTATTCAAATCTAGGAACTTATAAAATTCCATAAGAAGCAAATCATAACCTACAAATTGATTTAAGAACCGAACCTTAAAAGAATTACATATAAAATAATTTCCTTATTTCCTTTATAAGTTATGTTATATATGGATAGCTAAACTAACCAATCACATTAAATAACTTATCATTTGAGAGTTGGAATCCCTTATCACTTAATAACTTATCAAAAGCTAGTGATAAGACAATTTCCTTATCCTACCATAACCTATAATATATAAGGATAAGTTATCTCATCATTTTATCAATTTAATTTTTAAACAAGTGACAAGACAAAACCCATACCCCTAAGACCCCTACTTGGCCGATTTGAAAAGGAGGATAAGGGAAGTCATACCTTACCAATCACACATCAAACTAATTATCTTTCACAAGCACTATTTGCCCCTTAATGCTTATATCATCAAATCATTAAAAATATGGCTTATGTATTAACTAGAAGACAACAAAAAGGACTTAGTTGGAGCTCATATATACACATTCCCAACCAGTTACTTTTCACTTTAAATCTTTTCACTTTCATTCATCTTTCAAACACATTTCACTTCTAAATTCAAAAGCAAACTAAGTCACACAAACCTACACTTGATATATGCATACACATTCACGGCACAAAAACTTGTTTTTGTTGCCCTCACTTTATCTATATCAAAAGCTATTTTAGGAAATCTTAGTACATCTCAAAACCAACCTTAAATCTCGAAGTTGTGGAAACATAAGAAGCTTGAAAAAGGAAAACCAACCTTAAATCCCAAAGTTGTGGAAATATAAGAAGCTTGCAAAAGGAAAAGGAAAAACAAGAAGCAAAAGAGAATCCTTAGCACACAACCACCTTTTATACTACTTATGACAAGTAAGTTTTTAAGATTTGAAGTGCTATATTATGCCATGCCTAAGAGTTAATATATGTTCATGAAGATATTAACATGTATATAAGGTGGTAACATAGCTAGTTTATTTTAAGTAATAAGTTTATGAATCTCTTATATGATAGTTAGATTTTGAGTGTATTAGGTTTAAAATTGTGTGAGATACATGTCTAACACTTAGAATAGAAGTTTATCAGTTGAAAAAATCATGAAATGTGTATAAGGATGAGGGAATAACATGTTGGACGTGGAGTATTTGTAGGGTATTTAAGTGTTATTTTCATTTCTATTGAGTTATATATGCTTAAATCTAGCCTTAGGCAAAGGAAAATCCATTACATGATGTTTTATAAGGAAATCAACTTTTTTAGATGAAAAACTAAAATATAGAACTTATGATAAGTATGTGATTTATAACTTTTACTTAGTACTTAAGTTAAATAATCTTCTTATGGAAGAGAAGTTAAGTTGGAGTTAGAATATAAATAGTGTAGGTTCTTGATCCATCGCCTAAACTTAAGAAAATGATGAAACAAGTTGAAAACCTAAATTGGAAACCTAAGTTGGAAGCCCTTGAATCGAACTAACCAGACCTAGAACTCCAAGAAAACTCACTTAAAAATATGATAAAACAAAGTAAAAAGACCAATCAAAGCAAGCATAATAACTGTATAAAGCCTAAAACTCAAAACCGGACTTAAAAACATTCAAAACAAGCTTAGAACTTCTAATTGGGCTCTCACCAAATTTCTAACCAGCATCTGAATTTATCAAGAAAGATTATTTTGAAGCCCATAAGAAGCCTACATAAAACTCTTTAAGCCCAAAAAAGTCACTAACTTTAGTTTAGATAGAAAATAAGCCCATTTGACCACATAAGTCCACATAAGTGTCCAAGGAAATGTTAATAGCACTAAGGTCATAAGGCAAGGATAGAAATCTGACCATGAAGAGTGTTTTAAGTCTAAAATGAAGTCTTAAGCCTAAGCTCAAAAGATTTCCTAAGATAATAAAAAGCCTAATGACTAAACTAAGCCCAAAAGAGCACCAAAACACAAGGATCGCTACTATTCCGATCAATGGACAAAATTGCAGGTCTTATCTCAAAAATATAATCACACCACTTTAAATTGCATTTGAAAACAATGAAAATTAACTATAAGATCATAAAAATCATATTTACAATGAGAAAGTTATACGCGATTGAAGTTTTAGTACAATCGGGAAAAATATGAAAACTAAGTTAAAAGTGTAACTTAAAAAAGTTTTAGGTTAGCCTTTTTAATTTTATCTCAAACTCTTAACATTATCATATTTGTAATGTTTAGGGGACCTAACCATTGAAGATGACCTACCCCCAAACTATTACAATTGATCTGCTATAGCTGAGTAAGTGATTCCTAAGGACCTCATACTTGATTTTGCTTATAGTGTAAATGCACTTAAACTTACATAATGAACTTGGATACTTATGGAGTATGGGAAATGCATGTATATGATATTATGATCGAATGATATGGCTTGTTAATCAGCTAATAATGGGAATTGTTTGTGATGATAGTTATGCATAATTGTATGGAATGAAATTGCTGAATCACAATGAAAATTAAATTAACTTAGTATTTGATTAAGAAATTGAACGAGTCATGCATTTGTCAGAATTGCATCATAACTATACCAACTACCACCTCACGAAGAAGGTAGGAAGGGGTTCATAAGAGCGAGGGCTTCTATAGGGATTAGGCAACAGTTATGCCATTATTATATTATTAAGTCTCTATCCTAGTTATTGAGCTTACTAGGCGCTAGGGGATGCTAACCATTAGTAAAGGGCCGTGTCTTGTGACTTCTGCTTAGGGTGTGTGATGTGGACTATGGGAGCCACTACACCACTAAGCTTAGGAATTTTGACTTAAAGTATGATATTTGAAAGGGAAAGTGTATTTTCCATATGAAAAGTAAAGTTTGTATATGTTATATATATGATTTTAAGTTGATTTGAGCACGATAGTGCAATTGGAATAAAAAAACCTAGGTGCTAGAACCCAATTGATGGTTCTTCAACCCTAACTATAGAGAGCAAAATTTTGAGTTGCATGCAATTTTTAGGCTACTGCATGTATTGTTTGGCATTCTGATTGTTCATGTATTCATGTGTTTATGCATTTAATAAAATTGTTATGCGGTATGATAAAGGGATAAACTCACAAAGCGTAAGCTTACACCCTGGTAGATCTCTTTTGATAAAGGACCAGCTCTTCGTCCATCCAAGCTATGGAATGCCTAAGGTGAGTCTTGTCAAGATAGGATTGTGTGTTTCAAGACATGAAGAGGGAATTTTGAAATGAAGAATTGTAGATACTTATTTACTGTATTTAGTTTTATTCTGTAGTTAGAATTTCTTAATGCAAACTCTTGTAGGATTTTAGATGTGTTGTAATATTTTGTTATGGAATTCTATGAATCTACACTTTAACTTCACTACCTTTATATTTAAATGGTGAATCTTAGTTATTATGCTGGATATTTTATATCTATGGGCCTAATGGTAACATAAAGTAGAACGAGCCTTGTGTGTCATATGAAAGGCCTATGATTAATGAGAGGGTTGATTGTAGATTTCTGTATGGTACACAGTGATTTACCACAATAATGATACTATTCAAGTCATGATAGAACATTTGCTATTACCATTAAGTTATATTGTGTTATTGGGCTATGATGAAAGTGCTAATAATAAGACATGTCTAATCAAAGTGTATATGGAGGCATTGGTAGTGGTAGGGGTGACACTTAGGCCAAAGACAATAGGGCAACATATTACTTTACCAATATAGGGATGAAATCATGTGTGATGTGTTACCTATGTGTGCATCCTACATAATACTTGATCGACCTTAGCTTTTTTATCAATGAATATTCCATAAAGGATATAGGAACACATATGTTTTCAGAACAATAAAAAGAGGATTGTATTACACTCGATGACAGCCCAAGAAGTAAAAGAAGCTCAAGCTCGGCTTACCAAAGTTTAGAAAAAGGCATTGTTCATAAGGAGAGGTAAATTGAAGTAGTCCTTGAGATCTATTGAATCAATGTTCATGCTTATCATTAAGCAACTGTTGGAGGTCGCTGACCCAAAATCAATACCCACTAAGGTGAGGGAGTTATTGGAGGAGTTTAAAGATCTGCTCCCAAATGTGTTATCGAATGGTTTACTACTTTAGGTTCATTCTCTAAGAAGGATGGTTATGCAATGCAATACTAAACTATAGGTCAATATAGTGTTCTATTCTCCGAACTTGTAGCAATCCTCTAGGAAATTCTTTGAGAAATAAGTTATGAAATTCTTTAATCAACTTCCTTACCTCTTTAGACACGATCTCTAAGTCCCTCAATTATAGCAATTCGCAAACCAACAAAAACATAAGCCTATCAACCTTCATAACCTCTTCTAGCTTACCTCAAGAAATGAGCAATGCCTTCTTTTTTAAAGGGTAATCTCAATATGAGTCTCACTAATCTAACTCAATCATAGGATGCAGCATAATCTTCTCATCTTTGGTGAAGTTATAGGTATTCCTATAACTGTCATGCATAAAGTGTTGGTTGAACAATCAAGGTCACCTAGTAATACATACAAGGCACCTATGAGAAAAACATTGTACAATATTTCATTCTAACATAAGTTCCCAACAATGAATAGTAGCTTCATCTACTTAGTGACATAGAGTACACCCTTATCGTGGAGCTAATATAGCTCATAGGGATTAGGATTTTTAGAGGTCAACAAAACCATCTTTTGCTGAAGGGACTATGCAACAACATTGGTACAACTACCATTGTCTAAAATAATAGTATAGATCTACCCTTAGATCATACATTTGGTGTGAAACAAGTTGTCACACTATTCTTCCTTGGAGCTTGATGTAGTTGTCATCACTCTCTTGAAAGCCAAACTATGTGCTTCTACCTGGTTGGCATAGATTGGTCTCTTCTTCTAGGTCCTCCTTGTGCCCCTACTCAAGTTCTTACTTAAGTAACCCACTTTCATCAACACTATCCACTTCGTCAGCCTTCATAATCATAACAAATCGAGTCGGGCACTAAGTAGCCATATGCCCATATTTAAGACACTTAAGATATTTAATCTCACTTGTCTTCCTCCTAAAGGACTAGCTCTTCTTAAGCTTTCTCTCAGTTGGCCTCTCAATAGGTCGACTCTTCAGCTAGGTCCTTCTTCAATAGGTTAAGCTACGGACTCTTCCTTCCTCTTAAAGTTAGTTCTTACTAACCTTTTGTATTCAATTGAACAACTAAACTAAACTAAATAAGTTGATTAAGACTAGGTTATGGTAAATTGTTCCTCCTTTATTTCTTAACCCTTTAAGCAATCTCAATAGCTTCCTTCAAGCTAAAGATTCACCATACTTGAACTATATTCCTTATTTCATACCTTAGTCTTGAAATGAACCTTGAGATAGTTTAGGGCTCAAGCTCATGTACAATATAGTAGATCATTAGCATATAAAACTTGTTAACGTACTCATCTACTAATTTGTTCCCATGTCCAAGCTACTACAACCTTTTAAAAGTGTCTTGTCAATAAGAATCGAGGATGAATCTTCCCTATAGTAGCCTCTTCATCTCAGCCCATTTCCTAGCTTCATCGTTCACCATCCCTTCTCCATATAGCCACCAAATTCTTCCACCACATTGCTACATACCCAAAGAATCCTAAGGTGGTAAGACATACCTTTAAGTCCCTCATATGCTAATAATAATCAAACACCTTCTCTTCCTATTCTAAGTACTCACCTATACCATTGCTTCTAGTGAAGGATGAGATTTAGACTTTGCAAATATCAAGACTTTAGGGAGCTTAGACACCACACTCCTCAACTTTGTAGTATTCCTCATCTTCCTCTTCAATATCATCAAGGATGATTCTCTTACAGGCTTACCTCTCCTAATGCGTACTATGGCCAAGGATAGACAAGACTAGTCACTGGATAGGTCCAAGCTTATCGAAAGCTTGAAGAGATGATGGAGAAATGTGCAGAAGAATAGAAAAAGCAAATGAAAGGTAAGCAAAACCCATAAATAGCTCTAAAGAATATGACACACCAATGGAAATTCTAAGGATGTATGGCACAACTCGATATGACACACGAATTGCTCAAATGAGGTTACTCACCACCTAGCTTTACTTAAGGGTTAAGATAAGAGTGTAATGAGAGTAAACAAAACAGTATTTATAAAAGGAAGAATATTCAGTTGTATTGATTGTGTTTGATGATGCCTTACGGCTACAAATACAAGGGTATTTATATTCAATAAGTTAGGGTAATTTGCCTAAAAAGGGAAAAAAAAAACAAAAAGGGTATTACCTTAAAGAAGTAACGTACATGAATACAAAAGGATAAAAATAAATATTTAAGAAAAGAAAAGGTTAGTAAAGTAGATTCTGCGCGTGGTCCTGTACATGTAGCAATGATACATTGGCAAGGTCGTTAGAGGATGTAGATAAAAGTGTATAGTCAGGTTGCTTGTCTAATCAGGGGTAGCTAAGGATCAGCCCAGTCTCTTCGGCTTCTCAGCAAGGGATATGCTGAATCATTGGTCGAATCAAACGTAAGTGAGTAACTATAAAAGGCTTATCTATTCTATTAGCAATCTATAACTCAGCACACTTTAGAGAGATGGGAAATCATTCGGCTTAACATATAGAGTGACTCAGTAAAGAAGTACTCGGCTTCGGTATGAGTTGATTGGAGTAGAAGGATCCATCGTGCTAGGCCTTCTAGTCCTCGAGTTCAACTGCAAGTCAAAGGCCTAGTAGCCTGATTCTTATCATTCCCCTAGGTTGATTTGGATTTGGGATCAAATCTAAATGGTCTTTAATCAACTCTCCATCGAGGTGATACCGACTAAGGTCGACAATGTTGAAGATGTTAAAAACCCCATAGTCTTCGGGCAGCTCCAATCTGTAGACATTATCATTTACCTTCTAAAGGATTTTGAAAGGTCCTTCAGCCCTTGGGGATAGTTGTTCCTCCTCTTACTCAAAAACCTCTCTTCGCTTAGGTGTAGCCACACTAAGTCTCCTGGCTGAAAATGTTTTGCCATCTCACCCTTAGTCTTCTTTCGCATACGTTTAGTGGCTTAGTTGATGTACCGAGTGATTTTATCAAAGACATGCTAAAGGGATTGTGCTTTAGCTCTTGCATCAGGGTCCTCTTATGTAAGAACAAATACAGGGATGTGATCAAGGGGTAACTCGGGATTGAAACCATAGACAACCTCAAAGGGAGTCTACTTGGTGGTGTCATGTACTATTTGGTTATAAGCAAATTTGACCACTGGCAAGCAAACATCTCAATTGGCCAAGTTCTTTCCCAGTGTAGCTCGGAGCAATGATCCCAAAGTGCAATTAACCACCTCTATTTGGCTATCAGTCTAGGGGTGATAGGATGTATTGAATAGTAGTTTAGTTCCCATCCAATGCCACAAGATCCTCTAGAAATGGCTCAAGAACTTTAGGTTTTTGTCGAAGACTACACTCCTCAGCACGCTATGTAACCGTACAATCTCCTGTAAGAAAAGAGAAGCAATAGCCGAAGCATTGTTAGTTTTGGAACAGGGCAAAAAGTGTGCCATCTTACTAAACCTATCCATAATAGCCATGATAGAATCTTTGCCTCAAGCAATTTGTGATAGTTTGAGAACAAATTCGATGCTCAATTTGGTCTATGGCTTTGTTGGAATAAGCAAAGGCATTGTTTTTCCTTGTTTAGCTTGGCACTTAGCCCTCTTGCACATAGCACGGCTCTTAACAACTTGGTGCACATCATGCCTCATTCTCGGCTAAAAGAATCGACCACTCAGCAATTCACATGTTCTTTTCTCCCTAACATGTTGAAACAGTACTCTACTATAGGCTTCCTTGATCAACAACTCTCAAAGTGAACAAGTCGACACATACAATTTCCCTCCTTAGAACAAATATCCATCCTTCATTTGATACTTATCCATCGTCCTTCCATTAAAACAATGCGCAAGTATGGGTCCAAAGTATAGATCCTCAGAATATTGTTCTTGGATGCTTGCAAATCCAAACAGTCTGGTTTGTAGTTCATTCAGAAGTACATGTCTTCTAGAATGAGCATCCGTAACTATGTTGCTCTTTCCTTGCTTATAGTTTATCACGAAATTGAATTCTTCAAGAAATTCAACCCATCTCACTTACCACTTCGACAACTTGGTCTGACTTCAAAGGTAACTCAAGGACTCATAGTCAGTGTAGATAATAAATTCTCTTGGCAATAGATAATGCTGCCATACTTGCAGTGGTCGAATTAGCACCAAGAGTTCTTTATCATACATAAAGTAATTTAGTTGAGGTCCTCTAAGCTTCTCACTATGGTAGGTAATTGGTCAACCCTCCTACGTGAGGACAGTGCCTATTCCAATGCCTGATACGTCACATTCCAACTCAAATATTTTCTTGAAGTCAGGTAGAACAAGTACAGGGGCAGAAGTTACCTTTCCTTCATCTCAGCAAAACTTCTCTCCTCCCTTACTCCCCATTGGAAGTTGGTGTTCTTCTTTGTTAGCTTAGTAAGCGATGTT
The DNA here is from genome assembly GCA_024138015.1 of Lumnitzera littorea. Classification (NCBI taxonomy): domain Eukaryota; kingdom Viridiplantae; phylum Streptophyta; class Magnoliopsida; order Myrtales; family Combretaceae; genus Lumnitzera; species Lumnitzera littorea. The sequence continues at coordinate 61,518,699 of JAMXBB010000004.1, read as the reverse complement.
GCAAGGGTGTTGAAATTCCTAATAAATCTTCTATAGAATAAAGTTAGTTTATGGAAACTTCTCACGTCGACATAAGTAGTAGGAGTCGGCCACTCGACGATTGCTCAAATCTTCTCGTTGTCCACTCGTAAGCCCCCTCTACTTACTACATAACCCAAGAAATCACTTCCCCATAACAAAAACAACACTTCTTAAGATTGTCAAATAATTGCTCAACACGAAAGATATTCAATACGGCTCGAAGATGATTAAAGTGGCTCGGCATGTCGGTACTGTAAACAAGTATGTCGTCAAAGTACACCATGACACACTTCCCTATGAGATGTCTCAACACATGGTTCATCAATCTCATGAAATTGCTCAAGGCATTCAATAAGCTAAAAGGCATGACCATCCATTCATAAAGTCTATGTCTAGTCTTAAACATAGTCTTCTACTCATCTCTCAACCTCATGAAGATTTGATGGTAACTAGACTTAAGATCGATCTTGTTGAAGATCTTGGCTCCACTCAATTCATCCAACATGTCCTCTAAACTCAGGATAGGATACATGTATTTGATCGTGATCTTATTTACAGCTCAGTTGTCAATATACATTCACTAGGTTCCATCCTTTTTAGGCACTAAGAGTGCCAGCACAATGCAAGGGCTGAGACTTTCCCTAACATAACCTCTTTCCAGCAACTCCTTGACTTAACGTTGGAGCTTAGAATTCTATTCAAGACTTATCCAATAGGTTGGGTTATTCAGCAATGAAACACTGGGTAATAAGTCAATGCAATACTCTATACCTCAAATTGGGAGGTAACACCTGTGGTAACTGTTCTAGGAACAGGCCAACATGCTTGCCCAGCAACTTTTTTATTTCCAGGGGTTGTTCACCCCACTCCTTCATCTAATAGGCGCTTAACCAACATGAGGGTCGACGCATCAACTTTAAGGGCCTCTTAGAGTTTGACTCTACTCATCATTAAAGTCTTCTTTGATTTGTGAGCATGTTTGGTTTGCAGTTTATTAACTTCACTCAACAGCATCTGGTTCAGTGTGATCTTCCTACCATCTTTCTCAAATGTGTACGTGTTCCAGTATTCATGATGGATAACCTTCCTATCAAACAACTACGGTCTACCTAGCAACATATGGGAAGTACACATGGGTAATATGTCATAGAGAATCTGGTCAAAATAATTTCCAATAGTGATCGGCAGTAGAACTTACCGAGTGATATGTAATGCTCCTTTCTCACTCAACCAGTACAACTTGTACAATCTAAGATAGGCAACAGTTAGCAACTTCAATTTTGAAATGAGATCAACTAATTCCACATTGGTGTAACTACCACTATCCACAATGAGGGCACATACTTGTTCATTCACCTTGTAGGTGGTATGAAACAAATTCCCTCCCTACTCCTCCTTACGTAAAGGTTCCATGTTCATTGTGCGTTGGACAACCATGATCAATTGGTCCACATCCTCTTCAATCAACTCCTTCTCGGTAACTTCTTTCTCGGTAATTCTCTCCTCCTCCTTAGGTTCCTCATCAATACTTTCTAGCTCTAACTTTAGGATGTCTCCCTTGATGACCATAGTCCTCCAGTCTAGGCACTTAGTAGCCATATTTCTAAAGGCTTGGTATTTGAAACACTTCATTTGGTTGATCTTCCAACCAAATCCTTACCCTTTCTCATAATTTCGGGTCGATACGTCACTGTCAATTTAGCCTTTCTACTCGACTCAGACATCCACCTTTTGGATCAACTCGGTACATGACTAAGCTTGATGACTTCCTTGTCGTAGTTAGCTAGTCAGCAATCTAGTCAATACTTAGCTTCTTCTCTGCCACTCTACTTGTTGGGCTATTCTAATAGCTTCATCCATTGTAGTAAATCATTAGAGTTCCACAATATCTCAAATCTCACCTCTCAACCCAATAATGAATCTAGAGACTATTCTAACCGGTGGTTCCTCAACTTTACAATGGATCATCAGCATTAGAAATTCCTAAACATACTCGTTAACAGATCGGCTTCCTTGTCTCAACTCCTAAAGCCGAGTGAACGTATCTTATAGATAAGTATCCAGCACAAACCTATTTCTAAGTGTTCTCTTCATCTCAGGCTAAGCATTAACTCTCAATAGCCTTCTCACCTCCTCATAACCCGAAAATTCTTCTACTACATAGCGGCATATCCAGAGAACTCAATGGCAGTAATTCTCACTTTCTCGTAATCCTCGTATTGATAATAGTCAAAAATACGCTCCACTTTCTCTTCCCATTCTAAATATTCATCAACACTTCTAAACCCATTGAAACTCAAAATCCAAAGTTTCACATGGTTAGAGGCTCTAGGGACTTGAGCTTGCTCTTCTTCAAAATATTCTTCCTCATCCTCTTCATTTAGTTCTCTCAGGTCTATCCTTTGTCTTACTCCTCCACCTAAAACTAGTTGAGCTGGGTTTTAACCTCTAGTAGGTCAAGCAACTTGTAGGGTATTAAGCACAACTTCAACATGTCGGCAAGCCAATGCATGAACAGTTCGAGTTAAATCCACTAACAGGTTAACTACCTCATCAAGTCTCTCGTCAATGCTTCTTAAAGTACCTTGAGATTGTCAACCACAGTAGACAACACTGCTATTATCATCTCTAACCTTAATATTAACACTTGGGTCTGTTATTTCTCCAAAATAGAAACTAAACAGCTAGCAAATACAATAACTATGATGAATACGATAACTTACTCTATTTCACACACGCAAAATAGAGTATAAACAGAACCTCGAAAATATACCATAACTCAAGCGAAACCTTCACTTTGATACTAAGATGATGCGTACCGTGGCCAAGGACAAACAAGATCGGTCGCTGGATGGGTCCAAGCTTGCCAAAAGCTTGAAGTGATGATGGGGAAATGTGCAAAAGAACAGAAAAAGTGAATGAAAAGTAAGTAAAACCTATAAACAACACTAAAGGATATGACACACCAATGGATATGACACACTAATGGAATTTTCGAGAATTTACGATATAACTCGATATGATGCACAAATTGATCCAACGAGGTTACTCATCACCTAGCCTTAAGGGTTAAGATAAGAGTGTAATGAAAATAAACAAAACTGTGTTTACGTAAGGAAGAATATTTAGTTGTATTGATTGTATCTAATGATACCTTGCAGCTACAAATACAAGGGTATTTATACCTAATTAGTTAAGGTAATTTGCCTAAAAAGGGAAAAGACAAAAGGGTATTATCCTAAAGAAGTAATGTACAAGAATACAAAAGAGTAAAAATGAATATTCAAGAAAAGCAAAAGTTAGTGGATCAGATATACATGTGGCCCTGTACACATGGCAATGATACATTAGTGAGGTCATTGGAGGATGCAAACAAAAGCGTATGGTCAGGTTGCTTATCCATGTAGGGGTAGCTAAGGATCAATCCGATCTCTCTTAGCTTCTCGATAAGGGATATGCCAAGTCATTGGTCGGCTTAGATACATGTGAGTAATTGTAAAAGGCTTAGTTGTTCTCTTAACAATCAATAACTTGGCACATTTAAAGAGATGGGTAGTCATTTGGCTCAGCATACAGATTAACTCGACAAAGAAGTACTCAGCTTCAGTAGGAGTTAGCTAGAGTAGAAGGATCTACCATGCTAAGCCTTCCAATCCGTAGGCTTAGCTACGGGTCAAAGGCCCAATAGCTTAATTCCTATCATCTCCACTCCTCTAACTCGAACATTCCAAGCTGGGTAATTAGGCTAGTTTCCTCGGAAGTCTTGCCTATCCCAAACCACATTAGCTTAGCACCATCATCCTAAACAACTTTATCAGTTCTTCCATCATTCCCGATAGGCATGAGAATGCGTTCCATCAGGTTAGTAAGTCAATTTAGCTTATCATCACTAATTAGGGAGTCCAGTTGTCCTACCTTCATTCCTAAGGCACTCTACTCTCATTACCTCCTACCATGAGTTGAATATTAGAGTTAATCATCTTTCCATGACAAAGTACATCAATCAAGACTAACGACTCTATGAGCACATCAACTTCAGCAATTACAAAATGACCACTATAGTAACTCAAAATCCTTCCATAACCTATAACCACCAATTGATAGCCAACAACAACATCAAGTAACTCCGGAACCTCAACAATTACTACCCACGGTAAAGACTTCAACACTCATATTACCCCTGCAAGCCCAGCAACTACACTAACACCTCTTATTGCATAGCAACCACTATGTAACCTACTTAAGTAGCCCCAATACCACTCGACACCTATTATAACATAGCTTCGACATAACCATACACCAACTTTAAACTCACTGCAATAGCCACAAACATAAAATAACAACTACTGACAAGAAGTCTACATTTGAAACAGCAACAAAACTTCACAATACCTCACATACCTTTGTCAAAACTATGCTTTCATACCAGCAAAGTTAATACACTCCAAAGATTAACAAAACATAGAAGGTATTAAAGGAGAGAAAAATGACAAACAAAATGGAAAACTAGCAAACCCATAAGCTACTTGAAGGATTTTATGCACCTACAACTCTTACGCGGCCTAATGAGTACTCGATATGACTCGTGAATCATTCACTAGGGTCACTCTCCACTACTCTTACAAAAGGAGTAGGGTAAGAGTAAAAGACCGAAGATGATTCTTCAAGAGACCCTATACTCAATAATAATTTGAAGATGATGTTGTGTAATACAAATAAGGGCCTTTTATACTTGGCTAGTAGGAATGGGGAAAAGTCAAAAGGCTAAATGAAAATAGAAAGCTTAAAATACATGCCAAAGGGGTAAAAATAAGAAAGACAAAAAGGAATATACCTATCAAAGAATCATCTTTGCAATCTGTACGATAGATGCATATCGTTAAGGCATAAGATTCTCTATAAAGAGAGATGAAGAATATCTCAATCTATCTCTAAACAAGACTAATGCTTGGTTCTTCAATTAACTTAATAACTAAGATGGATAGCTTAGAAGGTAAGAGAGATATAAGGATGTTAGGTTACCCAACCTAAACAAGGTTAAGTTAGGAGGATAGATAGCTCGGCTTAACCTCTAATTGGTTTGGCAATTACAAAGGGTTGCAACTAAGTTGGTTCATCCAACCTTCTCAAGTCATCCAACTCGCCTAAGGTCTTGTCAATAGTTTTCATATCCTCAAATAAGGTTCTATACTCGGTTAAAGTATAATAGACCTCTCCAACCCTTAGTATTTAAAGCATTTGATCTTGCTTGTTTATCATCTAAAGATTGGTCTCTTCTCAAACTTCTTATGTTCTTCCATTAGATTCATTCGTCTTTACCATTTCCTCTCGCTTATGTGGCTTCGTTCTCATTTGTCTTCCTGAGTTTATCTAAACAAGTTAGTCAAATGAAGTCCTGCTTGAGGGAGCTTAGGAGTATCCCTAGTATTGATGCCATTCTACCTTCTAAGCAGCTTAGATTGCATTATCAAGGGTATCTAGCCTCTATACATCAAGAACTTCTCTAATCTCAAAAACCCTCTAATAAAAGTTAAAATAATTTAAGCTTCATTCTCTTTAACTTCACAATAGATCATAAGCATTTAGAACTCTTTAACCTACATATCTACACTATTATAACCTCATCTTGGGTCCTATAATTCCTTAAAGGCATCCTACATATAATGGTTGGGAATAAATCCCCTCCACATCACTCTCTTCATTTCATTCCACATCCTAAGCTCTCACTCTCCTTCTCGTCTTCCAGTAGCCTACAAAATCTTCTACCATAAAGTAAATAGCCCATAAATTCAAGGGCAACAAGTTAGAATTTGATGTTCTCATCACATTCATGGCATTCAAGCAACTTCTTAGTTTTTTCCTCTTAATCAAGATAGTTATTGGCATCTCCAATGCCAATATAAGTCGACATTCATAGCTTTGTGTTCTTGAGTCCTAAGAAGCTCAAGCTTCATAAGTTGGATATTCATTAAAATTATCCTAAGCCAATTCTTTAACATCATCGAGCTTAATCCATCTATAAGTTAGAATTCCTCCCTTTGCTTCAACTTACTCAATCTAAATTAGGTTAACTCACTTATCACCCACAAGAGCTTGATGTAACAGTAGGAGTGACATTCAATGGCCTTTCTTCCACCAATCTTTGTACAGTCATAGCTAAGTTTTCAACTGTTCTAGTGAAGTTACATATCTGGTCATCAATTGTTCTTGACGTTTGTTGACATTCCTTCCATGGCAATAGGCATCACTTTCAACATAGCCAATACCATCGAAATACTAGAGTTTGACATCTTATCCACCCGAATCAAACAACGACACAAAATAACAACCTTAGCCTAAAAACATTACTACTTAGTATAGCTCACGCATGGTAATAACATCACATTACACTTTTAGTTCACTTAAATGCAGCACAACTCAGCACAGTTACAACTTTACTACCAAAACTTTAAAGCCCACATAACAACTGCTATAACCGCTCTAAGAAACAAGATCAATACACTAAGACAATCCCAATTACTACAAACACTACAACACAACTACTTCACTACTGAAAGCACCTACACAATAACCTAAACAATGCTTCAGTAACCTAAAATAGTATCATTACTTATAATAATTTCAACAACAACAACCATTGTCTCCAAAAGCTCTTATACCAAGATGATATGTCATGCCAAGTGAACATAGGCAGCACTATCACACAAAGGGATGGATTAAAACCAACCTCTAGCTCGAAACAAAAACGGAAGTAGAAATAAAGTTAAGAAAAACTCATACACTAACCTTGACAAATGTAATGCACCACAACACCAGACATGAATCTAAACTAATATCAAATATGATGTACAGAATACTAATCTAAGAGCACTCATCACTACTCTATGCTTAAAGGAATAGATAAAACTAAAACTTAGACTTCAATAGCTAAGCAACGCAAGAACAAGAATGGGAAGTTAAGGCTGGATGTTCATTCATTTGATTTTAGCTAATATTATACTAGGGTATTTATAGTTCCTAATTAAGGGAACATACAACGATTGCACGAAAACTAAAAAGGGTCCACCCTATCGTAAAATAATACACATCACACTGGTTGAACATTTTACGAGGATAAAATGGATAATTAGCAAAAAGGAATATGTGCTTACTATAGTATATAGATAGTATTAGAATACAAGTTAGGTGGAGACTGGCTACTTTTTTTAGGCGATGTAACGAAATTTTTACAGAAGGGTTGCTAATCAATGTTCTTCAAACAACTTAGATAACTATAAAGGGAGCTCAGAAAACACAATGACCAACCCATTAGTGTGATTGGTCAAGCTATCCAAGTTGGTCAAAAGGTTGGTTTCTTCTATTTAAGGAATTGTAAAGTGCTAGCAGGAGCTTAAGATTAAGTTGGTCAAATAGCTCGAACAACTCGAAGAGTCTAACCTCCTCTTCGATGAACTGCTAAGAGAGAGCTTAGCAAACCAAGGCAGTATCCATAAGCTTGAGATTAAGTTAAGCGACCATAGTATTGGTTCTTATCAACCGACCACTTAGCCTTTTCGACAACCACCAATCATCAAATGATGATTAGAGATAGCCATAACAATGTGTACTCAAATCTACTATGAATTTCACTCAATCATTAAAAATACTAAATCATGTAGGAAATTTCTAAAAACCACATTATTGGGCTATTTTGAATATATTTGATAGAAAAATATTATCTCAGCGAAATTAAGTAACCAATACATCATCTCTAATCTTTTGTTTAAGGGAATCTACTAAGCAAAAAGTGTCCTAATGATCAGTTTACATGGACTTCTTTAGATTTGTTAGTCTTTTAATCAAATCATTTGTCTAATCAACAAACGTATCCTCAAGTGTTCACTATGATTGAGCTTTAGAGTGCTTAGCCTAATGCATGTTGTTATTCTTACCAGGGGGTAATTGAAAGATGAGAGCTCTAGGTATTATTATCATCTCTATGCTCTGCATGGTACAGTGGCTTATCATTGTATTGTAAGTGATTGTGGAGATGAGCAACCACCTTATTGAGGCATTGGTTTTCTTATGCTACTCTAAGTGAGCATATTGTTCATCATCAATGAATTGCCCTTGTTAGTCAATGTAAGTTTCCTTACAACCCCACCACCACATACCTTC